>OZ024865.1:41336699-41394199 GCA_964017155.1 Oasisia sp. SBJ-2009
CGCTGCGTGATTCATAGAGTCACAAAGTACAATGGGTTCCAGGATGTCTGTGTAAGATGTTCCTTCACAGTCCTTCTGTCGCCGGCTGCAGCATAAGAGTTGATAGAGCAATGAAAATGCCATTATTCTCAATGTGCATATATGGCTATTAAGGATTCAAAATAATGGTTCCCTGGTTACTAGACTAGGGTCAAATTGCATTTTGTTGTTATTATTTTCATGGCATCAGTGTCGTTAGGATTGATTGACCATGAGTTCCCTTTCCATTGTCTTTTTTCTTCCTCTCTCTTTTTCTCTTACAACGTTCTCTGGCAGCAGTCTCCATTTCCTTCTATCTATCATTTTTCCATTCGTCTCCCAGTCTTTCTAGGGCACCTTTAATGCAAACCCTGTCGAAAAGTTCGGTCTTCCTCCCCTTCATTTCCCCTCCACTTTCTGAGGATCTGCTCTCTTTGCCAGGTTTTTATCTGCCATTTTTCCACGTTACCAGCCGGGTCCGGCCCATAATAATAATAATTCCGTTGCTTAATATAGCGCTTTTTAGCTAACTAAATATCAATCAAAGCGCTTCACATTAATACGATGTGTTTACTAAATCTAAAATATAAATTAACTAAATACATAAGGTAAGATAACAATAAATAAGCTAAGATAAATAAGTTAAGATCAATAAAAACGCATTACTATGACGTGTTGACCAAATCTAAAATATAGACTAATTAAATACATAAGGTAAGATCAAATTATTAATGTAATTTAAATAAATAAGTAATATAAGAGCAATAAGTAAGGAAAAATAAATAAGCTAAGATAAATAATTATAAAACAATAAATTAGTGTGTAAAATACAATTCCAAACCGAACAATTTAAAACCAAGCAGCGTCATATAATACAAATCAGTGTCATCAAGGCAGGTAGTGTAAACGAAATAAGTGAGTTTTTATATGTTTTCTGAAAGCTGCCAATGTCTCAATTGTTCTCACACTCTTAGGCAAGCTGTTCCACATGGTTGGACCTGCCACTGCAAAACTGCACTTTCCGACCGTTCTCCTCGGCACCGTCACTGCGAGCAATGTTACGTCACTCGCTGATCGCAATGCACGAGTAGGCGCGTGGCGAGCTATCGCACAATTGAGGTAGTCCGGGGCCAAGCCATGCAGGATCTTATACATGCAAGTACAGATTCATCTTGATCGGCAGCCAATGCAACGATCGCAGAATCGGTGTGATGTGATCTCGCCGTCTGACACGGTTGATAACGCGAGCGGCCGAGTGTTGTGCTCGTTGGAGTCGGTTTGTCAGTCCAGTGTTCAGTCCACCGAGTAGACAATTGCAGTAGTCGAGGCGACTCAGCACAAGACAACGTATTGCGGCATGGCACGCGTCTCGGGTCAGCAGGTGTCGAATTCTGCTGATCAGGCGTAGATGGTAATATGCCGAAGAGCAGTAGCTAGACACGAGGCGGTCCAATTGCATATGCCTATCGAAGTAGCAGCCCAGATTTCTTACTGCGTCTGTCGGTGTTAATGTTAGGCCAGGTAGCTCCAAGCTGGGGCTGCCATAGACTCGCAGATTGTGCGGTGACTGCAGCACGATAAACTCGGTTTTCTCGTTGTTCAGTTTCAATTGATGTAACAGCATCCAAGCTCGTATTTCTGCTATGCACTGGACGAGCAGCTGTTTCGCGTGTTCCAGCTCAGCAGACATCACAGGGTTATAACTGACATATAGCTGGATGTCATCCCCATGTACACCTCACCATTATTTCTTAGAACTTTCCTTCACTCCAACCTCCATTTTCATTTCATCCATTTTCTCTTATCTTAACGTCATGTATGACGATATAACACACGAACTGAGTACCTTTCCATTAAGTTTACGTGATATGCGTCAATCTCCAATCACCCATTCGAATTTCCTCCAAGCGTTTGCCCCGGCTGTAAACTTCATTATAATGTACCAAAGCAATTAATCTACAGCGATGGGGCGTAGTGAATGTTGCACTGGGAAAATGCCAAAACTTTCATATCGTGAATTTCTCTTTAATAGTGTGTCGTTTCACTTTTACTTTCTAACTTTGGCGTCTTCTATGAATGGTTTTCCTGAACTGCCACCTACATTGGTTATTGAATTTGGTTGTCATGTCGGTATTCATTTTAAGCGAGTTCAGTTCAGTTCAGTTCAGTTCAGTTCAGTTCAGTTCAGTTCAGTTCAGTTCACACACGCACACACACACACACACACACACACACACACACACACACACACACACACACACACACACACACACACACACACACACACACACACACACACACACACACACACACACCACACCACACCACACACACCACACACACCACACACACCACACACCACACCACACCCACACACACACCACACACACCACACACACCACACACACCACACACACCACACCACACCACCACACCCACGCACGCACCCACGCACGCACGCACGCACGCAAGCACGCACGCACGCGCGCGCACGCACGCACGCACGCACGCACGCACGCACACACACACACACACACACATGGCAAAGGAACGGCAAAGGCAAAGGAATAGACTCGGTCAACCAGCACTGCAAATGTTCACAATCACAGTGTCGATCTGATGTTCCAAAAAGCCATTGATATAACAGGAGAGCATAGTGAAAAACTTCAAACGCAGAGTGCAACAGGCTATAGACACTACTTGTTCTCGACCTAAGTAGCTAAAGTGTGGAATTCTCTCTCAGACGACACAATTCAGGCCAGGACAATAAACAAACTCAAGTCACGGCTCCGAAAAGATGGGAGAGGCCCCCCCAGATATAATTACAATAATAATTTGCTTTTCAAATTAATCAACCTAGACTATGCAAACCGGACAAAAGCATATGAAAACAAAACGCATCAACAGAGAAACTGCAACATCAGGAAATAAACCTTGAGACGGTCTCAATGCTCAATTTTGGGCAACCATTTGTTCGTGCGTGTTTCGCGGGTCGCTACAGCGCGTATCGTTTACTCAGCACCTGGGCAGCGTTTTATTTCAACCAGTGTGTCCGCGGTCTTCTATGTTAACGGTCAAGGTCGTTACTCGCAGTGAGACTCGTCTGGCGGGTGAGTTGTCCTTTCTGTGGGTCGTTTTGTTTTATAAATTAATCCAAACATAAGCGAAATGTCATCGATTTAATGACATAGCTGTGTTTTAATTGCAAGTTTCTAAGTGTTTTAGACAATTTTAACTATGTGCGCGGTTTAAAAATGTGTGATGTTTGACTAATTTGAGCGACTGTCCCACTATTTAGTCTGCCAGTGGCAGTGGCAGTGTGTGTGCCTGCGGCTGGGCTGTTCCTGTGTGGAGTCACTCACTCACTGACCGGGTATATTAGTTGGGCGGCATAGCTAGCTCAACATATCAGACCAATTGTTCATTTTGTGATACAAGCACACATTTGGCAGATGTGTTGATAGATATCTTGGGAACAAAAGTGGATGTTGGGACATCGAAAATTCGCACCCTGGTGGCCGTGGCAGTCATTTTCCAAAATGGCCGCCAGCTGTACTGGTCAAAACTTTCTAAATCATTGAAGTCGCATGCAATGAGCCATTATGAGGGACATAATTTAGAACGTAATAACCCTGAGAGACAAATAATTAGTCACAATAATTCTATGGAACTTTACAAAGTAATTTGTCAATTCATTATAATATAATTTGATTATATAGTGCAGCGGGCAGCAGCGGGCAGCAGCGGGCAGCAGCGGGCAGCAGCGGGCAGCAGCGGGCAGCAGCGGGCAGCAGCGGGCAGCAGCGGGCAGCAGCGGGCAGCAGCGGGCAGCAGCGGGCAGCAGCGGGCAGCAGCGGGCAGCAGCGGGCAGCAGCGGGCAGCAGCGTGGGAAAGGTTTAGAATTAAGACGTGTGTAGTGGAAACTAGAGCTCTGACAATTACGGTTTTCATATTCACCACAATTTTAGTAATTCAATTGTTTTTGAATATTTCGCATCGGTGAAGGACAATGCCAAACTATGACCGCATCAATAAAGCTTTCTGAGTAAAACTGTAAATATTCATGTTGACATTACCCATTACATGTTTCTAGCTCCTTTCTCTGATTCCAATGATATGTGATTCACCTTTCTAGCTTAACTAGGAGTATAGATATGCTCATTTTGTTTTTGGAAATGGCGTGTTGGAAAATAATGGCATAATAATTATAATTGGCATTTTCACGTTCATATTTTTGCAAGTTTTACTGCAAAACAATAACCTTAAAGTAAGTAGTATATACGTAATTGTTATGAGAGAAATTCATGTTAAGTAAATATTGTTTTTGTCTGTGATCTGCCCCAAAATGCAATTTCATCAATTTAAAGCCAAGTATGTAAAAAGCTGGAAAATAATCAATGTTTAATAAATCATAACTTTTCTTCTAATCAAGCCACATAGACGAAGTAAGCATCACTGTAATGAGAATAAAAAATCTATATTATTATGATAAAATCCTGCAAGAAGGTCACATTTGAAAAATCAGTTTGGAGTACCTACTAGTATATTTAAGTACCATATTCTGTTAACTATAACGAATGTTGTAATGTATTTATGTGCACTGTTTGTGTGGAAATGGCAAAAAGAGGAATTCTACATCTGAACAAGCCAGTTCGGTGTTTCGTTGCCGCAATGCATCGTGGATAATGTCATAGTTAGACATATTTCAGTTGAAATAAACATCAATTGCACGTGCCTATTTAAGAGATACAGAAGTTCGAGTTTATAGCATTGTTCCTTGCGAGATGTAATTATTTTGAACTTTTCGTGATCGTCGCAAACAAGGCCGACTTTAATGAGTGTCATATATCATGGACGAATGAAATAAATCATAAATATTTATGATTGGAAGCAAAGTTGCACATGCCATATTGTGCTGACTTTCGCCAGTCATTCGGCATCTCGTTTTCAGCATTCCTCCGAAGGCAAGCGTGAAAGAAGTTCTAAGATGTATAGAAAGTGAGGCAATATCGCAGGTTTTAGACGATGTAAAGTCATGTTTTGCAAAAATAATTCTCTGATCTGGACAGTAACTTGGTCTAGGTAGGGAATTATGTGAAGATATGTCGATAAACACTGATTGGATTTTGGGCCGGGCCGGCTGGGCTGGGACAGGCCGAGTTAGCAGGCTACTAATTTGACATAAATATTTAATTTCCAATATACAGTGTATCTATCATAATTACATTCTGTTTAATATTTGTAAAAGTTGGTTACGCCCTGATTAACATACTAATATACAAATAGCTCTGTACATAACAATATGTAGTATACTTCTTGATAGCAGAAGAGAATAAATTCCAAGGGTCAGTCATGAAAGTTGTCCAAACACTAGTAGTTGTAAAATGTAGTTGAATTTACAATTACTAAATATTTGACAACATTTGACTCTCTTTGTAACGCATATATTTAAAAATTAATATAAATATTAATATGTAACCCTATACAGGGGTTGAAATAGAGGGTCTCCGGCAGTACGAGGACTGCCTGAAATTTGGTCGGACTGCCAGTGGCAGTCCGACGGACACCTGCCAAATTCATGAATATTTGTACCATTTTTTATTCACAATGTCGATTTTCGACAACGGCAACGACCCCCATTGATCAAGTTGAAAACAATATTCGCGAACCTACCGGATTACTAACCAGTTACTATAAATTAATTTTATCCAATTAAAATCCGTCAACAAATTGTCTGCGGTAATTTGTGTTTTCCATTTTGATCTTCGAAGGCGCGTTTAGATTTAATTTTCACAGCGATCTTCAGAGCGAGCAGACTAAAATTTTGGAGTCTTTTATATGAGCGAGTCAGTTTTAAGTTAGAGTTTATTGTTGGAAAGTGTTATTGGATATTGTTAAATTTATTTGTTACCGATGCACGTAGTTGTTTACCAACAATAACATGGGGAGGCATATTTCCGGAGTGGATGCCCCGTCCCCCGACTTGGCAGCGCATTTCGGAGGATGAATGAAAGGAAAAAGGTAATTACGCTTGCAGATATGATTGTATGCTATTTAAAAACACTCTGAATTGTATATAATGCACTGTCAGTAAATGTAACAAGTGGGAATACTTGTTCAATGTTGTACTAATAACTAAACGCTTGTGGTCAGCCATGTTTGTTTATGCATCCATCTTGGATCAAGTCCATTGCGGTTATTAATCTGATGCCATCCTTAATTATATTACAATTTAGAGAAGCCATCTGCATATGAATATGTGTCTTACTGTGTTTTAAGTAAACTTAGATAATAATTTGGTAGAAATAACCAAAATATGTCTGGCGTTTATTGTGATAGGCTAAGGCGTAACGCCGTAACAGTGATGCTCATCAGCTGAAATGGTTGTACCTATTATTTTTAACGTTACGTAGTACTGTAGCGTGGTATATGTTTTATTAGCGGAACTTTACCGCTTGTGCCGTTTTGTGCATATAATCACCTGTCCACAGGTTTGTATAGTGGTATTCATATTGCTTAGAAATGTACCTCTAAGTCTTGTATTTTTGTTACAAGTGTACAGACTCTTTACAAAAGGGTAGTGGACCTTATGTCCCAAGGCCACGTCACATATGTTCTAGACGATATATCCTAATTTTTTATTAAGTTTTTATGTTAGTTTTGCACTTTAGTCTTGACATAAATCTGTTGATATATTAGCATTAATATTGGCACTCTGTGTCAAACATTTCAAGTTTTCATATTTTAACTGTTACTTAGCATCTTGTTTTGGGGACATATTGTACACAGTATTAGGACATAAGTGACTTGGGACATAATACACACAGCAGAGGTACGGTTTTATTGTTTAATTATTCATTAAAGTTTTTAGTTAATCCATTGATTGAATTGCTAAAATTTATTGGTGTTTTTAACTTATTAAACATAACTGGTTAGAATGTATTTATATAACACAATTTCACATGACCATGTTTCAGGCACGTGTGTATCTGACAGTTATGCTATATTTTGTATTGTATTTTATTCAGACAAGTTAACACTCCAAAGGAATTCAGTTTGTTTAGCCTTGAAGGATAATTAAGCGTGTTGTATTGTGTTGAAGGTGGGATCGATGCCAGCTGCACAAATGCTGACCTCCCTGAACAGCCAGACAGTCGACAGACTGTGCAGGATGTTTGGACGTGTCATGCCCTGGCCAAGCACTGACTTCGTCTGGGTCTGCGATGTTGATGAGAGGAAGGGATTGGACATTGGGACGGCGTACCGGAACGACAAGCAGGCCCGCGTCTTCACCCACCACATCGCCGAAGTAGCTCGCAGCAGGATCCGCGATGACGTCCAGGTCGCCCCGTTCCTGGCTCTCATCTCCAATGGCTCAACGGACTCTGCCGCCCTCGAAGCCGAGATGATATATGTATGCCACGTATGTCATGGGGTCATTGGTGTGGAACTTGCAGGGTACGTAAATGTCGAACATGCAAACGCCCCATAAATCATTGCTGCCATCTCAACAGCGATGACAAGACTGAGAGTGACATAGACTGAGTGGCAGGAGAAGCTTGTTGGCTTTGGAAGCGATGGCGGCAAGAACAACGGCGTCATCACTCTCCTGCGACAACTGCAGCCAGCTGTACCAGGTGTACACTGCGCTGCACACCGGATGGAGCCAGTATACAAGGTAAACATATAAGTAGAGTTATGATATTAGTAACATTATTTTTACTTTTTTTGCAATGTTGTTTTGACATAACTTAATGTGTTCTACATTTTATCTTAACTTTTAAACAGCTTGACACAAAGACATTGAACAGCTTGATTGCAGACCGTTTATCATAAATTTTTATTATGATAAATATTGTGCCTTATAAATGTTAAATTTGTATTTGATAATGACGCCATGGGGAAGCAGCCACTACATGCAAATGTGGAGGGCCTCATGATGGGACTTTACCTCTTCTACAAGAGGTCGCCTCTAAACCAGTTGATGCTACTGCGGACTTACGAAATCCTGCAGCTCCCTGACCTGCTGCCGACCAGAGTTGGGGGGACTCGATGGATCCCCCACACATGTGCTGGCCTCGTCACCATCCATGGCGGTATGAGGGCATCACGACACACACCTGTCTCAGGTAACTAACAAACTAACACAATTGCTAAACGTACAGTGTTACTGTACCTTGGATGCTGTTCACATTGATTGATGTTTCCTCTTTTCAGGAGATCAGATATGTGGACAAAGTTCAATGGCTGTTTTACTTTGTGTTACAGGTCGAACAGAACTCTGCCAGCTCGGCAGATGCCCGTGGTGGCAAGGACAAGAGCTACCTGGGACATCTACTCAAGAAAGACGTCGTGCTATACCTGCACTTCTTGAGAGGTGTCACCAGTGAGCTCTCGACGCCATCGCTGGCCATGCAGCGACGGGAGGTGACAGTCATAGACCTCCACTCAACCCTACTGACCACAGACCTCCACTCAATCCTACTGACCACAGACCTCCACTCAATCCTACTGACCACAGACCTCCACTCAATCCTACTGACCACAGACCTCCACTCAATCCTACTGACCACAGACCTCCACTCAATCCTGCTCACCACAGACCTCCACTCAATCCTACTCACCACAGACCTCCACTCAATCCTACTGACCACAGACCTCCACTCAATCCTACTGACCACAGACCTCCACTCAATCCTACTGACCACAGACCTCCACTCAATCCTGCTCACCACAGACCTCCACTCAATCCTACTCACCACAGACCTCCACTCAATCCTACTCACCACAGACCTCCACTCAATCCTACTGACCACAGACCTCCACTCAATCCTACTGACCACAGACCTCCACTCAATCCTACTGACCACAGACCTCCACTCAATCCTGCTCACCACAGACCTCCACTCAATCCTACTCACCACAGACCTCCACTCAATCCTACTCACCACAGACCTCCACTCAATCCTACTCACCACAGACCTCCACTCAATCCTACTGACCACAGACCTCCACTCAAGCCTACTGACCACAGACATCCACTCAATCCTACTGACCACAGACCTCCACTCAATCCTACTGACCACAGACCTCCACTCAATCCTACTGACCACAGACCTCCACTCAATCCTGCTGACCACAGACCTCCACTCAATCCTGCTGACCACAGACCTCCACTCAATCCTGCTGACCACAGACCTCCACTCAATCCTACTGACCACAGACATCCACTCAATCCTACTGACCACAGACCTCCACTCAATCCTACTGACCACAGACCTCCACTCAATCCTGCTGACCACAGACCTCCACTCAATCCTGCTGACCACAGACCTCCACTCAATCCTGCTGACCACAGACCTCCACTCAATCCTACTGACCACAGACATCCACTCAATCCTACTGACCACAGACCTCCACTCAATCCTACTGACCACAGACCTCCACTCAATCCTACTGACCACATACCTCCACTCAATCCTACTGACCACAGAGAAAGTGTTGAAGAGGTTCCTAACCAGGTACGCTATTTGTATAATACACAGTTTTACAAAACTGTGTATTATACAAATAGCCAATACCCAGTTTTGTGACTTTTTTTATCTCATTCATTTACGGGATTGGACCAGTGTTGAGAGAAGAAGATTGTGTTTATATTTGCATGTAACAGTGGTCACAAAGCCATGTGTTTGCAGACCAGGACCGAGGTTGAGTGAGATCTTCAACGACCACGATGTGCTTCATAGACAGCAACTGAAGGGGAACATCATCGCCTTCACGTCAGCAAGGGAGAAGGCCCTCGATGGCCTCCTCCGCAGTCTCTCCACCCACTTTGCGGATGTGGAAGAGGACGTCCTGGAGGCAGCACAGAACGCCAGCCTACAGACCTGGCCGGACTCAGATGACACCGGTGGTGAGTGTCAGGGCATATGTGCTATGCGTAAATGTTTTTTCTTGCAGAATTTAAAATAAAAGTGAAATGTAGCAACACTGTTCTAAGGCCAAGTCATGAATATGTTTTGCAGAATTAAAAATAAAAGTGAAATGTAGCAAGACTGTTCTAAGGCCAAGTCATGAATATTTTTTGCAGAATTTAAAATAAAAGTATGGAATGTAGCAAGTCTGTTCTAAGGCCAAGTCATGAATATTTTTTGCAGAATTTAAAATAAAAGTGAAATGTAGCAAGTCTGTTCTAAGGCCAAGTCATGAATATTTTTTGCAGAATTTAAAATAAAAGTGGAATGTAGCCAGAAGACAACTCATGCATATTGCAGTTCATAGCCAAATAAAATCAACCTATTAAATGTTAACGAAATCATGCTGACATCAAGTTTTATTAAATCATATTGATTGTTTATGGAATTCAGAGTTTGGTGATGACCGTGTTGCATACATTGTGAAGAGGTTTAAGCTGATCCTACAGAGAGCAGGTGTGGCTGTCTACGAGGTGGACCCACAGTGGACCCTCCTCAAGGACATTCTCTATAGGAGGTGAGTGTTTGTTATGTCTCTTTTCTGGTAAACTGACTATAATTATATTTAGGCAAATATGAATTTTGCTGATTGCAGTTGGGCAAATAACTACAGTTTGAAGCAAAGTGATTTTGATGTCTGTCAATGTATATTCCAGGTTGCTTGGGTGAAGACAAGCAGTTTTTAAAGAATATGAAGGAAGCACTATAATTTTCCAATGCATGTGTTCCAGACCAGCAGGATCCTTCCGAAAGCAGACCTGGGCGACCATCAACGAGCTGCCCGTCGACCAGTGCCCAGACATCCTGAGTGTCATTGACCTGGTCCTCACACTGCCGGCCCACTCTGCCGACTGTGAGAGAGGGTTTTCACACTCCAAGTTGGTGAAGTCAGACTGACGGAGTAAACTGCAGGACACCGCCGACAGCCCGACAGTTGTACTGCAGACACCAAGTGAACTAGACTTCAATCCCGAAGATGCTGTCCGTCACTGGAACGGCAAGTCAACACGTCGCCCCAACCAGACATGTGGAGGCGGTGACAGTGATGACAGTGACAGTTATCTGGCGACAGCTCTTGCCAGATTGGGAGAGTGAGATGAACGACCTTGTTGATGTACATATGTTTTTGGTGTTTATGTATATATGTTTCTGGTGTATGTGTATATAATTATGTTTCCAGTGTAGGTGTATATAATTATGTTTCTGGTGTTGGTGTATATATGTTGTTGGTGCGGGGTTATGTATGTGTTTGATGTTTGCCTTTTGTATTAAATTTGTTCGATTTAAAAATATTGTGTTTGTTGTGTTATTTTGCAATACATTTTTGGGCCATTTTCAGGACAGCCAGATATCTCCGAGGACTGCCAGTTTTCTCAACTAGGCAGTGCTGCTGACTGCCAGACATTTTGTAGTTATTTCTACCCCTGTTATAGTGATTATACAGAGTTTCACATCATCTGCTTTGATGGCAAAGACACAGTTGACATATAATCCTTTTCAATATAATTCCTTTCTATGTTTAAAAGTAGCAGTTTTTGCAAATTAAAAAAGCAGTGCATATTAATTGACTGCACTTTATGATAATTATGACAATTTAATATTAAGCAAAGATATGGTTATGTCAGTGTTAAGCTCATATATGTGTATTCGGTAAATGTTAATACACAATGAAGACACATTACATGAAACACTAGAAATTACTGTAATATGTGATGTAATGTTGCAGTCCGATAAACACGTGTACATGGGGTACTTGATCTCAACAATCTCAATGCTGAGAACAAAACTGGAGAAGTGATGAGAAAGGCTGGACTTGTGCTATCGTCCTCTTGTCAATGTGCTATTGGCAGGCATTGGCAATCGTTTCGCTGGTGCGATGCAGTGCAAGAAGACCATTGCTGCGGCCATCCCACACCCCACCTACAAGGCGGACTGGACTGGGAGGCAGAGGAAGGCGTGAAGGAGTGGGGTGAGTGGTGGTGTTGTCGTCTTCTCAGTTTCAGGAACCACTTGCCAAATGTTATGTAATTCATGTATCTCAGAATGGTAGTAATTGTGGGATCTGTTTACTACTTTGTAACATAGTAGTTTTATTGCGGGGTACATTATAACTGTTCTTATGCTTCCTGTTCTTCAAAAAGCCACCTTGTGAGTTGTTCTTGGTTTGTAATGGTAGTTTCTGGTTACTGTCAGTGGAATCGGCCACTAGGACCATGTCAGACTGTTCATACAAGATTTTTCCCACTTGAATTAAACCTACATCTGCAATGGTGTTACACCAGTACATCCATATGCAATGGTGTTACACCAGTACATGCATCTGCAATGGTGTTACACCTGTACATCCATATGCAATGGTGTTCCACCAGTACATGCATCTGCAATGGTGTTACACCAGTACATCCATATGCAATGGTGTTACACCAGTACATGCATCTGCAATGGTGTTACACCTGTACATCCATATGCAATGGTGTTACACCAGTACATGCATCTGCAATGGTGGTACACCAGTACATCCATCTGCAATGGTGTTACACCTGTACATGCATCTGCAATGGTGTTACACCTGTATATCCATCTGCAATGGTGTTACACCTGTACATGCATCTGCAATGGTGTTACACCTGTATATGCATCTGCAATGGTGGTACACCAGTACATCCATCTGCAATGGTGGTACACCAGTACACCCATCTGCAATGGTGGTACACCTGTACATCCATCTGCAATGGTGGTACACCTGTACATCCATCTGCAATGGTGGTACACCTGTACATCCATCTGCAATGGTGGTACACCTGTACATGCATCTGCAATGGTGGTACACCAGTACATCCATCTGCAATGGTGGTACACCAGTACATCCATCTGCAATGGTGGTACACCTGTAAATCCATCTGCAATGGTGGTACACCTGTACATCCATCTGCAATGGTGTTACACCAGTACATGCATCTGCAATGGTATTACACCAGTACATCCATCTGCAATGGTGTTACACCTGTACATGCATCTGCAATGGTATTACACCAGTACATCCATCTGCAATGGTGTTTCACCTGTACATCCATCTGCAATGGTGTTACACCAGTACATGCATCTGCAATGGTGTTACACCTGTACATCCATCTGCAATGGTGTTACACCTGTACATGCATCTGCAATGGTATTACACCAGTACATCCATCTGCAATGGTGTTTCACCTGTACATCCATCTGCAATGGTGTTACACCAGTACATGCATCTGCAATGGTGTTACACCTGTACATCCATCTGTAATGGTGTTACACCAGTACATGCATCTGCAATGGTGGTACACCTGTACATGCATCTGCAATGGTGGTACACCTGTACATGCATCTGCAATGGTGTTACACCAGTACATCAATCTGCAATGGTGTTACACCAGTACATGCATCTGCAATGGTGGTACACCTGTACATCCATCTGCAATGGTGTTACACCAGTACATGCATCTGCAATGGTGGTACACCTGTACATGCATCTGCAATGGTGGTACACCTGTACATGCATCTGCAATGGTGTTACACCAGTACATGCATCTGCAATGGTGGCACACCTGTACATGCATCTGCAATGGTGTTACACCTGTACATCCATCTGCAATGGTGTTACACCTGTACATGCATCTGCAATGGTGGTACACCAGTACATGCATCTGCAATGGTGTTACACCTGTACATGCATCTGCAATGGTGTTACACCTGTACATCCATCTGTAATGGTGTTACACCAGTACATGCATCTGCAATGGTGGTACACCTGTACATGCATCTGCAATGGTGTTACACCAGTACATCCATCTGCAATGGTGTTACACCAGTACATGCATCTGCAATGGTGGTACACCTGTACATCCATCTGCAAAGGTGTTACACCAGTACATGCATCTGCAATGGTGGTACACCTGTACATGCATCTGCAATGGTGTTACACCTGTACATCCATCTGCAATGGTGTTACACCTGTACATGCATCTGCAATGGTGGTACACCAGTACATGCATCTGCAATGGTGTTACACCTGTACATGCATCTGCAATGGTGTTACACCAGTACATGCATCTGCAATGGTGTCACACCAGTACATGCATCTGCAATGGTGTTACACCTGTATATGCATCTGCAATGGTGGTACACCAGTACATCCATCTGCAATGGTGGTACACCAGTACATCCATCTGCAATGGTGGTACACCTGTACATCCATCTGCAATGGTGTTACACCAGTACATGCATCTGCAATGGTGTTACACCTGTACATCCATTTGCAATGGTATTACACCTGTACATCCATCTGCAATGGTGGTACACCAGTACACCCATCTGCAATGGTGTTACACCTGTATATGCATCTGCAATGGTGGTACACCAGTACATCCATCTGCAATGATGTTTCACCTGTACATCCATCTGCAATGGTGTTACACCAGTACATCCATCTGCAATGGTGTTACACCAGTACATGCATCTGCAATGGTGTTACACCAGTACATGCATCTGCAATGGTGTTACACCAGTACATGCATCTGCAATGGTGGTACACCTGTACATGCATCTGCAATGGTGTTACACCTGTACATACATCTACAATGGTGGTACACCTGTACATGCATCTACAATGGTGGTACACCTGTACATGCATCTGCAATGGTGGTACACCTGTACATGCATCTACAATGGTGGTACACCTGTACATACATCTGCAATGGTGTTACACCTGTACATGCATCTGCAATGGTGTTACACCAGTACATGCATCTGCAATGGTGTTACACCAGTACATCCATCTACAATGGTGGTACACCTGTACATGCATCTACAATGGTGGTACACCTGTACATACATCTGCAATGGTGTTACACCTGTACATCCATCTGCAATGGTGTTACACCAGTACATGCATCTGCAATGGTGTTACACCTGTACATCCATCTGCAATGGTGGTACACCTGTACATGCATCTGCAATGGTGTTACACCTGTACATGCATCTGCAATGGTGTTACACCTGTACATCCATCTGAAATGGTATTACAGGTACATCAACCCGCGACTGTCTGCTGCAGAGACACCTGCATCTACCACCCAGACAAGGAAGACAATTCCTCTGCCTGTTGAGTGTAGTCAGGCAGTATTCTCAGTAGTCAGTGTTGTTCAGTAGAGTGTTTGGTGAGTTTTCTGCAACTGAATTGTGTTTTATTTGCAGCAGCCGCATCAACCACTTTATTCACTTACAAAATAAAATGGTACTTTTATGTTTACTTCAAGTACATTTATTTACTTGTACAGTTTTCAGAAAGTATTTTTACTTTTACCTGAGAAGCATTTTTTAGATTTACTTTTACTTTTACTCAACTACAAAATAAATGTACTTGTTATGGCTATAGAATGTGGATTCTCTCTATGGGAGGGTGTACGTAAACAATTGTTACCTGGTGATAGGTACAAATGGCAGGTGTTTGTGTGTCCACCGTTGTATGTGAGAGCAGAAATTTCCTAAAATATGCACAGCAGCCATCGCTGTGACAATAGTTTGGTGTGTCAATGTTGAACATCTGACCATATAATCTGCATTTGTGAACAGAAACAGGAAGTCTTGTGCTGCAGCAAAGAAATGCTTTGGACACGCTGAAGCGAAAGTTAATAACATGAGATAAAGGTATTTGTAATTACTCACCGTGAGGTAAGTTGTCAGTCTGAACTTGTGTAATGCTTTCATCCACTTAAATCTGTGCATCTCTCATTGCGTTTGCAGATGTGACATTCTATTGTTGATTGCTCACTGAGGTGTATCAACTGGTGTGTGCTGTGGTTGACAGTGGGCGAAAGTCACCCTTTTGATGAGATGACAGACTCGTCATGGATGGATGCGCAGTGTCACACAGACACCTTACATGTTATACAGGTATGTATGCTGATCTCTCACTGTGCGAATACTCGTGTTCACCAGTCTTCTTGTTCAGCTTGACAGCAGCTTTTTTGTTTTAATAACTGGTCTGTCTAGCTGCCTCTTCTGATATGTTTCTCTCCATGCATTCATCTCAGCAGTAGCCTCTCTTTGCCATCTGGTGACACGGACGGCATCAAATCGCTTTCTTTTGTTGTACAGTATACATTGACCGACTGAACTATGGCACAGGGGCCTCCGTCCTGAGAACACTAGAGTCAAGCAAGGCAAAGGTGGCCATATTGCAAAAGCCACAAGGCAGATACAGCGTGAGGCGCTGTACCATTGCATATACCAGTACCTGCACATGTAGAGCGCCATGGCTCAGGGGTAGAGCTTCGGGCTCTCGACTATGAGAACCCGGGTTTGAATCCTGTGCTGCAGTGTTAAAACCTTGGGCATGTTTTTTAACTCTACATTGCTCCAGTTCACTCAGCTGTATAAATGAGTACCTGGCTATAGACAGTGGTGGATATGGGTACGAGCAGCCTTCGTGCATTAAATGTAGCATATGGCTGGATGGTTCCCAGAGAAGTTGAGATGGTGTCTGAGTGAATAGGTCTGTCAGGGAAGTAAAGTGTAAAGTGTAAAGTGCTTTGAACGGTCCTGAGGACTGGATACAGCGCTATATAAGAACTTGCCTTAACTTGCCTTTACTACATATTTGATCCCAATATGCTGTGCTGCAAGTTCCCTTCCAATGTCCACCCCTGCCACATATTCTGACAGCGGTTCATCATCTAGTGGTGTTAATATGTTTAAAAATGCTAGTAGTGTTAATATGTTTTTTTTAAAGAAAATCGACATATACCTAAGAAGGGCGGGGTACAATTAGATAGATAAGTTGGACTCTCGATAAGCCAAACGGCTTCCTTGTCCACCTGTGATCTAGAGTTGATTCTCTAGGTGACAATCTTGTTAAATCTTGTCTTGTTAAATCTGGTAGTATCACAGTGCAGTTTCTGTGACCTGGACACGTCACATCCAAACCTCGTCTTCGAATTACATCAAAGCACCCATACCATACAGTTTGTTCTGTATGCTTATAGCTACAATGTCACTGTGACCCGATTGTTTTCTACAGCAACAGCAATGGCCTGACTTGCATTTTGCCCTGCATGGTAGGCACCTGTGATCATTGCTGAATTGTACTGGGAGTCCATCACAATATTTATTGGTGCATATTCAGGAAGGCTATGCTTAACTCATTTCTTCGCTAAATCTGCTAGTGTCATAGTTGCTGTCGCAGCTGGAACTTTGTTTGCTGTTCTCTGCGATTCGGCAAGTAAGAATTACAAGCCCTTTTACATTGCCTGTCATAGATTCTTGAAGTCCTACTTACAGACCGACATTTGCTGCTGCTGTCTTCCAATCTCGCCTTCCCATCTCGATGTCATTGTACAGCTTATACAGACTGGACGTGAATTCACATTTTCTGCAGCGGAGCGCACACGGCCAACACAATCCGACCTCTACCTCTCGGCAAATGGTAAATTCAGCAATGGAATTTGTGTGGTGTTGAATGCTGTTGTATTCACTCACTACATCTTCCTCTTCTCGTGAAGGCGCATCTCCTCACGACTGTCGTCTGGCTTCAGATAGGATGACAGTAACTCATCGTCGTCATTACAATGTTTTCGCCTCAACAGCATCGGGAACCTCATGAGGCCACCTGGTGTCAGTTTTGTCACTCGTTCGACCTCGGCTTCAGTGAGTCTTGGCATCAACGTGGCTAAGCTCTCTCCACCTTCCTGCACAACACTCGCAGCCCTTGCACTGCTTTGTGACCTTATCATGTGTCCAGCATGGCCTTCCTAAACCCACATTTTCTATAGTGAATATTGTTCATGGCTCCAACAATGGTTAATTGTAGTATAATTTAACTTACTTTGGAGCTTACTGTCGAAGATGAGTATGACGTTTCGACTCGTCAGCTACAGACCTTGTTCACGTACTGATGTCACGTGTGTAGCCTCAGAATTTGGCGGGATAATTTGGTTGTAGATTCACATGGTGGGGGATATGAACACGTACACCAGATTCAGCAAAGACCCCAAACCGTACAAGAACAGAATGATCAACATCCTAAGGAAGTGGAAGACAAATGGATCCATCTCAGACAAATTATCCCGCGAGAATCTGAGGCAACACACGTGACACCAGTACGTGAACAAGGTCCGTAGCTGACGGAAACGTCGTACTCATCTTCGACATTAAGTTCCAAAGTAAGTTAAATTATACTACAATAATCCACATTTTCTATCATTCTTGGTGTTCAAGGATGGCTGAATGTTACCAGAAACATCACAGTTGTTACAGCGGCAACAGAATATTCAAATTGGGCTCAACAGAGATGTCTACTGTAACGACAGACTAATGCTAACCCTAACATGGTTACTCCAGATTAAGAGATGGGGATACATGTTTTCTTCCAGGCTAGCCATCGGCTTCAGCTGTAATGTCATGTGTATTTGAATTGTGATTTACAACCCTCACCCTCTCAAATAAGTCAGACTTGGGGTTTCTGGCCAGCTGGGCAAGACTTGTGGAGAGCAACTAATGACACAGGCCAGTATCCTGGTGGCTGCCTTTCATGTGTATCTGTAATGCAGTGCAGCGCAGCGCAGCGCAGCGCAGCGCAGCGCAGCGCAGCGCAGCGCAGCGCAGTGCAATGCAATGGGAAACCAGGATGTTGTAAAATTGTGTGATGTGACATTTATTGTGTACCCAATAAATGCTGTTCTTTTCACACTGACTATAATTCGTGAAGCTGTGGAGTCCCATTAAGAACAGATGTCATCTTAAACAACAGGCAGATGGTCAAGACTTTGTGAAAAAGACAGCATATTGGATAACAAAATTTAAATATTAAAATTGCACTATATCTTCTTCTTATGGTTAGCTCATTACTCTATGTTAGCCACATGTTTGTGTCTAGAGTACTGGCAAGCTTGGTTTTCAGAGTTGTCCTTCTCTAGAATTAGTGACTCCACTACAGGTTATACATTTACCCCCTGTGTGGGATCTTTTACTTCCCCTGGCATAGACACCAAATAGAAGGGACCACCGGCTTTTAGTGTCTCTTCCAAAAGATACAGGCAATGTGAGGTGAAAGAAATTGACTAAGTTTCGAAATGGCAGTAGGTGGGATTGAACCACCATTCCCTCAATTGACAGTCCAGCGCTCTACCACAAGACCACCGCTCCTCACCTGTCAAAGAAGATGCTTTCAATATCGGTTGAGTGTATATGGAGAGGCACTGACATCAGCATTTGTATATTTATAACAGTAACTGACGCATGGGTTGGAAATCTTGTCAATATGCATTATACATAGCAAATTGGAGTTTGTTCCCCACTAGACGGGTGTACGCTTGAAAGACATCTCGATTGATATTCGATGTATCACTCACAATTTCCATAGACCATTTCTTGGGATATGTGCATTGCTTCAAAGCTATTTCATTTTTGTGAAGATTCGAGGCATTCAGCAAATCTATCAGAAGTAAGACCACAATAAGGTGTTCGTCCGCCATTACCCAAGAGAACAGAATCTGAATTGTTGTGATGCTTTGTGAATTCCAGGGCTTGCATACATGCCGGTGTTTCTACAGAGGATACAGGCTTTGCTATTCAACTGAAATTCAACAGCTCAACACATGTTGAATGTGAGCTGAATGCGAGTAGAATGTTGGGTGAACGCAGGTCCAAAATCACAGAAACATGTCAGTAACCTGGGGTGCTGGGATTGCTCTAATTATCAGCGCCCCCTGGTGTGTGAGGATGTATAATATTCCCCTCTCGATTCTTTGTATCTTTTGTAGTGTATTCACATTCCGACATGTCCAGTGGACCCAGTGACATGACTGAGAACTGAGACGGTGCATTTAAATAATGACACAAACATGCCTCCTATAAGACGTGAGTGACTGCTAGTGTTCTCCTTCATGTCTGCTGTATTTGCAGTGTGTCAATGTGACCACCGTGGCACTGTCAACAATCAAACCTGTGTGACAAGGAGACAGGAATTCAACACAGAAAGTCTGGACTGTGGCCAGTGTAAGGTGGGTGGATTATCTTGGCCATTAAACAGGTAAAAGACCAATAATATTTTGGTAATTGTTGCTACAGAGGTTGATGTACATGTACAAGCTGGAGTGAGAGACATCCAGTTTGACACTGAATCCTCCTAGGTCCAGAACGTGATATACGAGCGACAGATGAGGATTAACGCAGGGAGTGCACATATTAACCACCACGAAACCCACTAAAAACCTACAACTGTACCTAACTTGTGGTCACGAAAGCTTTCAACCCCACCCTGTTGAGGGCAGAATGAGGGAAGATGCACACAGCCAAATATGTCCACTGGATGTGCAAAATACTTTGCAATGAACATGCCATTGTTCAAAGCAAAAAACGAAATGTGTACATTTACCCATGGTGTTTAAAAATAAATGTTTATGTTTATAGATTGTAGCTGTCATGGTCACACTTTGTCATGTCACAAGAGGACACAGTCTCTGTGACAACTGCACAAGTCCAGCCACTGGTGACAAATGTCAGTTCTGTGAGATACTTCAGGGTGAACCCCCGGATAGACAGAGGAAATGACACATCAATGGAGGTTGCCCAGTGTACAGGTAAGTTGTATATGTCCAAGAGAATAACTTCCAAGGATCAGTCATGAAGTTGTCCACACACTAGTAGATGTAAAATGTAGTTGCATTTACAGTTACCAAATATTTGACCACATCTGACAGTATCACCCCCCCCCTGTTTTCTCACAAAATGTGTTTATCACCATCCATGCTCTTTCCTAGAATAGACAGAACTATATTTAGTATCACAATATTAGAAATGCCCCAAAATTGCAATGTTCTCGCACCGGAGATTCTTTGGGACACAAAAGGAATTCTTTTGTGCCTCAAATTATAAGGAAAAGGGATTCTTTGATAATATAAAACTCTTGGTAATGTAGACAACTTTTAGTTACTATAACTATTTCATGTGCCTTTATCTGATTAGAATTATGTTTCATTAATCACCAATAATCGTGATAAAAAATCCTTTTTGTATCTGAAATAATTCATACTTTGAGCTCAATCCGCCTGTGTTTTCTCTGCATATTGTTATATATGCAGAGAAGATGACGAAGCATTTAATGTTCGTGAAAAATTCCTTTTCATTATAATTTCTGACATTCAAGAATCTCTTTCGGGCCGCAAAGAATCCCTTTAGACATGTAGAAGAGTGATGCTAACATATTAAGGGAGACTTAATGTAGGAACATCTGGTACCTCAATACTCACATAAACTAGTCAGTATATAAAGTATATAAGAGCTGGTAGAAATTTGTAACAATCACTGCATTTTCTTGCAATTTTGGGCCATCTGTTTTTGAGAAGCAGCTGTCAGAATAGAATACGGCACTGACTAACTGAAAGAATCACACCTTATCCATGACTAAAAGTGATTTAGAACTATCCAGTTATTATCTCAAGTAACTTTATTGATAGAAAACATAGAAAGGTCCTGGAATGTGGACGAAACAAATGTTGTATATTCCATTATTCCAGCTGCCACACGGCACCTAAATTTAACAGAAAATATGCACCTGGAAACTCTACGAAAGGAAAAGACCTTGTGGAAGATGGGCGAGATAGAGAGATGAACTAGATGACTACTGGAAGGGTACCATCTGGCAGAGGATAGCGCAAGATAGGCAGATGTGGAAGCAGCATGCTGAGGCCTTCGCCCAACCACGGGACACTGGCTACACAGTGATAATGATGATGAGACATCAGATTGACCTGCTATAGATGTTAGTAAACTGGATGTCAGAAAGGGTATCAACTGTCACTTACTCCAATTATGTGACATCTAAGAAAAAGCCCTAAGCTTCAGAAATCACAAAATAATTACCAATATACCCATTCAACCATTCACTTAGCAATATTGTGTATAACTATATCTACTTCCAAAATCACAGAAACGTGTCAGTAACCTGGAGTACTGGAACTGCTCTAATTATCAGCGCCCCCTGGTGTGTGAAGATATCTAATATTTCCCTCTGGATTCTTTGTATCTTTTCATTCTTTTGTATTGTATTCACATTCCGACAGGTCCAGTGGACCCAGTGACATGACTGAGAACTGAGACGGTGCATTTAAATAATGACACAAATATGTCTCCTATAAGACGTGAGTGGCCGCTAGTATTGTCCTTCATGTCTGGTGTATTTGCAGTGTGTCAGTGTGACCACCGTGACACTGTCAACAATCAAACCTGTGTGACAAGGAGACAGGAATTCAACACAGAAGGTCTGGACTGTGGCCAGTGTAAGGTGGGTGGATTATCTTGGCCATTGAAAGGTTAAAAGTCCAAATATATTTTGGTAATTGTTGCTACAGAGGTTGATGTACATGTACAAGTTGGAGTTGGAATGTGATATACAAACTTTGGCCTTCACCCTGTCATCTACTAAACTCCCTAGCGGTACTGAAGAAAATGACTGCATTTCTGGGGGAAAAAGCAAGTCCTGTGGTGCCTCACCTACTGCACTGTCCGCACTATCTGCAGTGGCAGCAGATCCTGCTGCAGCTGCCGGTCGCCTCGCTCCACCCACTGTGGCCGGGACTGTCGCAGACGCCAACCCTGAAACCACCTCTGTAATGGTCCGCATCTGCTGCTGCATCAGCGCCATCTGCTCGTGCAGGGTCACCATCTCTGCCGGTGGCGTCAACGGGGGCGCTTCCTTCTCGCGTCCACGATCAGGTCGGGTCCTCTTTGCGCTCACTGGAGCATCATCCCCGTATCTGGCGGGCGCTTTCGTTTGTCGTCGCTTCTTCGGTGGCATTCTAGAACATTAAGAAATGCCCACCGAACAGTACTAGGAACCATTTAACTGATACCTGGTCACCTTATTACACCAAACTTACTCACCGAAGTAGGAAACAACTTACACAAGTTTAGCTAACAAAATGTTGCTAAACACCACAAATCACATGATGACTGTTGACACGAGCTGTCATTAAATGCTGCAATTGTAACGGGTTGATTTACCTGCCTAAGATAGCATTATAAACAATAACAACATGATGAGTGTAGCCACGAGGCTGTCATGAAATGTTGCCATTGTAACAATTTGATTTACCTGCCTAAGTTAGCATTATAAACAATAACAACATGATGAGTGTAGCCACGAGGCTGTCATGAAATGTTGCCATTGTAACGATTTGAGTTACCTGCTTAAGTTAGCATTATCAACAATAACAACATGATGAGTGTAACCACGAGGCTGTCATTAAATGCTGCAATTGTAATGATTTGAGTTACCTGCTTAAGTTAGCATTATCAACAATAACAACATGATGAGTGTAGCCACGAGGCTGTCATGAAATGCTGCAATTGTAACTAATTGATTTACCTGTTTTAATTGTTGTGCATTATCAACAATAACAACACGATGACCATCGCCACGAGGCTGTCATATTTGTTGGTATTGCAATAACACATTTTGTGTTGAATTCCAGTTAATATTAACTGTTGAAATTCAGCAACCTCACCATGTGCATGCCATAGCTAAATAAAGCTAGCACTGATCAAACCGACCACAAAACCGGCCAAATATGGCACCACCATGAAAGAAACCCAGCCCTCAACGGATGACATACAATATTGCACATTCAGCATAACAATGACATGTGGCCACGAGGCTGTCACCGAATGTTGCCTATGCGAGAATGCCACTGGGTTAGGGTTAAACAACAATATGAATTGCTGTTGCCACGAGGCTGTCATCATTAGTTGTTTTGGCAATATGACATTATTAAATACGATCCAGACATAGCTAAATAAAGCTAGTGCTGACCGAACCGACCACAAAACCGGCCAATTCTGGCACAATCACTGAGCAAACCAGCCCTTGATGGGATAACATACAATATTGCACATTCAACATAAAAATGACATGTGGCCACGAGGCTGTCACCCCATGTTGCCCATGCAATAATGTACCTGGTTTAGACTTTGCATTGCCTGAACTACATTACCTTTTATAAATTGGCTATATATTTAGGGACTATTAAATATGTAAACGTCAAACTACTGTACGGGACCTACCATAATGTTTACACCGGTTACAAGTAATCTGAAATTTTCCATTATCAATAATTTATTTAAATCATACATCAGAATGACTATTGCCACGAGGCTGCCATTAAATGCTGTAGTTAAACTAAGCTCGAGCCACAGCGGACGTGAGGTACATTGCACTCTACAATACGTTAGCTGCAGCGATAATCGCCCCACGAACACTATTGTAATACTTCCTATTGCCCTCCTGATTAAAATGGACGCCATCACCCAGGTAGCTAGCCCAATCGGACCACACTCCCCGATGGCACCAAAACGAAACGCTATCAAAAGATGATACCGCATCCTTCATATACTGGTTATACGTAACCACGCGTTCGTTAAAATCCTCCCGGACCGCGTACCTCGACTGACTCGCGTTCCGGAAAACCATCTGCGAAATTATCACGCGCCGGACAGCGGCCATGACAGTCAGGTAACTCGCATAAGCGAGCACCCGGTCCGCCAGCAAGACTGGTTCAACGACCGAAATATCATTCGTACCCATGTCTAAAAACACTATATCGCTACCAACCACATCCTGCGTAAGCGAAAATAACTGCTTTACTTTCAAACCCCCCCTCGCTACAAACGTGACATTAAACCTATCAACGTCCAGGTCAAAATCTAAAGATCTATGCTCTACCGCATAGTGGGCCAAACGTCGAACGAACGAATGGCCGAAAACTTTAACGTCTAACATGATTATCTGACCTAGACAGCACTAGTTACGCGAGCGAGTAAAACAAGAGATTAGTATACAATCTAATCACAATTAATGCAGGATATAGCAATAATTTCAAGTAATAAAACAGTTCAATAATGTAAGCGATAAGTGTTCTACCTTGTACTCGTGCTGAATTCAAGTGGGAAGCTAAAATGGCGCGGAGCTCCTTTTATACCCTACGATCACGTGACTTACTTTACGGTAACACTTGAATTTAGGAGTCGGTCACACTGCCCACATAAAAGTCATTTGATGTACATCATAATGTCGTATTGCAATGAACAGGCCATTGTTCAAGCAAAAAACGTAATGTGTATATTATTTACCCATGGTTTAAAAAAAATATATTCTTATGTTTATAGATTGTAACTGTCATGGTCACACTCAAGGAGCCAATGGACAGTGTGTATAAATTCAACAATGAAGTCTGGACTGGCCAGTGTAAAGTGGTTGGATTATCTTGGCCATTAAACAGTTAAAAGTCCAAAAATATTTTGGTAATTGTTGCTACAGAGGTTGATGTACATGTACAAGCTGGAGTGAGAGACATCCAGTTTGACATGAATCCTCCTAGGCACAGAACGTGATATACGAGTGACAGATCGAGGATTTTTGCAGGTATTGCAAACATCAATCCCTGAGAACCACTAAAACCTCCAACTGCACCCGACTTGTGACCATAAGAGCTAATACAACCCCACCCAGTTGAGGTCAAGTTGGGGGAAGGTGCACACTCCCAAATATGTCCGCTGGATGTGCAAAAAACATCACAATGAACATACCATTGTTCAAACAAACAAAAAATAATTGTGTGTAGTCACCCATGGTGTCTAAAAAATAAATCCTTGTGTTTGTAGATTGTGACTGTCATGATCACGCTTTGTCATGTCACAAGAGGACACAGTCTCTGTGACAACTGCACAAGTCCAGCCACTGGTGACAAATGTCAGTTCTGTGAGATACTTCAGGGTGAACCCCGGATAGACAGAGGAAATGACACATCAATGGAGGTTGCCCAGTGTACAGGTAAGTTGTATATGTCCAAGAGAATAACTTCCAAGGGTCAGTCATGAAGTTGTCCACACACTAGTAGATGTAAAATGTAGTTGCATTTACAGTTTCCAAATATTTGACCACATCTGACAGTATCACCGCCCCTGTTTTCTCACAAAATGTGTTTATCACCATCCATGCTCTTTCCAAGAATAGACAGAACTATATTTAGTATCACAATATTAGAAATGCCCCAAAATTGCAATGTTCTCGCACCGGAGATTCTTTGGGACACAAAAGGAATTCTTTTGTGCCTCAAATTATAAGGAAAAGGGATTCTTTGAGAATATAAAACTCTTGGTAATGTAGACAACTTTTAGTTACTATAACTATTTCATGTGCCTTTATCTGATTAGAATTATGTTTCATTAATCACTAATAATCGTGATAAAAAATCCTTTTTGTATCTGAAATAATTCATACTTTGAGCTCAATCCGCCTGTGTTTTCTCTGCATATTGTTATATATGCAGAGAAGATGACGAAGCATTTAATGTTCGTGAAAAATTCCTTTTCATTATAATTTCTGACATTCAAGAATCTCTTTCGGGCCGCAAAGAATCCCTTTAGACATGTAGAAGAGTGATGCTAACATATTAAGGGAGACTTAATGTAGGAACATCTGGTACCTCAATACTCACATAAACTAGTCAGTATATAAAGTATATAAGAGCTGGTAGAAATTTGTAACAATCACTGCATTTTCTTGCAATTTTGGGCCATCTGTTTTTGAGAAGCAGCTGTCAGAATAGAATACGGCACTGACTAACTGAAAGAATCACACCTTATCCATGACTAAAAGTGATTTAGAACTATCCAGTTATTATCTCAAGTAACTTTATTGATAGAAAACATACAAAGGTACTGCAATGTGGACGAAACAAATGTTGTATATTCCATTATTCCAGCTGCCACACGGCACCTAAATTTAACAGAAAATATGCACCTGGAAACTCTACGAAAGGAAAAGACCTTGTGGAAGATGGGCGAGATAGAGAGATGAACTAGATGACTACTGGAAGGGTACCATTTGGCAGAGGATAGCGCAAGATAGGCAGATGTGGAAGCAGCATGCTGAGGCCTTCGCCCAACCACGGGACACTGGCTACACAGTGATAATGATGATGAGACATCAGATTGACCTGCTATAGATGTTAGTAAACTGGATGTCAGAAAGGGTATCAACTGTCACTTACTCCAATTATGTGACATCTAAGAAAAAGCCCTAAGCTTCAGAAATCACAAAATAATTACCAATATACCCATTCAACCATTCACTTAGCAATATTGTGTATAACTATATCTACTTCCAAAATCACAGAAACGTGTCAGTAACCTGGAGTACTGGGACTGTTCTAATTATCAGCGCCCCCTGGTGTGTGAAGATATCTAATATTTCCCTCTGGATTCTTTGTATCTTTTCATTCTTTTGTATTGTATTCACATTCCGACAGGTCCATTGGCCCCACTGACATGACTGAGAACTGAGACGGTGCATTTAAATAATGACACAAATATGTCTCCTATAAGACGTGAGTGGCCGCTAGTATTGTCCTTCATGTCTGGTGTATTTGCAGTGTGTCAGTGTGACCACCGTGGCACTGTCAACAATCAAACCTGTGTGACAAGGAGACAGGAATTCAACACAGAAGGTCTGGACTGTGGCCAGTGTAAGGTGGGTGGATTATCTTGGCCATTGAAAGGTTAAAAGTCCAAATATATTTTGGTAGTTGTTGCTACAGAGGTTGATGTCCATGTACAAGTTGGAGTTGGAATGTGATATATGAGTGATAGATTGAGGATTTACACAGGTAGTGCACATATCAACCTCCCCCTGAGACCCACTAAAAAACCTCCAACTGCACCAGACTTGTGGTCATGAAAGGTTACAACCCCACCCTGCATGTTGAGGACAGAATGAGGGAAGATGCACACACCCAAATATGCCCACTGGATGTGCAAAATACTTTGCAATGAACAGGCCATTGTTCAAGCAAAAAATGTAATGTGTATATTATTTACCCATGGTTTAAAAAAAATCTATTCTTATGTTTATAGATTGTAACTGTCATGGTCACATTCAAGGAGACCATGGACAGTGTGTATAAATTCAACAATGAAGTCCGGACTGGCCAGTGTAAAGTGGGTGGATTATCTTGGCCATTAAACAGTTAAAAGTCCAAGAATATTTTGGTAATTGTTGCTACAGAGGTTGATGTCCATGTACAAGCTGGAGTGAGAGACATCCAGTTTGACACTGAATCCTCCTAGGCCCAGAACGTGATATACGAGTGACAGATTGAGGATTTTTGCAGGTATTGCAAACATCAATCCCTAAGACCCACTAAAACCTCCAACTGCACCCGACTTGTGACCATAAAAGCTAATACAACCCCACCCAGTTGAGGTCAAGTTGGGGGAAGGTGTACACGCCCAAATATGCCGATTGGATGTGCAAAATACATCTCAGTGAACATGCCATTGTTCAAGCAAACAAAACATAATTGTGTGTAGTCACCCATGGTGTCTAAAAAATAAATCCTTGTGTTTGTAGATTGTGACTGTCATGATCACACTTTGTCATGTCACAAGAGGACACAGTCTCTGTGACAACTGCACAAGTCCAGCCACTGGTAACAAATGTCAGTTCTGTGAGATACTTCAGGGTGAACCCCCGGATAGACAGAGGAAAAGACACATCAATGGAGGTTGCCCAGTGTACAGGTAAGTTGTATATGTCCAAGAGAATAACTTCCAAGGATCAGTCATGAAGTTGTCCACACACTAGTAGATGTAAAATGTAGTTGCATTTACAGTTACCAAATATTTGACCACATCTGACAGTATCACCGCCCCTGTTTTCTCACAAAATGTGTTAAGGTAGGACACTGGTCGGGAAATGGATTTTGATGATATCTCAACAACCAGAGCAGCAATCTTTCTAAAACTTTCAGGATGTGGTTCTGGTGGGAAAAGATGACCAATTGTAAAATTTCATCTCATTTGCATAACCGTAACCATGGCAACCGGCTTTTCTGTGAAAATAGGTACGCATGATTTTGCGGGAGGTCTTGCAGTAAAACTATGCATATGTTTCTTTCTTTTTTGTTTGTTATGATCCACTGAAGTGTTGTAGAGTGCAATGATGCTGTTTTTGATCAACTCCTTACAATATTTATTATCAAAAAGAAATTGCAAAGATTTTTTTCGTTTTTCCAAATATTATAACAACTTCAGTCATCAATAAAAATCTTCATATAAAAGCTATCATGTTTAAAAAGCATCATTGCACTCACTGCACCATTGGGAATACATGGTAAAAAAATCAGACTCCTAGGTTTTGTACTTTTTCCGGGAGACCTCCCGCAAAATAGCAATATTGTCGAAAAGTAAGTTTTGAGAAAACGGCAAAAAACCAAATGAACATCAAATATTTTTAATAACACCAGTGTAAAGTCACCATTATGACTGTTTTTCATACCAGAAGCATGTGGTAACTATATAATGAAAGTGTGTGAACCATATTCAGTATATATATATATGGAATTTGTTTATAGTTTACACAAGCGGCGGCGGCGGTGAATAAATTCATCACTGGCCAAGCATACTCATACATTGTATATGTATTATGTAATGTTGTCTTTTATTAAATAAAATATGATATATATGTATATTATATATATATATATACATATATATATACATATATATATATATGTAAGGCCTATACATATATACACATATTTATATCATATATATATATGTATATATATATATATATATATACACACACAAACATCTATTACTAAATAATTGGTCAATTTCATGCACACATATCATAAATGATAAGCATACTCTGTCACAATTAATGTTTAATGAATTATTTAATGTTAAATAAATTGTTTAAAAATTTAATTACCTAAAATACTTTTCATATTTGATAAGAAAAAAATAATGCTAGAAAAGTAAATCCAACAACAGTACCACCTTTCGTTTTATGTTAATTCCACATTGGATTAATATGAATGAAACAAATTCAGTCAAATTATTTTCTGTAATAAATAAATAAATAAATGTAACTTCCGACTGATACTGATAGAGCGACAAACTTCGGCAGCGCCAGCGCCGCTGTCAGTGACAGTCCGGGTGGTCGGCGGCCGGCGGCCGTAGCCGCGTAGCAAGGCCAGCCTGACGTCGCCGTCGGCATTTCTTTCCCCGTTCGCTGCCGCTTCCGCGAGTCCGTTGCGCGACTGAACAGCATCATGCAGGCTGTTCATGCTATCTCCCGCGCATTCAGCTTATTTGCGTTTATTATATCGTTTCTGTCTTTCAAATTGGTAAACCGTACGGATCTTTCGTCGATCCGACGCCATGACACATACAGGTCATTCATCTTGAAGCCGCACCGTGATTGGCTGGCGTCGTTGCATAAGGTCAATTTTAATTAGCTACGTGGCCGCGATCACCATATATGGTTCGCGTGAGGTCGGGCTGCCAAGCAACAGCTGAAACTGTTCGTGATTGGATAGTTTCGCGGCACTTTCGGCGCCGATAACTAATTTATGTACGGATGTCGCCGATTTTTGACTTCGGTAGCGTACGGAAGGAATCATTTCGAACACGAGGATACCAAACATGGCCGCGTTGCATGGAGCAATGTTTACGTTTGAGCGCGCTGAAAGTTGGCCCGTTTTCGTCGATTTTAAAGGCCAGCCGCCATAACGACATTAGCAGCTAGTTGGGTAACGACATAGTTAATCCTTTTATTGGTACTTTTATGACGAATTCAGTGAAATAAAGTTAGCAACACGTGCGCAAGACATCGTTCGTTCTAAAAATCAAGTTTATTAAAATTCGACCGTTTTGTCATTTTCCTGCAATTCCCGACCCGCGGCATACGTTAATCACCATCCATGCTCATTGCAAGAATATTCAGAACTATATTTAGTATCAAAATATCAGAAAGACAAATTAAGCCCTCATGTTCCAGAAATCCCCAAATAACTACCAAATACACCCATTCAACCATTCACTTAGCAGTATTGTGTATAACTATATCTACTTCCAAAATCACGGAAACATGTCAGTAACCTGAGGTACTGGGACTGCTCTAATGATTATATTACATTTAAATAATAAACCAAATACGCCTCCTATAAGATAGTGTGAGTGAATGGTAGTATTGTTCTTCATGTCTGGTGTATTTGCAGTGTGTCAATGTGACCACCGTGGCACTGTCAACAATCAAACCTGTGTGACAAGGAGACAGGAATTCAACACAGAAGGTCTGGACTGTGGCCAGTGTAAGGTGGGTGGATTATCTTGGCTATTAAACAGGTAAAAGTCCAAGAATATTTTGGTAATTGTTGCTACAGAGGTTGATGTACATGTACAAGCTGGAGTGAGAGACATCCAGTTTGACACTGAATCCTCCTAGGTCCAGAACGTGATATACGAGTGACAGATGAGGACTAACGCAGGTAGTGCACATATTAACCCCCACGAAACCCACTAAAAACCTCCAACTGCACCTAACTTGTGGTCACAAAAGCTTACAACCCCACCCGTTAAGGGTAGAATGAGGGAAGATGCATATACCCATATATGGATGTGCAAAATACTTCGCAATGAACATGCCATTGTTCAAACAAAAAAGTAATGTGTATATTAACCCATGGTGTTCAAAAAATTAAATTGTTGTGTTTATAGATTATGACTGTCATGGTCACGCTTTGTCATGTCACAAGAGGACACAGTGTCGGTGACAACTGAACAAGTCTAGCCACTGGTGACAAATGTCATTTCTGTGAGACACTTCAGGGTGAACCCCGGATAGACAGAGGAAATGACACATCAATGGAGGTTGCCCAATGTACAGGTATGTCAAGTATATGTCCAAGAGAATAACTTCCAAGGATCAGTCATGAAGTTGTCCACACACTAGTAGATGTAAAATGTAGTTGCATTTACAGTTTCCAAATATTTGACAGCATCGAACATTATAACGTTACCACCTCTGTTTTCTCATTAAATGTGGTAATCAGAATTCATGCTCATTAACAGAATTCATGCTCATTGTCATGTAACGAAATAAAACTACTTTGTTACTCTACCTGAGTAGTTTTTTCAAGTTGTTTTTTTAAGTAATGAAGTAAGACTTCAACTAACTACTTTTACAAAGTAGTTTTATAAAGTAGTTTTATTTGCGGTAATGCTACTTTTTACTTAGTTACTTTCATTTACTTTGCAATAATTTTGTAACTGTTTGGTCATGACTTACGCCTGATGGCGCTCCATCCTTCGACATTTCATTTTAGTCGCTGGACAAAAGCTATTAATATTGTCTAATCACAGGCGTATTCTCTTTGCAGAATGAGAGCGATACATTGAGGTCACTTCACTTTGAATTCTACAGTGATTATAGCGGACGTGAATGTGGTTGTGGAGAGAGAATTAGAGAGTGGCGAAGGGAACGGGGCTTGGGGCAACACCCGTGGCCATATCTGTCAATGATGTTTCGTTTCTTGTCTAGGAAGGGAAATTTGTTAAAGATGGTGTGCCTGCTCTGTGCACCTGCCTAAAAGGAGGTATCAGTGTACGTGTCATCGCCATCAAATTTGAGAAAGCATATTCATTTAAGCATTTATAAGTTCTGTATTATGTTGTAAATGAACGTTACAGGTCCCAGGTTGGCTAATCTGTAGTCATCGAATGTTTTCATAATATCGATGATAACATATACAATGTAGAGCAATGGGTATTTGTCGCCTGGATATTGGACGAATGTTCAGGCGCCATCTTGGAATTAATCAAACTTTGTAAACAAGCATTTATTTCCTATCCACTGCCATCGTTTAATATGTTGGTATTTAGACAATACATTTTATTTGAATAGTAAGCTGAATGTATATTCTTTTCGTCATAATTTTGTTTAGTATTGCGATAAAAAACCTGGGTGCTGTGATACAGTTTTAATGACACTTATTTGTGTTTCGGACTGAACCCAGCTGAGACAGGCTTCTTGGTTGAGTATAGAGTCATGATGAAGCCGATAGCACAGGCCCTCGATATACTCCAAGCAGAAAAGAAGACCTTCATGTGAGTGAGTGAACGAGCGAGCAAGTGAGTTTATTTGGTAAAACATTATAATACATATAAATATAATATTTACCGAGGATAAACACATTAAAGCACACATTAGCATACTTGCTTCCAATGTGGTCCTCCAAAAAATACTAAGAATGAATTTAAGAAAATATAAAAATAAATACATAAATAAATAAACAAACACAGTAATACAATAATTAATATGTAAATATTTTCAAAGACAGGTAAACAAATGTCATAAATAAGACAATGTGCAAACATAAAAGGTGCTCTATTAAAATATAATAACATGCTACTCTTTTTAACTTTACATTCCAGTAGGCAGTTTGTTCCAGTGGGGTATCTTGTCCCAGCCTTGACGATTCTCCAGGAGAAGCTGTGAGCAAGGCGTGCAGTCGTCCACACCTGTGGACCACTTGTCGATACCTTGATTGCAAACAATGCATGTCATTTTTAGGCCACCATGTGTGATGCAGAGAACATTGTTGCAGCAGTCCTTATAGCCCCAAGTTCAGAAAGGACTGGACTGATGATGCATCAGTGTTGGACAAATGTAAGTTAGTCATGTGTGAATATGAATAATATGTGTATATGTATATATATATATATATGTGACGTGTTCTAACGAAATAAGTCGTATGTCAGCGAATGTCAAATCGTGTAAATTACCATAATGTGTTGAAACCGGGAGAAGTTTTCCACTTATTGCAATAAAGTGTATCTTTGATATGTCTACTATCGGTTTACATCGTTATTTTGGTTAAATTTGAGTTTATAGAATGAGTCATTTCCTGAGAGCTATGTCTCATTCCATGCAATGCGACATTTCCAACGGTGTTTTACTCGTGATTTTTGGACAGTCCCTTAACATTTTGGTACTGGCAGAAAGCTGCACGTGTCTACGTTCCAAATAAGGTAATGTCAAGGTCGTCCGATTTAAATCCTGCCCCCCTGACAGAGACACTGACCCCCCTGACAGAGACATTGCCCCTTTACAGAGACACAGCAACCCTGACAGAGACAGTGCACCCCTGACAGAGACACTGCACCCTTACAGAGACACAGCATCCCTGACAGAGACACTGCACCCCTGACAGAGACACTGCACCCTTGACAGAGACACTGCACCCCTGACAGAGACACTGCACCCCTGACAGAGACACTGCACCCCTGACAGAGACACTGCACCCCTGACAGAGACAGTGCACCCCTGACAGAGACACTGCACCCCTGACAGAGACACTGCACCCCTGACAGAGACACTGCACCCCTGACAGAGACACTGCACCCCTGACAGAGACAGCGCACCCCTGACGGAGACACTGCACCCCTGACGGAGACACTGCACCCCTGACGGAGACAGTGCACCCCTGACGGAGACACTGCACCCCTGACGGAGACACTGCAGCCCTGACAGAGACAGTGCACCCCTGACAGAGACACTGCACCCCTGACGGAGACACTGCACCCCTGACAGAGACACTGCACCCCTGACAGAGACACTGCACCCCTGACAGAGACACTGCACCCCTGACAGAGACAGTGCACCCCTGACAGAGACAGTGCACCCCTGACAGAGACACTGCACCCCTGACAGAGACAGTGCACCCCTGACAGAGACACTGCACCCCTGACGGAGACACTGCACCCCTGACGGAGACAGTGCACCCCTGACGGAGACAGTGCACCCCTGACGGAGACACTGCACCCCTGACGGAGACAGTGCACCCCTGACGGAGACAGTGCACCCCTGACGGAGACAGTGCACCCCTGACGGAGACAGTGCACCCCTGACGGAGACACTGCACCCCTGACGGAGACACTGCACCCCTGACGGAGACACTGCACCCCTGACGGAGACACTGCACCCCTGACAGAGACACTGCACCCCTGACAGAGACACTGCACCCCTGACAGAGACACTGCACCCCTGACAGAGACAGTGCATCCCTGACAGAGACACTGCACCCCTGACAGAGACAGTGCACCCCTGACAGAGACACTGCACCCCTGACAGAGACACTGCACCCCTGACAGAGACACTGCACCCCTGCAGAGACACTGCACCCCTGACAGAGACACTGCACCCCTGACAGAGACACTGCACCCCTGACAGAGACAGCGCACCCCTGACAGAGACACTGCACCCCTGACGGAGACACTGCACCCCTGACGGAGACAGTGCACCCCTGACGGAGACAGTGCACCCCTGACGGAGACACTGCACCCCTGACGGAGACACTGCACCCCTGACGGAGACACTGCAGCCCTGACGGAGACAGTGCACCCCTGACGGAGACACTGCACCCCTGACGGAGACACTGCACCCCTGACGGAGACACTGCACCCCTGACAGAGACACTGCACCCCTGACAGAGACACTGCACCCCTGACAGAGACACTGCACCCCTGACAGAGACACTGCACCCCTGACAGAGACACTGCCCCCCTGACAGAGACACTGCCCCCATGGCAGGATCACCCACAGCCCCGTGGCAGGACCATCCGCTGCCCCCGTGGCAGGACCATCCCCTGGCCCCGTGGCAGGACCATCCCCTGCCCCCGTGGCAGGACCATTCCCTGCCCCCGTGGCAGGACCATCCACTGCCCCCGTGGCAGGACCATCCGCTGCCCCTTGGCAGGACCATCCTCTGCCCCCGTGGCAGGACCATCCACTGCCCCCTGACAGAGACACTGTCCCCATGGCAGGACCATTCGTGCCTCCGTGGCAGGACCATCCACTGCCCCCTGACAGACACTGCCCCCATGGCAGGACCATTCGTGCCTCCGTGGCAGGACCATCCACTACCCCCAGAAGAATACTACATGGTCATCAATATGTCAACCTCACCTTCTCAATTGTCCAAGCGAGGTTGCAGTGGTGCTGGCAGGGGGGTCGCGGTGCCGCCAGGGGGCGACGTGGCGGTGGCACAAAGAAATAGAAATGTGCACCGACATTCACTATTTCGTTAATTTCACCGTTTTGTCTAGTTTGTCTAGTGGTTGTTGTTGGTTGTTGCAGCGTATGAGCTGGGAGGTGGCGCAGGACAACATCAAGTTGCTGTCGGAGCTGGGACAGGGCTCTTTGGGATGGTGTATGAGGGAACAGCCCGCAATATCAAGGACAAGGCCGACATTGTCAAGGTCACAATCAAGGCAAGTAACAGTCCACCTAATACTTCCTTGTGCTTCATGTTACCTGGAAGGTCTTGTCTGGTGTGTATATGTGACAAGACGGGTCACAGGAATAGTTTTTGTGGCATCAGCGATATCGCTATTATTCTTCATGTTATTGAAGATATTGGTGTATCTTTTTGTGTCATCAAAGATCACTATACAATATTATAACTTGATTGCATTAAAAATATAAATGTAAGTGTTTAAGCCATTAAACATCAGGGTACGTCTTTTGTAACACACAAATATCAAGTCCGATCTTTGTGTCATCAAAAATATCTGTAATTAAATATGTCAGTGTAAGTCTTGTGTTGTCAGCAATCTCAATATAACTCTTCATGCCATCAAAAATTCCACATCATAAGTGTTCATGTCAGCTGTATCATGGATGTGTTTTTCATTACATGTTTCTCTCTTTTTTAGACTGCAAATGATAATGCACCAGCAAATGATAGACTCAGCACCCACACACATGCACATGCATACAAACATGTGTCTAATAAAGTGCAGTGATCCTGTCATTATTTTTTTTTAGCAATGTCGTGGTGTACATGAATGTGATTGCAATAAAAACAACTGTGAAAAAGTTCCATATTCACTAATTTATTTAAGAAGAATGGGCCATATCTACAGTGTGGTGTGCTTGGTTTTAGGGCCTTCGGCTGCAGCCACGTGGTTAAGTTATTGGGCTGGTGTCAAAAGGCCAGCCAACATAAGTGATCATGGAATTGATGTCTGATGGCGACTTGAAACACTTCCTTCAGATGCGTCGACCTGACAGTGAGGTAGGATGGTGATAAACCTGTGTTGTCTTTCTCTCAGCGTGAGGTATGAATGAGATAATGCAGCATTGTCTTCTCCCTGTAATAGTAAATACGAAAATAAGCAATACTTGCCAAATATGTCAAAGGTTCCTGTAGAACAGCCTTTGAAAGATGACTATGAATGGGAACTGTTAATTTTACTTGCATCTATGAATACATGTGAAATAAAATGTAAAATATTCAGTTTACAAGAAGTTTGTATGTAGGACAATTATAGCCATGTATATAGGCCTTAATATATAAGTAAAGGGTTTGTTGCATGTGTCGTACCGCCGCCTAGATTAATTATAATTCGACAACGGCAGAGTAAATAAAGGGGGTCAACTTGGTGGATAACTTACGCTGTACTGGCGTAAGAGAACTATGAACAAACACCTTATATCAAACTCGCCATGAGCAGTCTTTTTTTATAATTAAAATAATAAATGTAATAAACCAACAGTAAAGTATGACTCAAGTAAAAGCACAAATCACGCGCCACATGGCTACGCACAAACTGTTTCCTTGAACCAGTGTGTCACAATCTCAGTCTCTCCAATCTCCTCGTGTCTTTCCCTCCCCTTGTATTTATACTTTTCCCCAATGGCGGGAAACCTTCTGTCACGTGATCAGCTACACCCTCCATCTCCTCACCATGGTGGCAGCCCTACCGTACTAGTTACCCCAGTAGACGTAATGCCACAAACACATGTACACTAGTTACCCCAGTAGACGTAATGCCACAAACACATGTACACTAGTTACCCCAGTAGACGTAATGCCACAAACACATGTACACTAGTTAACCCAGTAGACGTAATGCCACAAACACATGTACACTAGTTACCCCAGTAGACGTAATGCCACAAACACACGTACACTAGTTAACCCAGTAGACGTAATGCTACAAACACATGTACACTAGTTACCCCAGTAGACGTAATGCCGCAAACACATGTATGTACACACTAGTTACCCCAGTAGAAGTAATGCCACAAACACATTTACACGCTCTCGGATGATTTGGATTACCAGGACGAGAACATTGTGAGTGGCAGTATTGGGGGCAGCTCATTGGACGGTAGTCATAGTCCTCTCCCTTGTTTACACAACAACCCCTGTGAGTGTGTTCCACTCACAAGCCTCTGGTGGTGTGGCAAGGACTAACATGCATGATCACCTAGTCGTCAATGACCATCTAAAGATAACCAGTGTTTTCACTGGTTATCCAGGATGCACGCACGATGCGTGTGTACTCAGAAACAGTGCACTGTTTGATGAATGTGAATCGGGTCAGGTAACCTTGCTACCAGGTGGTTACATAGTTGCTGACACTGCATACCCAGTGAAGATGTGGCTAATTTGTCCTTTCAGGGACAATGGACGTCTGACAGCACGTCAACATCGGCTCAATCGAGTGCTGTCGTCACAAAGGCAATGAGTTGAGCGCGCCATTGGCCATCTGAAAGGACATTTCCGTCATCTCAGAGAAATTCCCATGCATACCCCAAAGGACATATACACATTAATTGTGGCTGCATGCATTTTGCACAACCTTTGCATCAATGCAAATGACCATGTCGATGAGTACATTGTCTGTGATGAAACCCCACATCCCAACAACTATCCGAATGTATTTGCAAATTGTCCAGATGGCACTCGAATGAGAAATGCTATCATGAATGCACTGCCATGATGTCATCAAGACTTTCCCAATTCTTGTTATAAGAAGGGATATTGTGTTATTATTAATTATTTAACGTTTCTGTAACACAGTTTAATGAATAAATCATGTTGCAATGATAAATGTCTCCTTTATTTTCCGTAGTATCAGAACAAAACAATACAGACAAAGCAATAGTAAAACAACATAAATATTGCAATAGTTTCTTTACATTTTTCTAAACTTGCACATTTAACTGTTGAATTACGTAATAAAAAATATTGTTAATGTCGTATATAATAATTATATATACCTTTCTTAATATTATATTACTTGAACACAGCTATTAACGAAACCAAAATATGCAATAATTTATTTTAATTAATAAGCAACATTTTCTTATAAATTCTTATCTAAACAGCGTAACATTAATTTTAAGTGAAATTAAACATCATAAATTTTCACAGACTAAGTTAATTCATTTACATAATAATTTTTTTTTATAGGAATAATTTCATAAAACAAATATATAATTTGAAATAAAAGATATGTCATGAATACGTTTTATGACCATTGTGCATAAATCAGCAGATTAAATCTTAGAAATATTTCTACCTGCGAAAATTAGAATAAAAAAAGTGTTGAATGGATCATTTCACCTTTTGGATAAAATGTCTAATAATCTATCAATCCTCTCCATTTTATCCTTGAGCATGTCCTTCATGAGGTCAAGTTGCTTGAGAGAGTGCTGGTTTACACTTTCAAGTATTTGTGTAGTTGCATTAGTGGAGCGTTTAAGTTTTTTGCACATGGCTCATTGTCTTATTATGTATGACATTAACAATATTTGTTTATTACATAATTCAACAGTTAAATGCCATAGGCGTCATATGAAACAGTCACATTTCCACATCAGCCAGCCGAACTGGTTGTGCTGCCACCTACTGTATAGCTGTGAACTAAGTTGAGCATCACGGTATGCACATGCATGCATGTTTGTGCGTAAATATATATGTATGCGTGTGAGGTCAGCTGACCACTGCGAGAAGTTGTCATTCCAGTTGCAAGTAGGACAATAACAATGCTACATAAAGTGAAACAAGGCCACTGCAACCGTTGCATAAGCTTAACGCGAGACGAGGCAGCTCCAAAGTGAAAGTGAAAGCTAAATTATGTCCTTATGTGAAAGTGACACTGGTAGCGTGTGGCTATCACTTGTCTTCACCAAAACCAGGTGAAAAGCACGTGAGAAAACGAAAGCGCCCATTCTCCCCTTCTCTTTCAACTGTTGACAGTAGCGATGATGAACTCACAGTTAAGAAAGATATGCCTGTGGTATGTATTCCAATTTTTGTGTTTTGTGATCCATCAACATATGTAACTTTGAAAATACGTCAGTAAATTGAGTCTAATTCAAATCTATCCAATAGCGCTGTTGCCTGTCAACTAACATATTACGCTAGCTAATAGAGCTCTCCTCAATTAATATCAGTTGTTAATTATATGAACACAATTTTGCAGCATTAAAAAAAGACGGTCTTGAAGTCTGTACAGAAATTCCCGTATATATTGGTAATTAACAAATTAGTACTTTTTTGAGCATATCTATATTATTGACTATATTCAATTAAAAAATACATAAAACACTGACTGTATTTTTTCAACTTATTACTCATTTGGTGCAGCCAGGTCACATGTGTACATGATATTTTTTGTTGTAAACATTTTTACGTAGGTAAATAGATATGTAGATATATTGCACATTGTAATGAGTTGATATGATTTATGTTTAGGAAACCACTCATCATATCATTAGCTCGGATGACACTGACAGTTCGGGTGTCGTCGCTCCGACAGGTTGAAGGACGAAATCAAGAAACTGAAGGAGCAGCTGAAGAAAGAGATGACAACAAGAGGCCCTCCTGCACACACTGGAGCAGCTGAAGAAAGAGATGACAACAAGAGGCCCTCCTGCACACACTGGAGCAGCTGAAGAAAGAGACCACAACAAGAGGCCCTCCTGCACACACTGGAGCAGCTGAAGAAAGAGATGACAACAAGAGGCCCTCCTGCACACACTGGAGCAGCTGAAGAAAGAGACCACAACAAGAGGCCCTCCTGCACACACTGGAGCAGCTGAAGAAAGAGATGACAACAAGAGGCCCTCCTGCACACACTGGAGCAGCTGAAGAAAGAGACCACAACAAGAGGCCCTCCTGCACACACTGGAGCAGCTGAAGAAAGAGATGACAACAAGAGGCCCTCCTGCACACACTGGAGCAGCTGAAGAAAGAGACCACAACAAGAGGCCCTCCTGCACACACTGGAGCAGCTGAAGAAAGAGATGACTACAAGAGGCCCTCCTGCACACACTGGAGCAGCTGAAGAAAGAGACCACAACAAGAGGCCCTCCTGCACACACTGGCAACACTGACAGGTGATATGGATACAAGTAACATGATCTGATTTCTACACTAGCTGACAAATTAAGCATATCGCCATAAGTTGTTCTTATATGATCAGCAAAGATAATCTTAATTATCGACTGTGGTATATATACATCTGTGTGGCAATCATACCTTAAGAGAAGCCACTATGTATAGCCATATCATACCTGTATTCACTAAGGCTATGCAGCAAGTGTTATATGAATGTCCCATGTACCTTTGAGTAACTGGTAGCCATAACCATGTTACAGTGCATGCATGCATGGTGCATGCATGGCAGCTAACACTGTGGATCAAGTTTTGTAGAAAGATATTCTGTAATTGTTTTGTAAGATTCAGCAGGATTTGAGTGGATCAAGACAAAATACTTGCAATAAGTATGATTGTAAGTACACATAGCGTATAGCATTATTGATTTTAGAATAATTACTATAGACTAACTTTTCACCACTTGCAGAACTGCCGTCCTTCATTGCAAAGATGAAACAGTTCACTGAAGCGGCAGAGGTTGACGACGAGGTGAAGGCGAGTAAGTCTGTGATGAAAGACACGCCACACACTGGCACAACGGTGAAGACAGCAAAGCCAGCTGATAGACCAAGGCAGCCAGTACACACAAGAGACGTACGTTAATTGTTTTATGACTTACCATAAGGCCTAATAACTTCAAATTAATAATTATTACTTTACGTTTCCATGCCACAATTTAAATTGATATTCAAGTGTAATCAGTTTAAAATACATTAATGCAATGTGTTTATAATCAATTTTTAATAGCTAATAACAATAATTATATGTCTTCATGAATATGTCAAATTCAAGTCATGCATGCAGTCAGAATATAATAGAACAATCTTTTTAATTTATTCTTCAAATCAACTGACTGCCTAGAAAAAGATTTTAAATTATATATATATATATAATTGTAATGTTTATAAGCTGATGTGTGTACGTGTGCTTTAATTTATAAGTAAATGTTGTTTCAGCTATGTGATGGAGCTGGCAACATCCTGGTGCCCGAGGTGAGATTGTCGCAGTGCAACCACTCCAACGCAAGAAAACTAGTCAATGATTTAATGACATGCAACCAATGAAATGGCTACAAAGAGCCTGTATGGGCAGGAATGCAATATTCACCGTGCAACTGTTCAGGCCACACAATTTCTATACAATAAAATACTTTGTTGTCATAGAGTGAAGAACGTGAGGTGCTTACATAAGATTTTGTAAAAAAAAACAAGCTTGTTAGAATTGAATTAAGACCTTAGTGTAGATGAAAACAAGTTTCATTCTTATATTTGTACTACATAATTAACATAAAAGGTATATAAATCCTTGGAAAACCGCTTAATGGCTGCATTCAAGTTGATTCAAATTCATAGTTGTATTCAAAGTAGTGATTGATAATTTTTTCACAGAATATGTTTGAGAGGTGTTCCCAATGCTCGGCCATGATAAGAGAGGGTTTGAAGTGACTTTCAATGACCTTTGCAGACCCAACCAAGCTGTCCAATGTGAAGAAGGTGTCAAAGAAAATGAATGTGAACTAAGTCAGATTTGATGTACGATCGATCAACTTCGAACAGCCCATATTAAACCATTGTTAATTTATCTTGGCTACGTTTTCAATTTGTTCTATATGTGCACCTCTGCATAGCTATATATTTTAGCATGGAATTTTGATTTGCTTTCAGGAATGAATCAATGGTATGCAATTCGATATAGATCAATTAATGTTATTTTGAATGGTTTCCAATTACATTGAAAATCATTCAAAATACCATTGATTGGTTTATCATTGAATGGTATTTTGAATGGTACTAGGAATACTGTTCAGTGGTATCTGAATGGTATTCTGAATGGTCCAATGATATTCTGAATGGTACTTATAAGAAGGTCTTCAGTTTCTTCGTCAATGGTATTCTGAATGGTATACATTCATAATGCCATTGACGAAGAAGCTGAAGAGCTTCTTATAAGTACCATTCAGAATATCATTGGACCATTCAGAATACCATTCAGTCAAGTACCATTCAAATACCATTGGCCATTATACCCCCTAGGACCATTCAAATACCATTCAAATAACATTCAACTATTTATATACACATACCACCAAGGTACCATTGAAGTACCTTTCAAATACCATTGGCCATTATACCCCTAGGACCATTGAAATACCATTCAAATACCATTCAAATGTCTATTTACACAGACCACCAAAGTACCATTGAAGTACCATTCAAATACCATTGGCCATTATACCCCCTAGGACCATTCAAATACCATTCAACTGTTTATATACACAGTCCACCAACGTACCATTGAAGTACCATTCAAATACCATTCATATGTTTATTTACACAGACCACCAAAGTACCATTGAAGTACCATTCAAATACCATTGGCCATTATACCCCCTAGGACCATTCAAACACCATTCAATTGTTTATATACACAGACCACCAAAATACCATTGAAGTACAATTCAAATACCATTGGCCATTATACCCCCTAGGACCATTCAATGGTATTTGAATGGTATTTTTTTGTAAGGGGAATAATTTATATATTGACCAAGGAAGCTTCCCCAGCCACGTAGACAAGAAACTTGGCCAAGCATGTTTCCCTGGTCGTGTCTACAAATAAGTTGTCTTCGCCAGGTGTGTGTCCCTAGCCAAGTAACTTATCTATTGACCAAGTACATTTCACAAGCCAAGTAGACCGTTGTCGGCCAAGTACATTTCTCTTGGCACCTACCAGACGGCAGACATCAGCCAGGGTGACGAGCAAGGGAATTGCCAGGTTCGCTGTGGCTTCCGCGAACGGGCGCCTTCGCCGGCTTGTAAATGGCAATTAAATTGCTTACGAATCGGACGGTGACGAACAATCTGATACTGTATATTATAGATAATCTATTGTTGCACTTACAAATAAATGATTGGTGGTACACAAAGTCTGGATGCAGCGGGCAATACTGACATACTGTTTACTGTTTTGAGATACGATGATGTCAATTTAGTTTTGGCATATTCACGCACGCACGCACGCACGCACGCACGCACGCACGCACACACACACACACACACACACACCTTAGACAATTAAATTCCTCATGGACCACCCAACGGGATCGGGATCAGAGCTTAGTTGCTCCTAAACACGGCACCAACTAGGGCTGTGTGTTGAGCAACATATTTATATAATAATAACTATTTATACAATAAAATTCAAAGTAGACTTCCGCTCAGAAGTGTTTACATTATTTGATAAACTATAATACTTAGCTAAAATAAAAAATAAAAGTAAAAAATATACATTAATACATACATAGAACTTGTGCATTGTTGTGCAGAGCGGCACTAGAGGGACTACAAGCAGATTAAAAATAATATTGACGTAAACTATTATTTTGTACATCAGCCGAGATTTAAATGTTTTCATGCACCGTATCACAGCGCACGAGAAAGATCGACGCAACTTATCTCTCACGGTTGTGCCGCGGTACATCCAGTAGCCCACGATCAGTTGACCGGAGTGTGCGGCGCGGCTCGTGTGTTGAGATCAATGACGCAAGGTATGCCGGCCTCTTGTCACGAAGGACGTTGAATACAACCACGAGTAACTTGTCGCTGTCATTGTCACTGTTGCCCCGATACCTCTGTATTAGAGAAGGGCTAGTTCTTTCAGATTCAATCGGCGTCTCATGAAGAGGGAAAGGAAAACAGTAGGGGAGGGTGACCCATATTGGACCAGTATATATATTGGACCACGGCGATTTCTCAGCTTTACGACAATACAGCAACTTGTGGCGCCGAATAGTGTATTAGCGGCAAAGCAAGTTATCGATTGGCTGATTCGAAGTGGCGAAAAGCGCGCGCAAAAAAACCGGTGTGGATTTCTTTATTTTTCAACATGTTGTAATTATATCGCAATTTCAAGCGTGTGCCTCTCTGTATCTATCAATGGGATTTGCTTCTCGGGTGTTTGAGGGTCTTTTATAATCACAGTTAAGCTCAGAAAGTGTCATTCAAAATAACTCAGGAGAACTACATCCGAAAACCGGAAGTGTCGTGTTACCGATATTGGACCAGCAGAAGGGACATATATTGGACCGGTGGCTCAATATGTATATCAGGCGGTCCGATCTAGATTCCGACGCTTATGTAAAAGAAAGTTGTTAAATCAATATCAAATTATTTCAATATATGTTTTAAATGTTAATGTAGCCTTATCTAATCGTACTTCCGATTTACCATTCTACACGATGCTACTTCATTTTTGTCAATATTCACTCCCGCACGCCCACAATCGCGCCCGGTCCCTCCGTTTGTCTGCTCAGGGAGAGAATGTTAGACAAAATATGTTGTTCATTATGGACACATATGGCAGATAGACTGAAGAAGACTTGGACCGCGTCTTGACTGCTCTTCAAAACGGAGTCGCAGGCTTAAACGCCAAGACTTACGGGGTTCCGAAGGCGACACTCAAAAAGCATCTTGACAGCGGCAACAAATATGCTAATGGCAGCAACACTTAAATCGGCTGTCCTCATACCTATATTTTGACAACAAAATTACTGCTCTAGGTGGCGTAGGACATGAGATATAGGATCATTAGTCTTGGCGGCCGCCATCTTTAAAAATGGCGGATGTGAATGTCGGAGAAGGTCAAAAGTTATATATTTGAAATGGTGGTCCCCGAAAACCTATATTAGATACCAAAACTACTGATTTACTTGAAGCAGTTGTTAAGATATGAGAAAATAGGTTTACGGCGGCCATCTTGGAAAATGGCCGCCAACGCCTTCCAAGGCGAAATCTGAGATAGCCCTATATCCAAATATGTTTGTCATTATGTGCTCTACGTTTGTGCCAAATGTCATGCTTTTATCGTAAAACGCACAATTCATTCACATATCGGCTGGGCTATATTGCAGTATGTAAGCTAATCAGAGACAATCCGTCAGTTAACGCTTGTAGCGTGTCCAGTCCATAACAAAAATGGACTAGTTATCAGTGTAGGCCCTACGTGACATATGTGTGCAAGTCTAAACAGTGTATCCTGGTATGTGCTATAATTTGTAATGCAATGACTAGCGGTCCAATATTGATCCCGGGGTGGTCCAATATATAGAACTGTGACTTATATTGGACCGGTGTGACATTTACTTGTTTCTTTTTTTCTGACAAGAAACGCGCAACATTAGATCAATATGGTGGGACATGCGGATACCCTAGGTGGTTACCTTTGTGTGAGAATAGTTTCCACCTAAATATTTCAATGCGCTATGGTGCAGTTGACCAAGATGCTTAGGTGGTCCAATATTGGTCATCCTTCCCTAAGACTGCGAATGACAGACATATGGACAGATAGCCAGGGCCGCAAGGTGCATATTTTGCTTCATTTACAGGCTCAAGCACTTTTTATTGATGTACAAATATGTTAGGCCTATACATTTCTAAGTACTTTTCAGCAGCGGAGTTTTAAGTATTCCGGAGAAAGCACGATCGAATAAGAATTTATTATTTCCATAGACACGCGTTTTATCGGCATTGCGGGGGGTCGCTTTTATCGCGGTGCATAACTGGTCAAATCAAACACGTCAGCGCGTACGTCATCAAACGCATGCACGTTATGATTCTCATGGACCAGTCCATTGATCATGATAGGGGGCAACAACTCTCACGCCGGTTGAAGCAATCACTAGCGCAGATACGCCCAAATGCTATGTTAACCCTAATTAAACGACAATCCAAAATTGCTTAGAAACGACCTGTTTCTTAGTAAAAAATCCCATTGTTATAAATGCCGATGACGTGCATGGCGGGAAAAAAATCTGGCCACCCATTGTTTGGGCTACGTCCACCATTTTTTTAAACGTATGCGCATTCTGATTACCATAGGCCAGTCCATTGATCACATTAGGGTGTAAAACATTCACACCGTTGAAGCAATTACAAACGCAAAACAGCCAAAACGCTATGTTAGCCATATTTCAACTATGATACAAAATTGCTTAGAAACGATTAGTTTCATATTTAAAAACGTCGCGTTGCTATAAATGCCGATGACGTGCGTGGCGGGAAATAACCTGGCCATCCACTGTTTGTGTTACGTCCACCGTTTTTTTAAACGCATGCGCGTTCTGATTCTCATAGGCCAGTCCATTGATCATATTAGGGTATAAAAACACTCATGCCGGTAGAAGCAATTACAAACGAAAAACCGCCAAAACGCTATGTTAGCCCTATTTCAACTACAATATAAAATTACTTAGAAACGACTGGTTTCATATTTAAAAACGTCGCGTTGCTGTAAATGCCGATGACGTGCGTTAAGGGAAACAATCTGGCCATCCACTGTTTGGGCTACGTCCACCGTTTTTTAAACGATTGTTCTCATTGATCCGTAGAATAGCCTTGTTCTAGAACGTTCTTCTAGGATGTCGCGGGAATTGATCTGATTGGCTAGAGAACAGACTTCCCGATTAGCCAATGAAATCCTTCGGCTGAGTATAGTTATTACGTTGGTTTCACCGTTGAGGAAACCAGTTGAGGGCAACTTTCCGAGAAAGAGACGCGTTCAGAAACAGTTCGGAAACAGCTTAACTTGAGAAGCCAATATAAAAAGGCTGCGAAAAAGCAAGACGGACGTCTTTACCGTCGGACTTTTTCGCTACATCGCGTCGTTTGTCAACTACCGGGCTAACTGCGGCAAGTTGATCAGCCATCGGGCCTCTCAGCATTCGACTACCGGGCCAATCACGCTCACGACATCGCTCACAGCCATCGGGTAACTATCCACTCTATCGCGCCGTCGCCAGAGACTGCTATCGTGTCGTCTACTGAGCCAATCGCGACACGGTAAATACAAACTATCGTGCCGACCTTCGGGCCTCAAAGGCAAAGCGCTACAATTTCATCGCGTCGAATTCGCTGCTACCGGCAACACTCGCTGCCACGACTGCTACAAGCAACACATCGCCGCCACCGCTACCGACAACGCCACGACCGCTACCAGCAACGCTTCGCCGCCACCGCTATCGTTAACACGTCGCCGCCACCGCTACCGACAATTCCACGACCGCTACCAGCAAGGCTTCGCCGCCACCGCTATCGTTAACACGTCGCCGCCACCGCTTCCGACAACGTCACGCCAGCTACCGGCAACGCTTCGCCGCCACCGCTATCGTTAACACGTCGCCGCCATGGCTTCCGGCAAAGCCACGACCGCTACCGGCAGCGCTTCGCCACCACCGCGATCGTTAACACGTCGCCGCCATGGCTTCCGGCAACGCCACGACCGCTACCGGCAACGCTTCGCCGCCATCGCTATCGTTAACACGTCGCCGCTACCGCTTCCGACAACGCTAAGACCGCTACAATTGACAATTGCTACCGGCAACACATCTTCAGTAGCTGAAGTCTGGTATAGCTTCCGCCCCGTACGTCCTGTCCATGTCTAGTCCCTTTCTCTGTGGGCCACTACGACGTATTAGTGTCAACGCCCGATTATATGTTCAGTGTTGTTCAGTTTTGTGAAGAGGTGTTTGCTACAGGTGACCGTTGCAGTCGCCGGATGAGAAACAGGCCCAATCGAATGAGCGTACTGAAAAAGTTCGCACTGTTGATTGGATTCGCCTGTTGTGTATCCAGACCTGGTGCTTGTGGTGGTTTGTGGACGGGGGAAATGTTGCTTGTCTGTTCGACTTACGTGTCTGTAATGTGTATGTACTGTGTTTTGTTCGATTTGCGGAGGAAGCTGAAAGTCACCAAATCGTCCGAGGTGAAAGCTCCGAAGAGAGAAAACGTCATTCACAGTTCGAACTCTTGTTATTACGGACGAATAAAATACGGAATGATGAAATACACAAATAACAAAACACCAACGAACATTACCATGACTACGAATACTACTATGCTTCGTTCCATTAAATAAAATAATAATAATAATTAGTTAACTTCTATTGCGCCTATATCCTTAGAAACCAAGCTCATAGGCGCATCAAAACAAAAAGGATTAATCGATCTCATAGTCGGTAAACAAATCAAGTTGTCATCAGATTGATTGATGCGCCAGGGAGCTATGGTGGATAGGCCATATTGTACAGATATGTTTTTAAATGACGACGGAATTTAGCAATATTTTCAACTGATTTCACGCTAGAAGGAAGCATATTCCATAGAGTAGGCGCACCCACAGCAAAAGCCCTGGTCCCCATATTAGTATTGACCTTTGGTACAAAGAGTAAATCAGAAGTAGATGACCGAAGTTGAATAGGTTTTCTTATAGGAGTAAGTAAAGTATGTAAATACGATGGCTGCTTAGAAGAAAGTGCCTGGTAAGTAATGGTACACATCTTAAACATTATACGATATTTGACAGGCAGCCAATGCAGAGACTTTAGAAGCGGCTTAGAAGGAGTAAAGCGTGGAGACCTAGTCACCACCCTTGCTAAGCAATTTTGAACACGTTGTAGTTTTGTGATATCCTTAATAGCAATATTATGAAAAAGTGAATTACAATAGTCTAATCTACTAGTAACTAATGCAGTTGCAATAGTCTTTGCAACAGAAACAGGCAAATATCGACGAATACGCCGCAAATCACGAATGTGGTAAAAACATGTTCGACACATTTGAGAAATGTGTTCTCTAAAATTTAATTTATCATCAAAAATTACTCCCAAATTCCTAGTCGAAACTGCAGGCATAACATGCTGATTAAGTAAGGGTATAGGAAAAAGAGTCTTAATTTTGTCACGCTGCCGGTGTGTACCAATAATAAGAAACTCAGTTTTATCAGCATTCAGCTTCAATCTACTCTCAGTCATCCAGCAAAAAATGTCATCAATACAAGTTCTAAGCTGCTGTAAAGAACTACTTGCATCTGAAGTGGATAATGATATATAAATTTGAGTATCATCTGCATAACGATGATGGCTCAAATGATGCCTATTAATCACTAGACTCAATGGAGTAGTATACAGTGTAAAAAGTAATGGTCCCAAAACTGACCCCTGAGGAACACCACACGAAATATTAAGTGGTGACGAAAATCAATCCCCAATCTTAACTCTCTGGTGTCTACCACTCATATATGATCTAAACCAGCTTAATGCTATACCAGACACACCATACCACACAGACAAACGATCCATTAGAATAGAATGATTAATCGTATCAAAAGCAGCTGACAAATGAAGTAAGGTGAGTGCAGTAACTCTACCATTGTCCATATTTAGAGTGATGTCGTTATGCACTTTTAAGAGAGCAGTCTCTGTAGAATGAAGTTTCTTATATGCAGATTGGAATACATTTGACAAATTATTTGAAGTAATGTGAGATCCAAGGCGTTTTGCTACAACCTTTTCAAGAATTTTAGATATGAAACTCAAATTAGAAACAGGTCTATAATTTTTCAAGTTATCTTTCGACAAAGTTGTCTTTTTAAGTAGTGGATTTACATGCGCCTGTTTAAAATCATCAGGAAAAATACCTGTCCTCAGTGACACATTTACAATATTTGTTATAGTACCAAGTAAGGTGTCAATGCATGCTTTCAACAATACAGTTGGCATTGGATCTAGATCACAAAATTTATTTGGAGAAGACATAATAATTTGCCTTACTTCCTCAGCAGTAGCTGGAGTAAAAGAAGAAAGTAGAGAACTTATCGGTGGAGGCTGAACTTCTACTTTGTTTAACATATGAACAGGAAAGGAAGACTGTATACGGGTAATTTTATCCTTAAAATAACCTGAAAATAGATCACATAGAGAACATAATGAATTATGTTTTGGCAGAGAAGGGGCAGCCCGTCTGTGTAGGGTTTTATTAATGCAACTCCATAACTGGTGAGAATTTTCAGAGTTACTTGAAACCATGTTAGTGAAATATTCAGATTTGGCTTTAGCCATTTGTCTATTGCAAAGATGACACTGTTTAGAATAACGTGACCTATCAAGTGATGAGCGTGTTTTACGCCAAACACGTTCAAGATAACGACGTCTCCTTTTAGATAGTAAAATTTCGGATGTCATCCAAGGAGAAGGTGATTGTTTTGAAATATATTTATAAGCAAGTGGAGCATGTTTATCAAGTAGTGTCTTAAGGACATCACAAAATTGTCTATATATATCACACTCATGAACTGCTGGACTTATAAACAAATCTGAATTTAAAATATCATCATTGAAGGCAGTAATATCTATTTTATGTATGGGCCTATAGGAATTTTTTTTCTTCAATATCAATGGTGTTGTAAACATGTTAATATCAATAATTACATTATGATGGTCTGACAACCCATCTGAAACAGTAGTTTTTTTAATATTATTACAACCTGAATGAGTTATTATAAGATCAAGCCAATGGCCATGTATATGTGTCGAAAAGTTTACATGTTGTTTTAAATCAAAGGATGTTAGAATATCATCAAACATTGTAGTAACTGAAGAATGTATATCCAAATGAAGATTAAAATCACCAAGAATATAAAGTTCTGAATAATTAATAGCTACATTTTCTAACAGATCTTGAAAGTCCGCAAAGAAATTTGCTGGGTGTCCTGGAGGACGATAAATACAAACAAAAAATGCAGAAAAAGAAGAATCTGAAATTTCAGCACACATAGATTCAAAACTAGAATAATCTGGGTTAGAATGTAATTTAACTTTGAAATGATCAGATACTAAAAAGCCAATGCCACCACCACGTCCTATTAAATGTGGTCGATGGTAAAAGGTATAGCCTAACGGAGAAATTTCAGCAATGCAAGAAGCAGTATCACATGGTCTAAGCCATGTTTCAGTAACAGCAAGAATATTAATTTTTTTCTAAACTAACAAATCACAGAGTGGAGCACTTTTATCACGTACAGATCTTACATTTGTAGTTGCCAGTCGGATATTTCTTTTAATAGGCCCAGGATTTAAACTAACATCTCCTGCCAGTAATAAAAGTATAGCTAATTTTAATGTTGGTGTACAGCGAGGTATTGGTAGTAACTTTCTATTAAAACAAACATTTAGACATGGCAAGCTATTCAACATTGAAATCGAGTAATGTATTTTTATGTTATTGGGAAAAAGTACATTAAAATTATTAGTTTTAAACGATTGGCATAAAACTACATTTTTATCCCTAACATCAACAGAGCATGACAAGCAAAAAACACATACTAAGAATAATGGTGACATATCTGGTATTTTAATTCATATTACAAGATAATATTACGTAGCCACAAAGCATAAATATACATAATTGGCCACAAATAATAATAACACAATGTATCAGAAATTGTTTTTTAAATAGTTTTTTTTTTTTTTTTTTTTCAAAATTGCAGTCACAGTCTATGTTAATAGAACCGTCAGAACAAGTCTAAATAATGGACGTAAGACGTTGGATCAAAGATGTTTTAACAAATGACAGCGTCTATTAGACTTGTTAGAATTTTAGTCTGGGGCGACGCCAGATACTACAACGCCTTAGAAAAGCCATGTTAGTAAACAGGTCAAATGCATTTCCAACAGTCTATCAACACAGACAAAACTACAATTTGTATCAATGATAATAACAATACAAAATATTAATTTTGAATTTTACGTAACCAATTATCAGTCTTAGCAAAGTAGGCCACTGACGTTACTAGCACTTCCATTTCCATTGGCATTGTTATGATCATACTACTATATTTATTTTACAAAATTATGGCTACATAATATAAGCTCCAAGACAAGACAAAGACTATGAAAGCCAACACAAAGAACAACAACCCCAGTACATTGAACGGAGAGCCACTGGAAGAGACAGATGCATTCACATACCTGGGCAGTACAATAAACAAAACTGGAGGGACAGAAGAAGACGTCAAAGCAAGAATCCAGAAAGCAAGAGTGGCATTCATCATGTTGAGAAAAATTTGGAGAGCAAAACGAATCAAAATTAACACCAAGCTGAGATTGTTTAACTCAAATGTGAAGGCAGTTTTGCTCTACGGAGCGGAGACATGGCGAACCACACAGAAGACACTAAAGAAAATACAGACCTTCATCAACAAATGCCTGCGCAGAATACTACACTTGAAGTGGACAGACAAGGTACCGAACACCACACTCTGGAAAACAACCAAGCAACTACCCATAGAAAATGAAATAAAGAAGAGAAAATGGAGGTGGATAGGACATACACTAAGGAAACCACCAGAATCAATCACCCGTCAAGCCATCACATGGAACCCCCCAGGGAAGAGAAGAAGAGGTAGGCCACGAAACACCTGGCAGAGAGACACAGAAAAAGGTACAAAAGAGATGGGGTACACCTGGAAAGAAATGGAGAAGATGGCCACAGACAGAAAACAGTGGCGTTCCTTAGTCGATGGCCTATGCTCCGAGCGAGCGAAAAGGCATAAGTAAGTAATATAAGCTCCAGTGAACAACTAAAAAATAACGCCTATGTTGTATTTAATTCTTAGGTTCTTAGGTCCTTTTCTGGCTGAATTTAGGCATTTCTGCCTCTCTTAAAGTTAAGTTTGTCTCGGTGAGCTCAATCGCAAGTTCCACACATGGCCTTGAACGTCGACTGTTCTCAGGGTACGTTCTTAAGTTCAAAGAAATACACTGTCACAACACTTGTACTGTGAATGACACTCTCCAAACAGCGACTCGTTTCATCTCCATAGTTCCCGATGTCTTAGTTTGTGACGTCATAGTTTTACGTTTATCAACCACGTGATATCTTCATTCATCACGACGTCACGTGCTTAGTAGACGTACGCCCGCGGGGGGACGCACGCACGCACGCACAGCCAGATAAAACCTGTATAGTAAATTATGATGATGTTCAGTGCTTAGTCACGTATCGTACAGACTCTGAGGTTTTCAGTCAACGCCTCGAAATTCGGAATTTGAATCGTTGAGTTCATGGATCTGTTCGGGGATCGTCAATTTGCACGGCTGCGCATGTGTAAAGTAGGAAGTGTGTGAGCAGTTCGTTCAAAATATCAACAGTGGGGTGTATTGGGTAGCTTTAGACCAACGCACTTCCGGTGTGTCTTGTGTTGAACAGAGTTATGACGTGAACATAATAAAACGGAGATAAACAAAACGAAGACACGAAGAAACCGGAAGAGGGTAGATTACACACCAGAACGTATTCATTTGCATAGAGGACTGTACATTAACCTGACATATTAGCTACGGTTAAAGTTCTACGGCGTGCGCCAGCTGAGCAGTTTTGACATTGACATTATATTATACTGTTTTAGTGTAATCATATACTGCCTGTTGTTTTATTTTTATTTGGTGTACTAATAATTTTATTGATCTATTTATTCTAATATTTGATTTACTTATTATTTTAGGAAATTCAACGTACAAATAATTTATTTGTCTATTTATTATATTTATTTTATTAATTTATTCATCGTTTTAATGTACACTTAATGTACAGTTAATTGTATTTATCTATTTGTCATATTTATTTTATTAACTTATTATTTTAGCGCATGCACAGTCACGTTACAACGGCAGGATAATTAAATATGATTTTTAGCAGTACATATTTGAAGACTTGCAGTAGCAGAGCGCATCGGCCTACGCAATGGCCGTGTCTGCCGCCGATGGATTTCCGGTGAGGACCTCGTCGTCGATGCACTGCTGCAGGTGGATACTGAAGGTAATGCCGAGTCCGCCACACCCCTGGAGCCGCTCTCCCGTCTGCAGCAAAGCCTGGCATGTCTTAGGCCGACTTCGATTGAGCTACTCGAGTTACTCGCATAACCCCAACGTGGTATCTGGTTTTTTGATAATTTACACTGCGCGCCCAGTACTACGCGCGTAATCCAACTGAACACCGATGATCGTGATCACAGATATAAACCCCTTATGTAAATAAATAAAGTAAAGTAATCAGTTGTTTAGTGTGTAAATTGTGACGTTCATCTTTTTGGTCTGAAATTATCATTTATAGAATATGGTGACTTTAATCCATATTAAAATGATTGTGTCATGTAATGTCTAATTACTTTCTTATGCAGTGGGGGCCAGCGTTCCCAGTTGGTTGTTACTGCTAATGACGTCAGTTACTCGAGTGAATCCTGTAAAACTCGAGTGTCCGTTCATAACATGTGGCGTCCTGACAACTTATGTGCTTCCCATGGTTTTGAACAATTCGTCTGGCCTCTACATTTTTTGCTATTCACTATCATATGCCGTTAGCAGTTAAATATAGGTGAAAGTCAGTGCAATAATATATTAATATCACTGTGCACATCAAGCGTAAAACAGAAAACAATAAATGTGCTTATAGTCGTCATGTTTACTACCAAAGTCTAAACCAGTATTAAGTAATTCAGCAAAAGAGATTGTTTACGACACGTGTTACAACGATGAATAAATCATAATCCCGTGCATTAACTAAGATATAACGTACATAGTTAAACATGCAAAGTACAACTAAGAACATATCAATTACGCACATATGTTCATAACCATGTTACAGTGTCATATATATATATATATATATATATATATATATATATATATATATATATATATATATGTATATATATATATATATATATATATATATATATATATATATATATATATATATATATCAACAAATTATTGACAGGCACTTATATAAACAAACAATGAACTGAAGCAACGTGGAGTGAACATAATTCCCCAAGCATCGAAGCGGCAGCGAAGGGTTTCTGAACCCGGAAACTGTCGACAAAGAATCCGTCGCTCTAAACTCTAAAATACCATACATGTTGACTATTAGTAGACAATCCTAATCCCCGATCTGTTGCAATTCGTGTTTTTAACAGAGTATGAGTTACGTAGCCTGTATTATATATATATATATATATATCACCAACGATCTACCATACGTATTGCCAGTGCTATGTCATTGCTATTGCGATGCGATGACGCCATTGTTTGATGTTTAATTATTTATTACTTTCTTACAAATAACTATCATATGTACGAAAACACTAACGTCCACACACACACATGCGCCCAAACACACAGACACACATAAACGCAGGGACGCATCCACACACGCGAATGCGTACTATCATCCACACTCACACACACACACACACACACACACACACACACACACACACACACACACACACACACACACACACACACACACACACACACACACACACACACACACACACACACACACACACCACACACACACCACACACCCACACACACATAAACACAAACACACACACACACACACACACACACACACACACACACACTCACACACAAACACACATACACACACACACTCGCACTCGCACACACACACATACACACACACCACACACACACACCACACACCCACACACACACAAACATACACACACACACACACACACACACACACGCACACGCACACGCACGCGCGCGCGCGCGCGCGCGCGCACACACTGATAAGAATCAAAGTACTGAGCTAGGTATCACCGTATGATTATACAATGATCCTTTCCGTATCCATGTATCTGCAGTGCGATATATCACTATGCAGATATGACGTCATAGACGTTTGGCACATCCGGCTCTCTCCTTGGGTGGTCGTAGTCGGCGAGAACGTTTGCAAGTTGGTGAGTTGACTGAATACATCAAACAACAATGCACGTCCCATCAAAGAAGCCGATACGATGTTTGACTGAACATGTCTGTTAGGGAGTAAAGTGTCAGCGTTTTAAGCAATCTTGAGGATTGACTATTTCGCTATAACATGAACTTACCTTTTACCTTCTACAACATATGCAAATAATACCAATTATTAATATTGTATTAGTTGTGCAAATTGCGTACAATTTTATATACAGCCATCAACAGATAAGTAGGTGAATATATTTACATATGTTGTTCTTTTAGGCATGTAAAACATTTTAAGGATATATACCTGTTTCCATTTTCGCTGGGGGCGGTTCTGACTGGTGAGATTGTTTGTTAGATTCACGGCAGTTAATCCTCATCCTGAGATGTGAAAAAGGGAAAGAACTGTAAATATTTATATCATATTATCATAGCTAATAGACAAACAGCGAATGAAAATGAATATAGAATTAATATTAAGCGTGACAATACTTTTTTCAACTACAAAATATACATTTTTCAACTATATTAACATAAGACATCATTTTCCGGTTTTTGTCTTCAGAACTAAAAGCAGTTGATCTAAGACAATACTGTTGTTTGTGTATTCGCTGCGCCATCTCATGTTGACGTTTCGATAGAACCTTGATTATTCCTTCAAGACAATAAGCATTGCTCCATCGTTGTCTGTTACTCACCTCATGACGGTTACCATGACGACACTTGCAATCACAATGCCAAGAAAGAAAGTCGCCACAGCAATTCCAATGCACGTTCCTGTTCCTA
>OZ024865.1:41399199-41414199 GCA_964017155.1 Oasisia sp. SBJ-2009
AATTAGAAAATACAAAACAAATGTATTTGTCTGCATTAATAAATGTTGTCAGATGGTATATGCGATGTTAAACTTAGTGTGTACATATGGAAAACGGATTTTAGCTAATGCTTTGGTTTGTTTCTTAAATGGTCAACAAAATGATAAAGTGATTTGTAGACTGGCGTAGCTGTACGAAACAAATGGCCTGCTCGGAGACTTGCGTTCATGCCTACATGAAACGTTATGGCGACAGCTGCGCCAGCAACGCAGGTCGTAGCCAGGCAACGTGCCAAGACTACGCCCGTGTCCACAATGGCGGACCAAACGGATGCCGACGCTCATTCACCCTGGGATACTGGAGAAAAATAAGCGCTTGCTGCAACCGGGTGGGCGGATGTTAAATCACCCAGAGATGTCCGCTGAGATGGTAGCCCGAAACTGAGTAGTATATGTGATTTATTTTCATGTATATGCTAGTAAGCCGTAATAAAACACACATTGGAGAAGTAATTAATTGCTGTGTTAGTGTCTCTGATTGCAACTTTTGTATACGGATGCTGAAGTAGAGAGGGTGACGACTTAGCGATGCTATTATCGGGAGATTTATCTCAATTAGTGAAGTAGTATCGTTAGTAAAAGAACAGGAGCGCCAATGATTATTGACGTCACTTTAAGAGCATTTTTGACATTTATGAGGATTGGGTGGATTCTTCAGAAAAACGTGTTATAACAATGTCACGAATTGTTCACATGAAGTCAGTTAGATAACGTTTTACTGACTGAAAAAGTACCTTTCATTTAAGTTATTCGTCCAGCACAGGGTAGGCCTATGCCATATGTAATATTGACTCACGAATGACTTCAACAGAGTTATAGATGGCTGTGGATCTCGATAAAGCCTTATAATTACATGTACATTATTTCTAAGGTTGTGGATAAAACATGAATAATGCGAGGAATAGGAAGTTACATTATTCGATAGATAGCTACACTCGTTCCATTGGACTCATTGTGAACGAGCGTTGCAGCAAGTTTGCAGCATGACATTGTCTTATCAACGTTACAGCTATTACAGATGATACTTATACTCTTCAGATTGTCTATTCACTGATTACGGTATACCATAACATGTGAATGTTGTGTTTTATTGCATACAAATGCAGTCCTAGATCGCTCGTTTTGTAGACTATACATATTTGTGTATTACATAAACATTGACACTGTCTGGTATTAATCACACAAACAGTTGGGCGAACTACGTCCACGTACTACATCGAAATGGTTACTCATATTAGTTAGATGTCAACCTGACCGTCGGAAAACTCGCACCAGTGTGCAACTGTTCCATACAACAATGGAAACAACATACAGCAGAAAAACATAAAAACGAAATTTTGCGACCATGAAATAGGCAGCTCGTTGTGTGACGACGGGAGCATAGAATAAGGTGAAACTCATCCCGACATGAGTCGTAGGCCTACACGCCCTGACCCAGCAGCATACAACATCTAGCATGAACTGTTATTACTTCAACCGTTAACGAAAAACACGTAAGAACAAGTTTAAACCAATGCTATTATATGCAATAATGACGGCATATACGTGAATATTTGTCGACTTTGAATACTGCGTATAAAGTTATAGCATATTTTATGAATATTAATTGTGCATGTAACAACATTGTGACACATTAGACATTTAAGAATATAGCCTTTATATATATATTTTTAAATAATACCTTTAATCATTTATTTTCCCAACTAGTCTAATTATTAGATTTTCGAAATTTTTCTAACCGTCAAGCTTGACACTTGTCGCAACTGCCAAGTGACGATGCTACTGCAATTGCGAGTAAACGGACATCTGGCCAGCACTATGTCATTTCAAGAATAATGCCGACCGGACTGCAGCACACGTGCGATTGTCTCACGAGAAATTTTAGCGTGGGCTTAGAATACAATGTGATCTAGTGTCGTGAACAAGTGTGGGAGAGCCCGGGTCTGAGCACACAATCAAAAGGTATTTGCGTAATTGTTGTCAACGTCCTGTCATGGGACAAGACTTGATCAATCACAGTTTTAAATCAGCTATAAATAATATAGCTAGAGTGTACGGCCTACCGCTGAAAACGACGACGTACTCTGGTTCGAACCTAGCAGTGACGGCTCGAGTACAGATGCGTCGTTATGGCAACCGTAACGTGCACAAAGCAGGACATAGCATCGATTAACCGGACTCCGTGAGGTGACAGCACTTTTCAGCCCCTCACATCCGCTGGTAGATTTATGCTCTGCCGATATTGCCGACAGAGCAGCCTTACTCCTGAACAGGGTCCTAATTACAATTTGTTCTGAGGCCGGTTTTTGATAATAAATTAAGGAACAATACCTTTTTATCAGATAATACTCTATTATAAACAAAACGATTAACATTAACTTAAGATTAACCAAACAAATAACAGAAATACAAATATGGAGTTGTTAATAAAATAGGAATTACGGCAGGGTTATCGAGGATGCGTTAGATGGTACTATTATTTAGCCCTACACGGATTATATTCAAACGCAGTCACCAGGCTGTCTTCTCAGCCGAACGGTAGTCTTTAAATCAGACTAACATGTCACAGACATGCAAAGTGCGAAGTAGGTGCATCCTGGACGATTGGAGAAGATACGCACTTGCTGTATCCGGATGAACGGATATCGTAACACCCGATGTCTGCTAAGATGACGACCCGAAACTGATTACGCATAATTTGTAATTTCATTTCATCTAAATACTAATTAACATGATACAAAACACATCGCAGAACTAGTGTGATGCCATGTTGTTGTCTTTCATTGTAAATAATGTTCTTATATAGTAGTTGACGCTGACGGACGTTCGATGTTCGCTTCCTCAGCGAGGGATGTACACGTGTAACAATATTATTGTTCAGCTCCCAAATATTACTTAGTGAGCAGCTATATTCCTTCACACACACACACACACACACACACACACACACACACACACACACACACACACACACACACACACACACACACACACACACACACACACACACACACACACACACACACACACACACACACACACACACACACACACACACACACACACACACACATACACACACACACACACACACACACACACACACACACACACATGTCACATATATATATATATATATATATAGATATATATATATATATATATATATATATATATATATATATATATATATATATATTATAAATGATTTCAGGTTGTTTTACATAAAAAGGGCGATATATAAGGATGACACATCAACCTCGCATGCCAAGGCTGTGTACAATACAAACTAGCCCTGGCAGATCCCATGAACAATTGACTGATTTAGCCGAGTCGATCTGGTTTATTAACTTCGCCAATCGTGCGTGCGTGTACGTGTTCGCTATAAATCCTTTTCATAGCCGATGTTAATGTACGTAATTTGCATATATTGAACATGCTTAATCGGTTTTTCTGGTACTATTTTAAATCTTTGTAAGCAAAGTTGTAAAAGATAAAGCGCGTGTTGTTTCAACTGGCAATTGTCACAAAAATATTACTCAAGACAAACAAATAATTGAAGTGTACGTCACCCCGTAGGGTAAGTGTTTGCGTTATTCACGAGAAACCGGTCCACTAGAAGAATTGATACATTTTCTAAGTGAATGTATTTTATTAATGCTTACATATATATATATATATATATATATATGTAGCGCGACATTAATGGCACGCCCGATGTCCTGCGGTGGCACATGTTATTCATAATAATAATAATAACACGGTTTGATAAAACGTCACATAGCACGTTTCTTCTATGATATACTTCATATATATGTTTCATGATGTGAGTCTTACAACTGTCCATATACTTGTGGATATGTTTACCTTGTGAATCCGTATTGTAGATGAAGACGCGGGAGATGTTGAACGTGTCGTTCAGGTCAACCAGCCACCAGGCGTATCTGCCCCCACCGATGGATGCGAGAGCGCAATGGCCAGTGGGTTGGTGTCTCCGTCGACGGCCCGTCCGGGTGGGTAACTAACGTCTCCTGCACTTTGTCTTGTTGACTTCGCGTATGCAACTTTACCTGTGACAACAAAGAAAATAAATGTATATTTACGCGCGAATGGACGCAAGCGTTTATAATATTGAATACACCACGTGTGTATATACAGTGGTGGTAGTAGTAGTAGTAGTGGTAGTGGTAGTGGTAGTGGTAGTGGTAGTGGTAGTGGTAGTGGTAGTGGTAGTGGTAGTGGTAGTGGTAGTAGTAGTAGGAGTAGTAGTAGTAGTAGTAGTAGTAGTAGTAGTAGTAGTAGTAGTAGTAGTAGTAGTAGTAGTAGTAGTAGTAGTAGTAGTAGTAGTAGTAGTAGTAGTAGTAGTAGTAGTAGTAGTAGAAGTAGTAGTAATAATAGTAGTAGTAGTAGTTGTTGTTGTATTAGTAGCAGTAGCAGCAGCAGCAGCAGCAGAAGTAGCAGTAGCAGTAGCAGTAGCAGTAGCAGTAGCAGTAGCAGTAGCAGTAGCAGTAGCAGTAGCAGTAGCGTTAGCGTTAGCGTTAGCGTTAGCGGTAGCGGTAGCGGTAGCGGTAGCGGTAGCGGTAGCGGTAGCAGCAGCAGCAGTAGCAGCAGTAGCAGCAGTAGCAGCAGTAGCAGCAGTAGCAGCAGTAGCAGCGGTAGCAGTAGTAGCAGCAGTAGCAGTAGTAGCAGTAGTAGCAGTAGTAGCAGTAGTAGTAGTAGTAGTAGTAGTAGTAGTAGTAGAAGTAGTAGTAATAATAGTAGTAGTAGTAGTAGTAGTTGTTGTATTAGTAGCAGTAGCAGTAGCAGCAGCAGCAGCAGCAGAAGTAGCAGTAGCAGTAGCATTAGCATTAGCATTAGCATTAGCATTAGCATTAGCATTAGCAGTAGTAGTAGCAGTAGCAGTAGCAGTAGCAGTAGCAGTAGCAGTAGCAGTAGCAGTAGCAGTAGCAGTAGCAGTAGCAGTAGCAGTAGCAGTAGCAGTAGCAGTAGCAGTAGCAGTAGCAGTAGCAGTAGCAGTAGCAGTAGCAGTAGCAGTAGCAGTAGCAGTAGCAGTAGCAGTAGCAGTAGCAGTAGCAGTAGCAGTAGCAGTAGCAGTAGCAGTAGGAGTAGGAGTAGGAGTAGGAGTAGGAGTAGGAGTAGGAGTAGGAGTAGTAGCAGTAGTAGCAGTAGTAGCAGTAGTAGCAGTAGTAGCAGTAGTAGCAGTAGTAGCAGTAGTAGAAGTAGTAGAAGTAGTAGAAGTAGTAGTAGTAGTAGTAGTAGTAGTAGTAGTAGTAGTAGTAGTAGTAGTAGTAGTAGTAGTAGTAGTAGTAGTAGTAGTAGTAGTAGTAGTAGTAGTAGTAGTAGTAGTAGAAGTAGTAGTAGTAGTAGTAGTAGTAGTAGTAGTAGTAGTAGTAGTAGTAGTAGTTGTAGTAGTAGTAGTAGTAGTAGTAGTAGTAGTTGTTGTATTATTATTATTATTATTAGTAGTAGTAGTAGTAGTAGCAGCAGCAGCAGCAGCAGCAGCAGCAGCAGCAGCAGCAGCAGCAGTAGCAGAAGCAGTAGTAGTAGTAGTAGTAGTAGTAGTAGTAGTAGTAGTAGTAGTAGTAGTAGTAGTAGTAGTAGTAGTAGTAGTAGTAGTAGTAGTAGTAGTAGTAGTAGTAGTAGTAGTAGTAGTAGTAGTAGTAGTAGTAGTAGTAGTAGTAGTAGTAGTAGTAGTAGTAGTAGTAGTAGTAGTAGTAGTAGTAGTAGTAGTAGTAGTAGTAGTAGTAGTAGTAGTAGTAGTAGTAGTAGTAGTAGTAGTAGTAGTAGTAGTAGTAGTAGTAGTAGTAGTAGTAGTAGTAGTAGTAGTAGTAGTAGTAGTAGTAGTAGTAGTAGTAGTAGTAGTAGTAGTAGTAGTAGTAGTAGTAGTAGTAGTAGTAGTAGTAGTAGTAGTAGTAGTAGTAGTAGTAGTAGTAGTAGTAGTAGTAGTAGTAGTAGTAGTAGTAGTAGTAGTAGTAGTAGTAGCAGCAGTAGCAGAAGTAGTAGTAGTAGTAGTAGTAGAAGTAGATAGATTCATGAATCCTAAATAACATGTCAACCTACTCTGCTGTTCCACTAATGTAGCATACTTCTAAAGTAATTACATTACCAAAACAGTGTAATAATCAATAAAATATGTTTCATCATCCAAAATACGTAGAACATACCTCGTGACACAATCAGCAAAGAGCAACTATACAATTTCTTCAAGACTACTGCTTGCCGTATATTTTTGTTTTAGGTTTGCCTGTGGGGTGCGTCTGATTATATGCTAGTTCCCGCTACACCCACGAACCTTCCTGACACGCTATGCCGGTCCATTTATAGCCATGTCCACTCGGTTGGTCGTCCTCACAGACTCCGCCGTTGATGCACTGACCAGTGGTTGTGTCGCAGCCGTTGGTGCAGCGACAAGGGAAGACACAAGACCCTTGACTCGCCGACGAGCTCGCGAATCGACAACGAGATCCTGGAACAATACGTGAAGGAGAGAGATAGCGTTAGGATCTATATAAAATGGGCACAGCCATTATACCAATATAATGTTGAGGTTGTGAGTTACTCCAGTAAAACAGGTTCAGCCCAGCTCAGGATCTTTTACGCAGACAACGCGGAGTGTTCGCACTGTGCAGCACGAACCATCGAACAATAAACAAAACAATGGGACGGTGGGTCGATTACACCAGCAGCGGTTTCGAGATTCACCACACGTTACCTGAGAACGAGATAATGAAAGGCGATAGTACCTTTGATCCATGCCAGTGGATGTAAAATAACCCACACGGGGGTAAATGTGTAAGCTGTCGAGAGGTGGTGTCTTTATCACTGTATATTGCCGCTGTCTCTGCCTCAGTTTCTCACTCTGTTTCTTTATCAGTGGTTGAGGTATGTCTGTCTATGTGCCTGTGCCCGTGCCTGTGCCCGTGCCCGTGCCCGTGCCCGTGCCCGTGCCCGTGCCCGTGCCCGTGCCCGTGCACGTGCACGTGCACGTGCACGTGCACGTGCCTGCGCATACCTATGCATGTGCGTATTCGTGTTCGTGTTCGTGTTCGTGTTCGTGTTCGTGTTCGTGTTCGTGTTCGTGTTCGTGTTCGTGTTCGTGTTCGTGTTCGTGTTCGTGTTCGTGTTCGTGTTCGTGTTCGTGTTCGTGTTCGTGTTCGTGTTCGTGTTCGTGTTCGTGTTCGTGTTCGTGTTCGTGTTCGTGTTCGTGTTCGTGTTCGTGTTCGTGTTCGTGTTCGTGTTCGTGTTCGTGTTCGTGTTCGTGTTCGTGTTCGTGTTCGTGTTCGTGTGCGTGTGCGTGTGCGTGTGCGTGTGCGTGTGCGTGTGCGCGTGTGCGCGTGTGCGCGTGTGCGCGTGTGCGCGTGTGCGCGTGTGCGCGTGTGCGCGTGTGCGCGTGTGCGCGTGTGCGCGTGTGCGCGTGTGCGCGTGTGCGCGTGTGCGCGTGTGCGCGTATGCGCGTATGCGCGTATGCGCGTATGCGTGTATGTGCCTCTGCCTCTACCTGTGACAGTGCACGTTTCTGTGTCTTTGGGTTTGTCAGTGTATGAGGTGTGTCTGTATCTGCGTGTGTCACTCTGTGTAGGTGTTTGAGTATGTGTACGTGTATGTGTGTGTGTGTGTATGTGTTTACGTCTGTGTATGTGCCTGAGTTTGTGCCTATGTGCGTGGGTGTTCCTGTTGAGTGTAGGTATCTGTGTTTGTGTATGTTTATCTTTATCAGTGTATGTTTGTGTATGTGTCTGCGTTTTTGTTTTTTGTCAGTGATTGAGGTGTGTCTGTGTGGGGGTATGTATCGGAATATATATATATATATATATATATATATATATATATATATATATATATATATATATATATATATATATATATACATATATATATATATATATATATATATATATATATATATATGTATATGTATATGTATATGTATATGTATATATATATATATATATATATATATATATATATATATATATATATATATATATGTGTGTGTGTGTGTGTGTGTGTGTGTGTGTGTGTGTGTGTGTGTGTGTGTGTGTGTGTGTGTGTGTGTGTGTGTGTGTGTGTGTGTGTGTGTGTGTGTGTTAGATAACTCATGCAATTTCGAAACGTAAATCGGAAGTATGATTTGAAACCATGTCCCCATCGGCTCAATGTCTACCCCCGCTTTCATGACTTGTTATATTTGTTTGAATGATATTCTTAAGCATAGTCTTCCAGAAAAGTAAATCAGCTACAACAAACAGTGATAGTCCCCAAAGTAGGACTGTACTCGGCAGTGTTTTCAAATAATAAATTGATGTTCTATATCAATATAGTGATAATAATAATCCACCGTTCAACGTGCCGAGTGAGTCACAGAGCGGTGACCAGTGGACCGTAGACAATGGCACGGCACAGCCGACGAGATCAGACGGCGCCCGCCCATAGAGTGTGTTTACCAGGGTTTAACAAGGTTTAACAAGTTGCCGTCCACGGACTGTTATCGGCGGTGTTTTCAAATAATAAAGCACCAATTACTTGATGACGTGTTGTTGGGCATCCAGCTTAATTCTTAACACGATGGAGGGAGGTGGTTAGCAAATTGTTCGCTCAGACTGTAAGTAAGTGATGGTAGACTATTATAGCCGCTCGATTAAAGATGATAAATCATTTCGTTTTGCCCATCGCCAATCCTTTTCTTTTATGTCCTAGTGTGTAAGGTATCAGAGTTTAACTAGTATGCACAGTCAGTTTAATTTTAAAATTAATCGTCGTTATAGCGGGTATAACTGGCGAAACCACCATTAGCTGCAGACGTCCTGCGCTTTTTGGGTCACGTGTTTTATAGTCCAGTTGCTTGTGTAATTTCGTTCAAATTTTTGGGAGATTTGCTAAACTATACATTTTTGGAAAGATTAGGACCTACTGAACCTGAAAAGTAATGTTTACATTTTTTCTAAACACTATGGCGGCCATCTTGGATTTTCAAAATGGCGAAAAAAGAATTCCTCACATTTTGCAATATCTCGGCTTCTAAGCATCTTAGGCTTTTGATTTTGGTGTCTAAATATACATTTTCAGAGACAAGGAATCTAATGAGACAACTTACAATGCACTACATTTAATGCAAGACAGTATAAATCACAATGTTTACTCAAAAAATGACCAAAATGTACTTCTAGTATAGTTAACTATGTACAGATTAAACTTTACGTTCACATTTTTTGGAGATTTGCAAAATTATATATTTTTGGAAAGTTGAGAAACTACTGAACCTGAAAAGTAATGTTTACATTTTTTTAAACACTCTATGGCGGCCATCTTGGTTTTTCAAAATGGCGACTATATTTTGCTCACATTGTACAATATCTCGGCTTTTAAGCATCTTAGGCTTTTGATTTTGGTGTCTAAACATACATTTTCACAGACAAGGAATCTAATGGCACAAAGAGATATATATAACATCACACTATTTTGGAAATGTTGGAAAAAAATACATACATTCTAAGTAACAACCTGAGGCTCAAATGGTAAATATTAGCCAACTTTTCGAGCATCGAAAATAGTCTAGTTATTAAAATCATTGTTGTCTAGTCTAATAATTATATGTATTATTAAAATCATTTTTGTCTAGAATCCAGTGTCCCATTGTTGTTGTTTCAGGGAGACATGGAGTCGACCACGAATGAGGTCCCCAAACTTACTGGTGGACGGCCGTGCCAAACCACCGATTATAAACTGTGTGTTGTGTGTCAAAAAGAAGCCGAACCTTTAGTGTTGCACCCAAGATTAACGTCATACCACAACCTCCTAGAGGCAGTGAAGGAGCATCCACCAGCTGAACTGGTTTTGCATAGAGGGCCATGTCATAGGTTATGTCAGTGGTGTACTCTTCTCCAACTGTCAACTCCTTTAACTGATGTGCCTGCGTCATCACTGTTAGCAGAGTTGTCCACTCGTGTGCCACTTCTGGGAGTAGGGGCAGGGCACCAACCTCGACCAGCGGCTTGCTTGTTGACACTAAGCAGTTGTAGCCAGCCCAACCTGGAATTTGGCTTGACCTTTCAGCCTTCATCCTGGAAAGAGTTGAGGCGACAACCCATCCAAGTTGTGTAAGTTGATAGCTATCTGCTTCTGGTAGATGGCAGTGACTGTCCCATGTGTTGTACCCTTGCCATCAGCAGTGTCCTCAGCAAAGTCTGTGTTGTCTGCGGCAAAGAACATAAACATGCCATTCTTCAAGAAAGGTGGCACATACAGTCCCTGGCACTGCTTTGTGTTCTCCATTACAGCATTGGCAAGGGCTGTTTCCATGATGAGGACGCGGCTGTAGGTGACCCTGTGCATTGAGGAGATTCACAAGTTTCTTGTTTCTTGTGTTGTGATGGATGGTCAGGGCCAATCCCAGTACTTGGGGGTTTTCCCTAGCTTGTTGAGACCGGAATCCAGCACCCTCGTCTCTCGGCTTGTACGTGACTTGTCTCTTGGATTTGAAACCAAACATCAGGTTTTGGCTCAGGGTTAGTGCACCCCTGTCAACAATAGTTGTCCGCACTTCTGTTTGCAATTTGTCTGCAGGTCCCATTATCCAGCGGATCATGGTATACAGTTCCACCGGTACATCTTCCAGGGTACTGGTTACTACTATGGAACTGGACATCTTCACTGTCTTGGTGAACTGCTCATTTCGTTGGCGAAGGAGTCTGGCTGATTGGTAGAGGTTTTTCATGCTTTAAGTGTCATCTGCAGTTCTGATAGCAGTTTGGAGCATGTCTGCATCACAGGCCTCTGGACAGTACAATACTTCGCATGTTTCTCTGTCGGACTGATGTTACTATATATATATATATATATATATATATATATATATATATATATATATATATATATATATATATATATATATATATATATATATATATATATATATATATATATATATATAAACATGTACATGTATGTTATGATCAATAGTTTATTAACACTGTGATGTAAATATATGCTTTTATACTATTCAGTAGTGCCAGTGATAAGGTAACTTATTTTTATTTGCACATGGCACAACGACATTGCATTGTGCTATTGAAGGATGTAATAGTATATATTATTGGAGTCAACATATGGAATAGCATACCTGAATGTATCAGCATTGTTGTGTGTCTAAGAACAATTACACATTGTAAATATATATATATATATATATATATATATATATATATATATATATATATATATACATATACATACATACATACATACATGCATGCATACATACATACATACATACATACATACATACATAGATACATACATAGATACATGCATACATACACACATACATACAGCAATATTGTAATAGTGGTACTATATGGAGTAGTAAACTCCGAGTGTTATGTTATGCTTAATACAAACACACCGAAAACAGTTGGGGATCATACACTTCCCACGTTCGGCATTGCATTTGTTATATTGTGATGGGCAATGTTGGATATTGTTGGAAATAAATTATTTAAATATTTACTTACTTATTATTAGACCTATCAGCTGGGCATTGTTTCCAATATAGTAAAATCAGAGCGGGATACTCACAACTGACTTCATCTGATATATCATTAGACAGAAAACAGTGCTGTTTGTCAATACATTTTAGCATAGCCAATAGTTGATATGCAAAGAACGATATGACTGTAACAGTAATCTCGTTGAAATTCTTCCCTCTGGCAAACGTCTTAGAATTATCAAGTCCAAAACCAACTTGGTGTTAAAATCGATTTGATCCACGTAAAGTGACACCATTGAATTGTTAGTTGCTATGACACTCTACTCGGTTCCGTTTTATATCGTCATGATAATGTGTTCTTTATTTGTTAACTTATATATTTAAATGCACGCATATACGTTATAACTGTCAATTTAATGTTTATATCACCAGTTATGTTTACGTACCATGACACTTTCTTTATTCAATTTAGTTTTATGTCGTCATGCTAACTGATTTCTAATTTATTTGTATTTAAGGATGCATGTAACTACACATTTATACCTGTTAAATATCATCTTAGTGGTTACATTTATTTTATGGATAATGTTTAGATGATATGATGATATTATTATGATGCCAAGTTTAACCTTTCATGTCAAGAGCTGCTACTAAAGTTATACATGTATCACATAGATTTATATTAGTACATGTTCATAGTGACAACAAGACGATCGAGAAGCTATGGACTGGAACAAAGACAATGGACTGACCCAGAAACAATCGTGTCAAGATAATAGCTTCGTGTCACTGTCGTAAATTGTGCGCACTTCATAAAACAAGCGCGATGAGGTGAAAGAAAGTCGTCCATCAACACAGTTTCATGTAAACACATAACTCAAGCTTGGCCTTTGTCATGATACTCATGTTCTACATCACCAGGAATACCCAAATGAACACCAGTTTCACTGACCACCATATTAGATCGCACCGATGACATCGTGTATCGACATTTTGCGTATTTTCAATCATCCATTCTCCTTAAACACCAGCAAATGATTGACGAACAACGAATACTAACCTTTCAGTTGATTCATTTATCTATTTTCCGAAGCCGTAGAAGCGATTGGGCTATTAAAATGGGTTTAAGAATGGGGATCAGCAAAACGGATCCTCTAAGATTGTAGTTACATAATACATAGGTGTTTATTTATTTACTTTTTATTCAGATTCACTACGTAACACATGAACACAGTTTCACTCCACGTTATTGGTCCGCTGAGGGCACTTTGCCGCAAGCTGTAGCAGAGGATACTATTCATATGGCAACAAAAGCAAACTAAGCTACGTTAAAAGTGAAACGGAAATAGCGATGATTTATATATACATTAGGCCAACATTTTGTTAAAAGTAGGAACTTGCACACTGAGTACACAAACGATGTAAGCAAACGAAGGTTGTTTTCGACGACTACTCTAAAAGCACGTCTCTTGGTCGTGCGTTAAAGCGAGGTCGCCATTTGTTGTGTTTCTTTAATATTACGTTCATATGACTACAGCATGCATGTTGAAGGTTTACTGCTTGCCAATTTGTGTTCAGTTACTTTATTGAGCTCAGAACAATGTTCGCAATTTGACAGATTCCCCTTGCAACACGTTCAAAACGTTCAAATTGTAAACAAAACACTTCCAATTACAAAACAAAATTGATTTGCAATAATTCCGAGGCGAATAGAGTTAACAGCAATCAGACATGCCACATTTTTTGGATGGCTATCCGTATTTTTGACCTACAATTATGTAGGAATCCGTATTAATCCGTATCACTAATCAAATCTTCTAGTTATCTGGCCTAAGTTATTAAGGCCTTTTCAAAACGTATGCGTATGTGTTTGGAATGTAATTTTGCACCACTCTCGCTAAAAAGAAGTCAGATATATTTTTATTGTGTTTTTTATCAATGTAATGCCGTCTAGTCTACGTAAACAAGCCGATGTCACAAGGCGCGTGCAGTTAAATTAGCGCAGCTCAGACACATCGGGGCCTCAAACCCGGCTTTGTCAAAGGCGATGTCTAGCGTGTGTATTGCGGAGTCGAAAAAAAAAACAATTAGCCATATTTTATAAAATGTATGCTGCAAATACAAAACAAATATATCTGCATTACATAGAATAAATAAAAAGTTAATGATGTAGCCTTAGTTTTGGGGACATATCGGACATCGGTTTTGCGGTTGTGATAACCCCAGTGACATCGGCTTATTTAAGTCGTCTCGACGACATTAAATTGATATAAAACACAATTTAAAAAAATGATATCCGACTTCGTTTTAGCGGGTGTGATGCTGAATGACATTCCAAACACATCGAAAAAATATATATATTAAATATCCGAAACATACGCGGTTGTGATAACCCCAGTGACATCGGCTTATTTAAGTTGTCTCGACGACATTAAATTGATATAAAACACAATTTAAAAAAATGATATCCGACTTCGTTTTAGCGGGTGTGATGCTGAATGACATTCCAAACACATCGAAAAAATATATATGTTAAATATCCGAAACATACGCGCACGCATAGGGACGCACATTTGGCGAATAACTAACAATCATTTTTTTTAAACAAACAAATATAATATATATATATAATAATTTCTTAATAGGTTCTTAGATATGACACAATATGATTACATTTATAATATCTGCTAACATTTGTAAGAAAATAAAAATAAATAAATCAATATAATAAGTGTATGTGCATAGGATATATATATATATATATATATATATATATATATATATATATATATATATATATATATATATATATATATATATATATGTATACATATATATATATTCATATATATATATATATATATATATATATATATATATATATATATATATACGATAAGTAACAATTATGAAATTAACCACTCTGTTGACTACAGGATTGTGTGGTTCCGCTCGAATCTCAGAAATCGGTGAAATAACATTATATGTTTCCAACACCACACAAAGCTATGCACAAAAACCCACAAAAGTAAGCCAGATGACGTGTAACATTTGCCGACAAACTTGATATATTGGAACATTAATTTTGTTGGTAGGTCAACATAACCTTGTAGAAAAAGTAATGTCAATTTACAGACGTGAACGTCTCTACGCGTGCTCGTTTGCTGTACATTTGTATATGGTGCCATCTAGCGAATGCACTATGTACCATTAATATTCATTTGATTTTGTTATTGATGTGTAATGTATATATGAGTTTTAAGATTGTTGTTGCATTGCATAATATTGTCGTGTGGTCCACGTGTGTTTCAGATACATGACATCAATAAAGCGAACCTTGTGGCCGGAAAGTCCTGACTAACGTTTTGCCCCGTTTTGTTTCGTTTTGTCCCATTTTGTTTCATAATGGTCCAAAATTACGTTCGTATATACGTGTAACTAACCAATTTGTCAGATTGCGAAACTAGATCTGTTTT
>OZ024865.1:41416699-41441699 GCA_964017155.1 Oasisia sp. SBJ-2009
CATTTGTTGAATGTATTGTTGTTGTTGTTAATTTCCAGGAATCGAGTTGTAAGAAGTGATGGCTAACCTCACCCAAGCACTATGGAATAACGACGGAAATAAAGTTTACGAGGAAATGGTGTGCGTAAATTTAATAATTTATTTGATCGCCAGGTGGATTTACAATTCATCGCAGTGAGAAGGGTTTCTCTTTGTGAAATATGAACTAGCCGGTGTAAGCCAACTCAAGTGCAATTGGGTTATGCAAATAATATATATATATATATATATATATATATATATATATATATATATATATATATAAATATATACATATATATATATATAAAGTATATATAATATATATATATATATATATATATATATATATATATATATATATATATATATATATATAAAATATATATATATATATATATATATATATATATATATATATATATATATATATATATATATATATATATATATATTATCAAATTGCATACTTAAATACATATCGTAATCTGTTCCAAAACATCGCAACACGAATTCAAGAAGTATTATATATATATATATATATATATATATATATATATATATATATATATATATATATATAATATTCGTGAAAATGTTCATCAAGTTGTCAGTATATTATTCCAAAAACGTATAGATCTTCAAACCAACCAATGTGAAAGTAAAGCATCTCAGGGAAAACGTCGTTTTTTCAAACTATGATATTTCCCAAATATTGGAAAGAACATTAGCTCACATAGCATTTATAAACGTTCGTCCTTTAAAAATACTCATCTCCGTAGCACAGCAGCATTATGAACGAATCCACTTCAGTGTGGTTCAATGTTGCTCATGACGTGTGAACACCTGCTGAATTACATTCCCACCACGGTCCAAGGGACGATTGCTAACGTCACTTATCACCGCAAAGGCTATGCTACCAGCGTCAGACTGAAGAAGGCTGAATAACATCAAGCGAAGTCAGAAGGACTACAATTTATGCAACGATAACACACAGGAGAATAGATAAGACACAAATCAATTTTTGGGCTGCATTTTATGGGTGTAATTTGAATGTGCAGGTTGACGATAATAAGACATTTGTGCATATCCATATTGTTGGCGCCTTTCTACGAAACTGATTCTACCGGTTTGCTGTTTCGCCATATCACATGTAACCTGAAGTCGGCCGTCAACGTTCGAGTCCTCACCACATTCATCATCACTCGTCTGTTGCAGTACGTATTGTCGAGTTTTACTACAACAAATTATGTTGTCAGTGAAACGTCAGTCACATTTACATAGTAGTCTATTTCTGCACTTAGCAAACTCTTAACTTATGACGTCTGAGCGGTAGTACATGCAGCAGCAGTTTATTCTCATCATTACACTTGCAAAACAGCGGCATTGTTACCGTCGAGTGTCCAAGCAACTGCTATAATTGCGAGGTACCGTGTTGTCTATGCAAGTCAATTTCTCCAACATGTCAACAGTTTACTGTTGTACTGTTGTTGTCTCATGAGAAGCTCCTCTGAGTATTTTTCAAAAATGTGCTACTATTATTATTACGGCCAGGTTCGGCTGCACTAGGCTTTGTGGTTGAAAGTGCTCGTTATAATGCAACTGGTGGCATTGTCAATGCGTCTACAAGCATCGGTTTGCGCGGTCAAAATATAATGCATAGACAAAGGAATTATAATAAATGAACGTGTGTATTTCGCTCGCCGGTACACACACATACACACTCACACACACATACACACACACACACACACACACACACACACACACACACACACACACACACACACACACACATACACACACACACACACACACACACACACACACACACACACACACACACACTCACCTTAACAGCGGAAGATCCCCATAATGAATTACCTTCCTGTACTGGAGCACAGACAACAATGGCATCAATTAACAGTGTGGTAAATAGCCGTATATTGTTACGTCAAAAGGCACACTCCCTCAAAACGACGGCGGTAATATTACGTATCTAACTGGCGTTGCGCAGCATATCAAGCTTAAAATAGCTACAGGTGTGGCACAGGTGCAAAGAGGTTGGACTGCCGCAAAGTACAAACATATATATTATAATCATAACTAGCACAATATATAAGCATTACGTATCAAACAAAGTAAACCAAGCGTGGTGAGAGCGACAATAATCTATAAAGGAAGGAGTATGTGTAACCATTTTATACCACAACTTGATAACAGAAAAATAGGGACGTGTCTACCCAGTAGCCGGGATAACGCAGTGCCTGTGAATCCTCAGCGGCCACCTTCATTGATGGGTATTTGTTTACAAATAGACTTCATGCAATAATTGCAGTAATGCCGAAATTCTTCCCAGAAAAGTTGAGATGGCGTTCGATTGAACATGTCTGTTTTACAATAAAGTCTAAAGCGTGTTGCTTTGATCCGTCGCCAGGATTTGATATTGCGCTACAAACTAACGTTCCTTTGGTGTTCCTAGAGTTATAGCAAATAGGTTAGTTAGGAGCATTGACCTTTCAATGTCTTATGTGTTATGTCACGTGAAAATGTATACTATTCAAAAGAGTAAATGCAATTTGTGGGATTTGCAAATAGCTATCATCTTATTATTTGTACTGTACATTTAACCAAATATCACGGCAGGATGCGACGACAGAATTATAGTTGGACCGAGCAGTCGCAGTAAGAATGCAGCAGGAACATTAAATGCGCGCCTCGACTGAAAAGGCACAAACGATACTTTTGAATAATGATGTCAAGAAAAAAGGAAAAGGAAACCGGATACATTTTGACGTGTTTGTGTTGGCCGGCCAATGATTGCTGGTTATCGTCTTATAGGCGGGACATAGTCTGACTGTGACAACGGCCAGCGAATCACCGGGACTGATGATGATGTGAGAGCAGATTTGTTTCATTTTCGAGCCCTCGAGTGTGTATATACGACACGATACTTCACCTTACCGACACATGCGCTACAGACAACGAACTGACTACGAAGGCTAACCACTGCATCATCTAGTGAAGAACACGGTCTTGTCAAAAACGGTTGCACAAAGTAAGTATTCTTCCATCTTTCGATGTTGTATTCATAGACAGAGGATCGTGAACCACGATCAGTGATGACTACTTGTGATTGCAGGATCCAAGGTCGTACTAATAAGTACTGGTTATAATTGGCAGTATTTTTAATGCTACCCTGTCATAATGGTTTTGAAATGAAAATGAACCTACGTACTGTAGAAACTATCGAACACTTGAATATTTATGATCCTTTTCATAACAAAAACGATTACGACGATCTAGTTTCTGTGATACAAATGTCGAGATCTGCTTCAAATTACGTTCCTCAAACAATCACGGTGGTTGGTATTAGCAGTAGCTCACCTCCCTTTAAAAAACCGTTTTTAGCCACTCACAAGTTCACTCGCAGGCGTCCGTCGTGTTCGTTACCTGTCTTTTCTCCACTGTCACCGACAACTACAACTACACGGTACAACTACACGGTACAACTACACGGTACAACTACACGGTACAACTACACGGTACAACTACACGGTACAACTACACGGTACAACTACACGGTACAACTACACGGTACAACTACACGGTATAACTACACGGTACAACTACACGGCACAATTACACGGTACAACTACACGGTACAACTACACGGTACAACTGCACGGTACAACTACACGGTACAACTGCACGGTACAACTACACAGTACAACTACACAGTACAACTGCACGGTACAACTACACGGTACAACTACACGGTACAACTACACGGTACAACTGCACGGTACAACTGCACGGTACAACTACACGGTACAACTACACGGTACAACTACACGGTACAACTACACGGTACAACTGCACGGTACAACTACACGGTACAACTACACGGTACAACTGCACGGTACAACTGCACGGTACAACTGCACGGTACAACTACACGGTACAACTACACGGTACAACTACACGGTACAACTACACGGTACAACTACACGGTACAACTACACGGTACAACTACACGGTACAACTACATGGTGCAACTACACGGTACAACTACTTCAGTCTGCGCGTCACAAACGCGCATTAGCAGTTTTTATTTCGTTGATGGATTGTTATGGGCGTACACATGACTGGGTGTTCATGTCAAGTCATATAGGAATCGTTACGACATGTTATTGGATCCTCTAATAATGTGTTAGGGACTTTTCAAAACTTCATTAAAATAGATTATGTGCCCAACGTTTCTATAACGTGTCTAACTGATACACATTGCTATTATTATTATTGCACTTTCCTATGATTGTATTACCGCACTCTTTAACATTACATTTTTAGATACTCGTATATATCATACGTTTGTTTGCGTAACTTTGCGTAACTCCCTTTACCGAGAGATGAATAGAAGTTGAGTTGTTTAAAGGACAAAAAAAAACGGTTTCGCGTCATACACCTAATAGAGTTTATACAAACTAACAATTTCCACATATAATCAATTTTTTAACGTCAGCGGTTTACTCAGAATGTGACTTTAAAGTATAAAATTCTAACGAAATCCACGATGGTCTAGACGCCGCCATAAGTGAAGGGTTAACTTGGCTTGGCCATTCAGCGCGCGGCATTCTGTGTCTCTGCTGAAGCCGGTCAGCTTCCTGCGACGTTGTTAAGGGTCAACAACGTCGAATCTTCGACAGTTCGTTCAGTTGGCGTGACATCTAGCAGCTGCATATAGACGTGTATCTAAATATGTGGTTAAATCTATGGTAAACTTTAGTAATTATGCCTTACTGTTCGGCATACGGTTGCAATAATAGTTGAAACAACCGGTAGTATTGAAGCAATGGATTCACATTTGCGGGCGTACTGTTTGGAATCCCTCCAATCCAAGTACAGTTCACTTTGCTCGGAACCTTTTGAGGAGAAATGCTTTGAAGTAGACATGTAGACATGTATCATCATTTGATGGGATGATTTCAGCGATAACAATAATAGACAACTTTATATTTACCGTCATCAGCATGTTACGCGCGTTGCCGAGTTGCAGCCATTTCATGACAACAGCCAAACCCCATGCAGGGAATCTACGTGGAGAGCGCCTCACCGTCGTGACGTCATTCTTCGTCTAAGATGGGGCCGGTCATAGTATTTGGATGGCTGGATGTTAAAAAATAGTTTTCTGGTAAATCGCTGGCGTTAAACAATTGAGTATATGTGGAAATTGTTATTTTATATTAACTCTATTAGGTGTATGCCACGAAACCGTTGCATTTTTTTGTCCTTTAAATCTGCGTTTCGATAAATGACACAATCATGTGTCTTTCGCACATGTAAATGCTATTTCCGTTTCAAATAACAATTGCTATGATCGCACATAAATCATGATATTCCAACGCTGTCATTATGATAACGATTTCTGATCGACTGAAACCCCAGACATGGCTTGCATATTAATACATCCTGTGGTTGCGTGATAACAAATCAGTTACATATGCACTTAATATTAGCTACTGTATTTTTATGATTATCTGTGACTATAATCATGTATGTAAAAGGCAAACGTTGTAAAACTATGGCTACGCGTGTGTGTCCACATTGATGTAACCAGGAAATCAAGTGAGGTGGCACCGTTTAGAGGTTGTTTCCTGTTTCATCATCAATTGACGCAGTTGTTGCAGCGTCTTTGAATAGATGGAAAGACGCCATCACACAGCAGCGCCTCCGGCGGCTACCTATCAAAACAACGCAATGGTGCTATCTGTTAAATGCTATAGCCTACCGATTTCAGTAAATCAGCGCACAACTAACTATATATATATATATATATATATATATATATATATATATATATATATATATATATATATATATATATATATATATATATATATATATATATATATATATATATATATATATATATATATATATATATATATATATATATATATATATATATATATATATATATATATATATATATGTATATATATATATATATATATATATATGTATATATATATATATATATATACAAAATATATATATGTGTGTGTATTTTTAAGGCTTGAACGTTTTGACTAAATTGTATTACTATTAGGTGCCCGCCGTAAATCTATGATGTTGCGCCTACAAGTTTCCTCACGGGCGTCGATCGGTGGGGGACGGGGGGGGGGGGGGACGCGTCCCCCGACTTTTCAGCGTGGGGAACAGCATATACTTGTCCCCCCCCCCACTTTTCAGTTCAGAAAAAATTTAGTTGCTAGACAATAAACTCGCGATATGAAGTTTCATTAGAATTCATTAAAAATCGACTAGATAAATTGCTTGTCTGGCCACAGCGCACAACTTGATCTTACTTTAGTAAATAATCATCATGCCAATGTAGCGTATAGATTATTCCGGCGTTATAAGCGTTCCGATTGACGTTTCTGCGCATGCGCAATAAATGTAAACATTTTAATCATTAATGTGCCGCGAAAGGACAATGCATGTATGGTATAAATACCACGGGTTGTTCTTTGGGATATATATAACCTCTCTGTTATTTGTCGCAAATTAACACGAGGCAAACAGGTTTGAGATATGTTTTGATAACAATCGTAAATCACGTGACTATAGTGCGCCATAATCTGTGGCGGTGATTTAAACAAACGTAAGATGTTATTGTATTGAACGACTGTTTAAGCAACACTTCACACTAGTTATCACAGGAGAGTTAACGAACAGCCCGTGGCATTTATACCAAACAGACTTTGTCGTTTCGATGCACATTGGTGATTTTACATGTATCGCGCATGTGCAGTAACGTCAATCAAAAGTTTATAACGATCGGGAAAATGTAAGCGCGACACCGGGCTGAGCCGCTGCCGGGCTCTATCAGTTTACATCTTTGTGTTGATATTATTAGTAGGTTCTAGCCATCAAGCACATTACAAATTATGAAATGTGTGTTTCACTTTCATCACTAGCCTGCTTGATAATAATAATAATAATAATAATAATAATAATAATAATAATAATAATAATAATAATAATAATAATAATAATAATAATAATAATAATAATAATAATAATAATAATAATAATAATAATAATAATAATAATAATAATAATACAATACTTATATAGCGCCCGATCAATTAAAATTGCTCTCAGGCGATTTACAAACATACCTATAACTAAATGTGTAAATAATACCTAAAATACAGTATCTAAAAGCATGAGGATAGCATTTGACAAATAGGAACATGATAAAAAACATAAAATAACAATACATAAATAAAGTAAAATAACTTTAAATACACTATTTGATTTAAACATGATGCCTATCGCCTACGACAGAAGCGGCGAATTCCTGCACCTTGTGTAACTTATTCCCATTTGAGTGATTGAAAATATATTTGCTAACATGTAGGATTGGGAAGTTCTACACAGCATGGGTGTCGATTGGTGGGGGACGAAGGGAACACTTACCTTTTACATGCACTCAGCGAGATTGATCACTCCCTCTGTTAAACACCCTACATCGGTCTAGTAGTAACATTAATATACGAGTTTAGATATACATGTCCGACTACCAAGTGGAAAATTACTAGATAATTGCTTAGTTGGCCGCAACTTGATCTTAGTCCAGTAAATTGTCATCATGCCGGGCTCTGTCATTTTGCATCCTTGTGTTGATATATTAATAGGCACTCGCCATCAAGCACATTATATATTATTAATTTGTGTTTGCCCTGTTACCCCTTTGATTGCAGCTTGGTCGCCCTGGTGGATAGTGCTATCGCTGACGGCGGAACCAGCGGATTCTCGCACATTGTGTGAATTGATCCCATTTGAGTGATAACAATTGTTTTTGCCAAAAGGTGGGATTGGAAAGTTCTAAGTTCGTGTAACATCTGCATCTTGTCACACACACACACACACACACACACACACACACACACACACACACACACACACACACACACACACACACACACACACACACACACACACACACACACACACACACACACACACACACACACACACACACACACACACACACGCGCGCGCGCGCACACACACACACACACACACACACCCACACACACACCCACACACACACCCCCACACACACACACAAACAAACACACACACACACACATATATATATACATATATATATATATACATATATATCACCTGAGATACATGTAACTATTTTATAGTAGATTAGATATGAAACATAATTCATTGTTGGTCTGGTGCTAATTCTAAAATAAGCATATATATATATATATATATATATATATATATATATATATATATATATATATATATATATATATATATATATATATATATATATAACACATATATATGACCTGGAATACATATAACTTTTATTAGTAAATACGAAACATAATTCATTGTTGGTCTGGTGTTAATTCTAAAATAAGCATATATATATATATATATATATATATATATATATATATATATATATATATATATATATATATATATATATATATATATATATATACTTATATTAATATATAATATATTATATACATACATAAAGAATACATACATAGATGAGTCTCGAATACCGCCATGAAGTTAGCGGCCTGGTGTCGTGGTTTGACACTAACAACCTACAACTGAATGCGTCCAAAACTCGAGAGATGATGGTAGATTGCAGGATTAGAAAACACCCACTTGCTCCCATTATTGTTAACGGCGACTCAACCGAAATGGTGGACTGTTTTAAATTTCTAGGCACGATAATATCAAGTTACTCGGCTTGGGAAAACAACACAGATGTTGTCGTTAAAACAGGCACAACAAAGACTGTTCTTCCTGCGCCAACTAAAGAAGTTCGGTCTGAGGAGAGAAATTCTTGTTCAATTCTATCGTTCTGCTTTTGAGAGTATTCTTATATTCTCAATAATGTGTATGGTTCGGCGGCATCAGCCAGCGCCAGAGGAGCAGGCTTGACAGAGTGGTGAAAACAGCTTCCAAAATGTTGTGTAGTGAACTCGAACACCTCTCTAAGAGCCATATATAAAGACAGGTAAAACAAAGAGCTGCCAAATTATCTCAGCCAAACTCACCACGCCCATCATCTGTTCGAATTATCACCGTCAGGACGCTATAGATGCATCCGTACGAAACCAAATCGCTTTAGAAATAGTTTTTACCCGAGTGCAATGGCAGCCTGATCAGGAATGAAATAGAGAACGTAGCTGTAAAGACCCTGGGAACTTGGCTGTTTTCGCCACGCTATTGGAATTATTATTTTGCTGGCGCTGTGGCTGAGCCGTACACGTGTGGGGTGTGGGTGTACCTATTCTCAGTAGCGGATCGGTGGTGCTGAACAACAATTTTCTCTTCTCCTGAAATTTGAGCTTAACTTAATAATTGTATAAATTATTTGTTTAAACAAAATTGGACGCATTCAATTGTAATTGTAAATATAATTTTAAATGATATTTTAGTCCACTTATAATGTATGTTTACTAATATAAATTAAATTTTTAGAAGATAATTGATATATATATATACAGTGTATCAATATATATATATATATATATATATATATATATATATATATATATATATATATATATATATATATATATATATATATATATATATATATATATCAATTATATTCTAAAAATGTAATTTAAATGTAAATAACCGGGTAACTATTACATAATAATAATAAAGCTTTATTGCCATATTCAACGTGCATTACATGATGAATTGGAATGTAGTCTGGCGGTGACTCATATAAGGCCTATATTATATGCAATAAAATTAAATATGGCAAATAAATATAAGATATCGATTAAAGATATACATTGTACATAATTTGTTCTTTAAAATGAAAAACTAGATATACTTTTTAATATAATAAATAATTAAAGACAACATTAAAATAATATATTATCTTTTAACAATAATTGTGGTGTAAACTAGTTAATAAATAAATAAATATATAAAATAAAATGTCCATTAAAATTGTTTATATATATATATATATATATATATATATATATATATATATATAATATTATATATATATATAATATTATATATATATATAATATTATATATATAATATATATTATGCCATAATTTCATGATATGGATGGCTTTTACTGAAACCACCAACATTAAGTCTTAATTTTACCACACTGTAGAAGGCATCACGATGCTTAATTGTTGCATCCTTCATTGCACCAAGTACAATGACATTTGTCACTGAATATCAAGAAACCTCTTTTCGGAACCAAGGCCATCTAGTCAGTCTGAAGTCTTCATTGCCTGGATGATCATATTTTTAAAGGTAAAAACGTCAACTAGGTATTATTTACTAAAAGAGATATGTCAAGATTGCACAGATGACGTGAAAGAGGAATAGGTCAGCTGCCTATCTATACCACTGACACCTGTTTGTCACTAGCTGTCCTCAACGGAAAGTCATGATTTATGACAAGCTTATAGGAAGTGTGACCGGGCATGCGTTTGATCTAATATTGGCATATCAGCTCTGTGAAGACACTGCAATCATTGTTCCATTGCTCCGAGTAAGTGCACTAATTGTACTGTTTAATAGCATTACATTTGACAAGATGTGTTATCTCTCTTTTCTGAATTCCCCATTTTTAAATGAAATATGACCATTATTCTATAGTGTTAGAAATGACATAACTGTTATATATATATATATATATATATATATATATATATATATATATATATATATATATATATATATATATATATATATATATATGTATGTATATTTACAGTTATGTTAAATTCAGAAAAGAGATATAACACAACTTGTCAAATTTAATGCTATTACACCGTCCAATTATAACATACGATATGGTGATAACACACACACACACACACACACACACACACACACACACACACACACACACACACACATATATATATATATATATATATATATATATATATATATATATATATATATGTGTGTGTGTGTGTGTGTATATGAATATATATATATATGTATGTATATATGTATATATATATATATATGTGTATATGTATATATACATATGTATATATGTATATATATATATATATATATATATATATATATATATATATATATATATATATATACACATATAGCTACGTTCTATATTTCATTCCTGATAAGGCTGCTACTGCACTCGGATAAAAACTATTTGTAAAGCGATTTGTTTTCGTACGGACGCATCTATAGCGTTTGCCTGACGGTAATAATTGTATGCATGTATGTATGAATGTATGTATGCATGTATGCATATATGCATGCATGTATGTATGTATGTATGTATGTATGCATGTAGTTATGTATGCATGCATGTATGCTTGTATTCATGTATCCATGCATATATGAATGTAGGCATGCATGCATGCATCTATGCATATATACATGTGTGCATGCATGCATGTATGCATGCGTGCATGAATGCGTGTATACAAGCATATATGTAAGTACGCACACTATGTATGTAATATGAACTCAGACAATGAGTGATTCACTTGAGCAATAGTAGACACAATGGTCCAAAACTACTTTCGTATATACGTGTAACTAACCAATTTGTCAGATTGCGAAACTAGACCTGTTTTTGCAGGCATGACAAGACAATAGCGCAGGTGACAACTGTTGTAAGCTACCCAAGCAATGAGTAATATAATACACATGGCACTAGATGTCTTGTAATTCATGTGTGAAGTTCAGAAGATGGACGTCTTTTTTAATTTCGATACTCGAATTTGTTTCTCAACGAACTAACAAGAAACAAAGAAGATTATCTGTGGATAGAACTGCAATTTTAACGTAGTCAAGTGAACCAACCTAGCAAAGTTCATTGTGGGAATACGTTTTACCAAATTAAATAAAGTAAGGGGAAGTAGGGGCATGTCCGCACACTTAAGGTGAAACACGCTATAGATAATGCACTGTGTGTGCTAAGAGGGTGATATATAGCAATCGTATTACTTTGGTGTTAGTTAGTTAATAAATCGCTTATCCCAACAGATATTTAAATATTTGGTCAAATGTAGAGGCATACCTTTGTGCGGACATGCCCGAAGATACGTGGCATAGCCGCACACTGTGTGCGGTTATGCCCCAGGAATTGCGAAACAACAGCTGGTCTCTCGGAGCTGACCATTAACTGCAATACTAATGTGTATTGGTATGAGTACGCTACTGGCATGTGCATTACATAAACAAACTTACAAGAAACACCAGAGAACACAAATCAATGTGACCTTGAATTATATTCCACGTTTATTCCTCCTTGAGAGTCAAAGCAAACAACAGCATGGTTTTGTAACGGGGAAAGTCAAAGTTTGCAAACCAGCCTGATGCTTTCTAGCTAAAACAACATGGTCTCGTAAAGGGCAAAGTCAAATTCAAAACTCAGTTTGTCGACCATGCGAGCATGGCTTTGTATGGACTAACGTATACGGCCAAAGTTCTATATTATAGATTATATATAATTTGTCATCTCGATTATTTTTGTCAGTGAGCAATGATCAATTAAGCTTTATTAACGGATGATAATATTCATTAATAAATTTAATTCCATAACATGGAAATTGTGAGGCCAACGCGATATAGCCTATTGCACATTGATGAACCGATGAATGATATTAATTAAAAGTATGATAATATTAAATAATTCTATAATAATCATCAACACACACACACACACACACACACACACACACACACACACACACACACACACACACACACACACACACACACACACACACACACACACACACACACACACACACACACACACACACACACACACACACACACACACACAGACGACGTTGCTTATATCAGCTGATTGTGTCCAGGGCAACGTGATGGCGACGAGTCAACTGTCACCGCTGGGTCGTCTGGCGCTGCTGTCGTTGCTGATTGCACACGTCAACGCACAAGGTGGGTCACACTTTTTATTACATTTACGTACTTCTGCTGTGTTCTTTTTGTTAAATGCAGTGATTAGGTATTCGCAAGCAACGCACACTTTCATCTGTGGACGTATGGTAAACTAGCGGTAAAATATGAATGGTATTTTTCAAATAATAATAATTATAAACTTCTGTAGCGGAGTTGACATTGTTGCCCGTTTATATATGTCAATGTATGTGACACTTCTGTAGCGCCTATATCCCTTAAAATATTCAAGCTAAGAGAAAATCGTTTAGCTAGTCATACACGGAGACAGGCAAAAGTCATGATTGCGGCATGAAACCGCTGGAGTTTTATGGTGGAAAAGCAATTTCAAACAAATATGTTTTCAATTTCATACGAAAGGTGTATATCGCTTCAGAAGATTTTAATCGCAATAGGGAGTTGATTGAAAGTTGTTGCCGCAGCCACAGAGAACGCACGTTTGACAGTAATGGGCTTAGTTTTAGGAACAATCAGTTGTTTTGGAAACGGATGATTTAAGGTTCCTACAGATGCCGGAGAAATGTAGCAGAGTAACTAAGTATGTGCGTTGTTGGCAGAAATAGTACGATATGTAACAGTAGCTAATTACAATTTAGTTTGGTATACAATTTGAAGCCAATGTAACTGCGTAGGTAGTGGTAGTGATGGTGAGAAACAGTGATGGTGACTAAAGTAAGACCAAGTTGCGTGCTGTGGCCAGCCAAGCAATTTATCTAGTCGATTGTTTTTTATTGATCGGAACTTCATAACGCGAGTTTATTGTCAAGCTACTAGTCCTATGTAGCGGCTTTTAAGAGAGAGGAGTAGTAAGTCAGGCAATGTGCCCCGCAATTGTTTTGAACGTCCCCCACCGATCGATGCCCGTGCTGACATGTACGCGCAACGTGCATCGACATGTCCATTCCGCTGTCCAGGAAAATGTCGATGTCCACACACACACACACACACACACACACACACACACACACACACACACACACACACACACACACACACACACACACACACACACACACACACACACACACACACACACACACACACACACACACACACACACACACACACACACACACACACACACACACACACACACACACACACACACACACACACACACACACACGTCGACTGTCGTAATTGCAGGTGGGACTCTGGCGTTACGGGCGTAGAAAACAATTGTTTCAGTCTTTGTCTCATTCAGCAGCAATTGGTGGCTCGTCATCGAACGCTTAATGGCGGTGGTACATGCTTCGATTAGGCGAGTAGCAATATCTACGTCACAAGGCTGGTTTCGAGGGAAGTCAACATAAAGTTGAGCGCCATCGGCATACATATGGTATTTCAAGTGGTGTTTAGCGAATATGGCAGTGAGTGGCATGCAGTAGATGGTAAACAGTAACGGACCAAGCATCGTTCCCCGAGGTACACCACAGTTCAGTTGTTGTCAGCGATAAATGACATCCTTAGTCTTAAACAGCAAGTGTTCTGTCCGACAAGTACGATTCTATCCATGCCAGCGCCGATTTAGAAGTGCCGATGGATTTCATTTGTTTCAATGGTACACCGTGGTTCACAGTGTCAAAGGCGGCAATAAGATCAAGGAGGTCGAGTATCACTCCCTTTCTTCGGTCGAGTGCCTGCATGATGTCATCGTGAATACGCACGAGTGCTGTTTCGGTGCTGTGGTGCGGACGATATGCGCTCTGGTACGGGTCAAGGAGTTTGTTTTCGTCAATGTAACGTCGAAGGTCAACCGCGACATGTCTCTCTAACAATTTTGAGACAAAGCTGAGATTTGATATAGGGCGATAATTCTTGATGTCATTTGCGTTCAGACCTGTCTTCTTGAGCAAGGCAGTGACCAGCGCATGCTTCATTTAAGCTGGTACAGTTGCAGAGTTTAATGACATATTGATGATATTCGCTAACACAGGTGCAATAATATTGATGCTTGTTTTAACAGCGTCGTCGGCCAAGGGTCGAGAACGCGAGACTTTGAAGGACATTTTTTCACGAGTCGAACAATAGCACCGGCAATTGTGGGTGTGAAGGTTGACAGAGTACAATGGTGGTGGTGATTGTTATCATTTGGCAGCACAGTTGGTGGGGCGTCGTGTTGATACATTGTACTGCGGACATTCATAATCTTTTCGGAGAAATGTACTCGAAAACGTTCCGCCAAATTTTCACGAGAGTCGTTGCATTCGGGTAGCACTGGTGGTTGTTTGCGTCCGGTGATTTCATTCGTTACGCGGTACACGGCCTTCACATCACAGGCAGACTCGCGTATTTTCTCACAGAAAACCGTTTGAGGTAAACGCAGTTTTTCTTTTGATTTGTGTTATACGTACCATGTCTTTTTTACAATCCAGGAGGTGCTTTTTGAAAATTCCTGGCCTAAAGCCACTGGAGCGTGAGTTCGAAACTGTCAAAATTATTGTTATGCTAAATGTGGGATGGAAAGTTTGGTGTACATGTACGTGCTAGCTAGATATACAGTACATTACTGCTGCGTATTGTTATAAATTACTTGAAAGGTTACAATAGTTTTTGTTTGTCATAATATGTTAAAATAAATAGTGTGATTTATGTGATATACAATTAGTTGACCATTATTGACAATTGTTGGTTTTCTGTATTAAAAATAAGACACGACCTATGCATTGTTTAAGCACATTTGACCTTTGATCTTGGCGTATCACTTAGTATATATATATATATATATATATATATATATATATATATATATATATATATATATATATATATATATATATATATATATATATATATATATATATATATATAACCTCAACAATTTAATACTCTCATATATTTGACTTTATCTCAGTAAAACCATGATGAAATCAACTGAGCTAAGACCTCTATCTCGTGTTTATGCCAGTTCTATCCCATTTAATGACCAGATATGGTTTTAAATGTTGATTTTAACCCTTTAATTTGACCTATGACCTATATGGTCAAACTGAAAGGTCATGACATAATATATATTAGATTGGGGATTATCACAATCATCGAGAGGGACATCAAAATCCAGTTTCTAGCTCATTTCGATAGAGAGTTACGGCTTATTGTGTTTCTGCAGTCGACAGTCGTCAGGGATGAGCGGCCATGTTGGATTTATCATCAAATATAGGCGGAAATAATACCAAGTTTGACTATCTAGCCCTTCTAGATCTAAAGTCATAGATGAAAACCTGGTCACCGGCGGCCATTTTGGATGTCACGCTCCAGTGGCTGACCTTATGCCACGGGTTTTCAAAAAGCACCTCTAGTGAGGGCTCTTAATGTAATACATTTTCACATCTGGATAAAGGCATGACATTTGGCACAGATGACCTCCATGCCATACTATTTCAGAATTTTGATAGAAGCAACCTGAGATTTTGATGCTTCCACCATTTTTTGCAATATTCAAAATGGCTGCCATCGAAAAAAACAAACTTGCTTTTCCATATTTCATGAACAGTTTCACATAAAACATTAACATTAGGCTTAATGTATACATATCCGGGTACTATAATTTCAAATATGGTATATTTGGACTTATCCGACATTCACATCCGCCATTTTTAAAGATGGCGGCCGTATTCACTAATATTGCGATATCTGATAATGTATGATACCTAGAGTCGTTATTTTGGCATCAGTGTATAGATAAGTGGATAGCGATTTCAAATTTGTCACACATTTCACATCTGACCTAATTTGACCTTCACAACTGCTATTTAATAAAATGGCGACTGTAAAATCGAATTGTTTATATATCTTTAAAACGAGAAATTTGGAGGGATGCTATGCGGACACTTTTTCAATATATATACATATATTGGGGTAGATATTTTAAATATTTTACTTCTTGACCTTGACCGACATTCACATCCGCCATGTTTAAAGATGGCGGCCGTATTAACTAATGTTGCTATATCTGATAAAGTATGATACTTAGGTCGTTATTTTGGCATCAGTGTATAGATAAGTGGATAGCGATTTCAAATTTATCAAACAATTCACATCTGACCCTAATTTGACCTTCACAACCGCCATTTAATAAAATGGCGGCTGTAAAATCGAATTGTTTATATATCTTTAAAACGAGATATTTGGATGGATGCTTTGGACGGACACTTTTTCAATATATACATATATTTGGGTAGATATTTTTAATATGTTACTTTTTGACCATGACCAACATTAACATCCCCCATTTTTAAAGATGTCGGCCGTATTCATTAATGTTGCTATATCTTATCAAATATGGCACCTAGAGTCTTGATTTTGGTATCAATGTATAGGTACCTGGATAGCGATTTCACATTCGTCAAACATTTTACACCTGACCTTAATGTGACGTTCTTGCCTTGCCTTGCCTATCCCGTAGTCTCAGTGGACCGTTGGGGCACCACAGATGACTTGGCAACCAGCTCCCTCCACTCCTCTCGTCTCTCGGCTTTCCTCATGGCGGCGCCCAGTGTCAAGCCCGTCCATTCCGGGATGTTGTCTTCCCATCTCTTTCTCTGCCTGCCTCGTCTTCTCCCTCCTTGGACCGTACCTTGCATGACCGTCTTGGCAAGCCCTGTTGATCTTGTAATGTGGCCGCCGTACCATCTCAGTTTTCGTTGTTTAACTGTGGTCAGGAGGTCTTCGTGCGGTCCAATGGCTTGACGGGTTCTGTTTCGGACCTCTTCGTTGGTGATGTGTTCTCTGTACGTGATGCCGAGGAGTTTTCTGAGGCATCTCATCTCCATGGCCTGTATCCTTTTCTCGGTTTCTACTGTTAATGTCCAAGACTCACAGGCGTACAGGAATATGGACATGACTAGGGAGCGCATCAGTCTGATCTTTGAGCTGAGCGCTATATTCCTGTCATTCCAAATGGTCTTGAGTTTGGCGAGTGCTGCTGTGGCCTGGGCGATCCTGGCGAGAATTTCAGGTTTAGATCCTTCATCTGTAATGATTGCTCCCAGATATTTGAATCGGTTGACGCAATCTAGTTTCTCGCCGTTGACCCTGATGTCAGTGCTAAAGCCATTGGTGTTGTTGGTCATCAGTTTGGTCTTTTCTGCATTGATCTGCATGCCGAAGGCTGTAGAAGTCTTATCAATGCGCTCCACCAATTCAGCTAGCTCGTCTTCCCTTCCTGCCAGGCCGTCTATGTCGTCGGCAAAACGCAAGTTTGTGATATTTCTGCCACCAATGCTGACTGTCCCTTCATGGTCATTCAGTGCGTCAGTCATAATTCTCTCCAAGAAGATGTTGAAGAGGGTGGGGGAGAGCACACAGCCTTGTCTTACTCCGACGGTAGTTCTGAACCAGTCCCCTATGCTGTTGTTAAGGTAGACTGCGCTGGTGGCCTTTTCATAGAGGTTCTGTATCATTCTGATCAGGTTGGCGTTGATGTTGAAATGCTTCATGGTGGCCCATAGTGCTGCATGCCATACCCTGTCGAATGCCTTCTTGAAGTCAATGAAGACGTGATAGAGGTCTTGCTGGTGTTGGAGGTACTTCTCGCACAATACCCTAAGGTTGAAGATCTGCTCTGTTGTGCTGCGTCCTGGTCTGAAGCCAGCTTGTTCCTCGGCAATGATCTTTTCCGCTTGCGGCTTCAGTCGGTTCAGCAAGATTTTCAGCATAACTTTGCTCGGGTGGCTGATGAGGCTGATGGTACGATAATTCTGGCATAGCTGTAGGTTGCCTTTCTTGGGGAGGGTGATGATGAGAGATTGGGTCCACGGCGTGGGCCACTCCCCTGTCTGCCAGATCTTGTTGCAGATAGTCAGTAGGGCGCTTATCATGGCTTCTCCCCCTGCCTGCACCAGCTCTGCTGGGACGTTGTCCGCTCCTGCTGACTTCCCCTTCTTGAGCGATTTCACCGCTGCTTCCACTTCTTCGCGAAGGATGGGGTAGTTGTCGTTGTCGGTTGCTGGAGGGACGTTTAGTACTTCTGGGTCTCCTGTGGCTCTGTAGTTGTACAGCTCGGAGCAGTACTCGGTCCATCTCTTTAGGATGTCCTGTTCTTCAGTCAGACATTTTCCATCCTTGTCCTGTATGGTGGTGGTTCGTCCTTGTTTTGTGCTGGTCAGGTCTTTCACCAGCTGGTAAGTTTTCTTGCTGTTATTTTTCTTCATGTTATTTTCGATGTCCTGGCACTGCTCTTCAATCCAGTCGATCTTTGCTTTTTTCATGCCTTTCTTGATTTCTTGGTTAACTGCCCTGTACTGCCTTATTCCTTCTGCATCTTTCTTCTTCTTCTTCAACTCCCTTCGTTTGTCGCACAGATCAAGTAAGTCAGCTGTGACCCAGGGCTTCTTGACTGGGCGATGTGTGCCAAGGATCTCACTGGCGGTGTTGGTCACTGCTGTGTTGAAGGTGTCGATCAACGTTTCCATGTCTGTACTATCAGCGTCCAGAATGGTGAGCGCTGCAAATTTTCCTCCTATCATTGCGTGGAAGGCTTCTGCTACTTCGGGGTCCTTCAGCTTCTCAAGGTCAAATTTGATCCTGGTGTGGCTGGGTTTCTTGACCCTCTTCAGGTGTAGTTTGAAGGTCATCATGACTAGCTCATGGTCGCTTCCAATGTCAGCTCCAGGAAAGCTCCGTGTCTTGGCAATGTTCACACTGGACCGGAAGCGCTTCCTTACCATGATGTAGTCTATCTGGTTGTGGTACTTTCCATTTGGGCTGTGCCACGTGGCTCTTCTGGATGCTTTGTGTGGGCCAAAGGTGTTCGCCAGCATAAGGTCGTTGTAGCTGGCAAATTCAAGGAGCCTTAGGCCTCTCTCATTTGCAAGTGGTGCTGACTCTGTCATAGAATATGATGTAGGCAATGCATGTCACATTATGATAATTATAAAGTTAAAACATAAATGTGACGTTCACAACCGCCATTTAATAAAATGGCGCATGTAAAATCGAATTGCTTACATATTTTTTAAACAATTTATGTAGAGGGATGTTGTATGGAGAGTTTTGTCAAAATATACGTATGTTGGGGTAGTTATTTTAAATATTTTACTTTTTGACCTTGACCGACATTTACATTCGCCATTTTCCAAGATTGTGGCCCTCAAAGCTAATGTCGCTATATCCTGTGAACTTTACCACCTAGAATCGATATCAAAGATACATGTACAGCGCAAGTGGTGCTGACTCTGTCATAGAATATGATGTAGGCAATGCTTGTCACATTATGATAATTATAAAGTTAAAACATAAATATGTTGTGGTAGAAAACATGAAGTTTAATTCAAATCGGTGAAAAGAATATCCTTCAGATCATGATGTAGGGCATAACATCAGTCACAGATGTCCGTATTTGTAGCATCGCAAAACTTACACTCCATCGTTGTTGAAGCACCCGCCTTCACAGTTACACAGAATAGTGCACTTGATTCCTGCTCTGGCACATTTGCAGTTTCCTCTGCACGCCTTTCCACATCCACAGTGGTGGAGGAGAGCACACGCTTTGCTGGCGTCGTCTAGAACACTCCAGAATGGCACCCAGAGTTTCGTGTTCACGCCTTGCGTCCAACCCCACGCTGAAGCATCCGGGACATCTTGGTGTCGCTGCCTTGCTTGTCTCCATATGTAACCTGCCTGGTACAGAGCTCGCTTTGCATGTTGAAGCAGCGCTTCCTGTGTGGGGGGATGTGGTCGAGCGTCCTAGTACCATGGGTGAAGAGTTGACGTCTCACATCATTCACCCTTGAGCAGCCACTGCACTGCTCTTGTTGTAAATGACAACAGTCCAGCGATCAAGGCGTGCCATGTGGATGGAGTCGAGTGTCAAGAGCGTAGGATCATCGGAAAGAGTGAGTAGTGTTTCCGTAAGGTCAGGGTATGCCTGCCATGCTGCCCAGGCTGTCTTCTTCCCGATACCAAGGAACGATTATGTCGTATCACACCCCGTGAACGAATGGAACAGTGGACCTTTTTTAGCGACTTCTCAGGACCAAGTGTTTGGGTGATTTCACGAACTGGGATGGGTTGGAAGGCTTTTCCAGTTTCAAAGCCAATCCACAACTCCATCACACCCAGGCTGCCAAGATGTTCAACAGCAATGATGACAACATCACTGTCGACTGTGCGGATGAAAGCTTACGAATGACCTTGTTGTGCGGCGTGAGAAAGATGCAGAAATATCCTGCTATCAGCCTCCTGGTGATTGCATGGCATGATCGTGTCGAAGTCAGCCACCGACTGGCTGTTGGAGGTATTCACCAATACATGATCGTCATACGTGGTGCAAACCACAACATCGGTGAACATAGATGACGCTTCGATGACAGCTTTTGAAAGGAACCTAAACAGCTGCACCTTGTTTCTTGAATTTGCTAGAAACGTGTTCCAGTGACGAGGTACACGTGTAGAGCCTTCGACGATGGTTCTCACGCCGGGGTAGCCTCGTTTTGCCTGAGCCTGGGCTTTGAGGTTGTGATCAGGGTAGATGTCCCAAATGATGTCGAGTCGCGATGCCGAATTTGTGAGAGAGTTGGTAATGAATGACATGAAGTGACGCACAACATATTGCTGGTAGTTAGTTTCTTAGGTTGGGCGAACCATGTGAACCACAGCTGGGCCGTCCAACACTTTCACCGTAACATCATCAGGAGGTATTGGGATAGTCAGACATTGTAGGACATCAGACTTTGTTCCGGATCTGAGCTGTCCCTGGTCAGACAACGATGGTGGCTCTTTCTGGTTTTCATACTTGGAGAAGTTGTCCAAATCGAAATCTGGCCGGGACTGCAGTGACAGGAAAAGAGTGGACACGAGTGAGATGTCTTTTCTTAGTGCAATGACTTTGCTTCTGGTCTTTGTATCATCTGTACGTCTTGCGAACGTCTGGAGAGCTGACCTCTTGATAGTGTCAGTGATGGCAACACGACCGATCCTCAGACGGTCACTACCGAAGGCGTCATGGAGATCCTTGCCTCTGTTGTACGCATTGCAGAGTGTCTGCGCAATTGCAGATGGCATGACCTCTCGAGTATGGAGCGTGCCAAATCCGGACCACTGTGTGGTAAGAAAGGGTTTCTCGGTCGCAGAACACTAATAACTGAGAGGACATCCTTGGCGAATCTCATTTACAGGCTGTGACTCTCTTCGTGATGACCAAGATGTTGTGCAGTGGCACCGATATCAGCAGCATCCTCGAAGGCAGCGAGTGCCTGCAACTTCTCATTTAGTGCCATCACATGTTCGTCCATTGTATCTGGCATATCAAAGAGATTGCCAACTCCTGATGCACAGAGTCAGCACCACTTGCGCTGTACATGTAGCTTTGATATCGATTCTAGGTGGTAAAGTTCACAGGATATAGCGACATTAGCTTTGAGGGCCACAATCTTGGAAAATGGCGAATGTAAATGTCGGTCAAGGTCAAAAAGTAAAATATTTAAAATAGCTACCCCAACATACGTATATTTTGACAAAACTCTCCATATAACATCCCTCCAAATAAATTGTCTAAAAAATATGTAAGCAATTCGATTTTACATGCGCCATTTTATTAAATGGCGGTTGTGTAGGTCACATTAAGGTCAGGTGTAAAACGTTTGACGAATTTGAAATCGCTATCCAGGTACATTGATACCAAAATCAATACTCTAGATGCCATATTTGATCAGATATAGCAACATTAATTAATACGGCCGCCATATTTAAGAATGGCGGATGTGAATGTCGGTCAAGGTCAAAAAGTAAAATATTTAAAATATCTACCCCAATATACGTATGTATTGAAAAGGTGTCCGTATAGCATCCGTCTAGATATCTCGTTTTAAAGATACATAAACTATTCGATTTTACAGCCGCCATTTTATTAAATGGCAGTTGTGAAGGACAAATTAGGGTCAGGCATGAAATGTTTGATAAATTTAAAATCGCTATCCACTTACCTACAAATTGATGCCAAAATAACGACGCTAAGTGCCACATTACATAAGATATGGCAACATGAGTTAATATGGCCGCCATCTTTAAAAATGGCGGACATGTATGTCGAATAAGTCAAAATGCACCATATTTGAAATTAGAAGATTAGAAAATGTATATATTATGCCAAAAAGAAACATTTTATGTGAAACTGTTCATGAAATATGGAAAAGCAAGTTGTTTTTTCGACGGCAGCCATTTTGAATATTGCAAAAAGTGGTGGAAGCATCAACATCTTAGGTTGCTTCCATCAAAATTCTGAAATAGTATCGTATCAAGTTCATCTGTGCCAAATTTCATGCTTTTGTCCAGCAGTGAAAATGTATGGCCTTTTCTGACATTAAGAGCCCTCACTACTCCTGAAGTGTTGAACGACATGGTACGTAGAATACAAATCAAATGTAAAACTGCGTTTATCTCCACATTTTACGGGCCTATTTGGCAGAGCCAGGAATACAAAGACAACACGTACATTTCGAACAGTTTATGATGGTGATGTATCGTTACCAATTATTTTATCTGGAAAGTAGTTTACAGTCATGTTTCATTGTTATTTTGTACCAAAGCGAATTATATAAGTTGTATCGTCATTAAGCTACAATTTACTTGATTCCATCCACGACAAGATGTCAGTAAATTTATAATTGATATAGGTGGTGAAAGTGATATATAAAGTGACGTGTCATCAGCATGTAAGTGATGATTTATGTAATGCTTAGTATGTCTCGATAAAGTGATGTACTGTACAAACTGAAAAGAACTGGACCAAGGTCAGATCCTTGTGGAACGCCAAATGGAATATTTTTGCGGCACGACCGTGAAGAAGATATATTATTTCTTAGGTATCGGATTGACAAATACCAACTAAACCACAGAAGGCTGTGTCAGAAATCCCAAAATGTATGTAAGCGTTGCAAAAGAATGTCACCGTCAACTGTATCACACGCAGTAGAAAGACCCAGCAAGATAAGCGCGGCCAATTTCCCATTATCCATGTTGCATACTATATCATTATGTATTTTGAGAAGAGCTGTCTAGCTCAGTTAAGTGAAATCATCTTTGACATGTGCTTCGAAGAAATATGGTCATGGAGACGATTTGCTAACATTTTCCAATATATTCGACAACAAAACTCAGATTATAAATAGGACAATAGTTAGTTAATTTTTTCAAGATTTTGTTTTTAATATGATGATAATTATGGATCACCAGGAACAACACCATCCTTCATTGACATATTAACAATAGTTGTAATAGAATGAATCAATTGATCAATTAAACAGTTTAGTTAAAATTTTGGAACAAATTCAAAATCACAATATGTTTTTCGACACTTTGGAATTATAGTACGAATTTCCTTAGATGTAGGTGTGAAAACATTGCATTGCATAGCAAATAAACGGTTGTTTAGTAACATGACAACCAAAATCCTTACTGACAAAAGATGATCGAATGGTAGCAATTTTACCTGTGAAGTATTTTGAAGAAAAATAATTGCATAATGTTTCCAATGTACCTTAGGTTTGTACCGATGAAGCATATAGTTGATGGATTTCCACAAATGCGTTGATATTACATTTGAATAATAATCAGATTTTGCCTTTGACATCATAATATTTATGATTGCATGTGTGAAATTGTTGTGTATAACGGGACCGATCTGGCCATACCTTTAACAATTTCACTGAAAATGTGTTGTCGTGAAAAAAATGAGGTTAGTGTGAAAAGGAGTGATTCCTCAAAGAAAGCTATGAGTCCTGTTATGCTATCACATATTTTTTTCTGGGGATGTAAGCATATCCAAAAATCATTATGATCATTCGTCCCTAAAAACGTACTCATTGCCCACATTTCGGGGTCTGGCTCATGACATAAAAAATATGTGTTGTTTTAAATAGTTTGCACAAGAACTAGTAGTTTAGTTTGTGCGTTATTTTCGGAGTGACTTCATATTGGCAAGTAGAATATTGGGGTGTGACTGTCTGAATTATTTACCTTTCA
>OZ024865.1:41446699-41484199 GCA_964017155.1 Oasisia sp. SBJ-2009
TTCATGGTTTGGCGCTAGGGTGCGGCGTGTAAACGTATGTTGCGCGCAAATGCTCGTGTTGGCGTGTGTATTCTGAAAATAAACCTGGAACTATTGTTCAGCAAATGTGAGTGCTTTTAGAGATAATGTAACAGTCTTGTAACCTAACATTTGAAAATGATTGTAATAAACCCACATTTTTTTTCCGACGTAAACTTAATTTGCTGTTGTCCGATTTAGAAATAACAAAATGTTAAATAATTTCATCCTGGACAATCACTTTCGTGTTCATATTGGGTTTATGCTTGTTCGACAGAACAACATTTACTGCTACTGCATGCCCGATTTCTTTCAAGACAAAATGTATGACGGCTGCGACACGCCGTGTGGAGGAGAATTAAACTTGACTTGCGGAGGCAAAGAATATTTACAAGTTTACAGCCTTACAGGTCGGTGCTACATGAACCATGGCAAATAACACTGGTATATATAATTGACTCATATATATACTATTCACATTTTGCTAGGGATCACTATTTAGGGCGGTATTATATTTGACGGCATGTGTATCACACACAAATTAAAAACGGCATGTATTCGAGGACATGTTTATTTACTGAATTTCATTGCTATATACCAAATGTGAACAACAGGTAACATGCGTTCTGTCATCAAAGAAGCAGACCCAAAAATATGGATGTTTTCCCCAGACCCCCAAATATTGAGGTTTCAGAATGTTACTCCAAGTCATGAAAATGTCCCAAACAGTTCAATTACCAGCAACAACTGTCAGTAGCTTGTGTGTGACCCACGTGATATAACCACAGCCTGGTAACAGCATATCATGCTTCCAATGAGTCTCTGGATGGCTGCCATCTCAAGATTGTTCCATTACAAACATTGCGTGACCCTTAGCAAATTTTGAGTAGAATATATACATTAAAAAGAACTGTACCAGTTTACACAATGAGTAGATACAACGTAAGTAAATTAATAAGTTATATCAAGTAAATCAATAATCTACGGCTATTACGTGTTTTCTTTGTAACAGTAGGGAATGTGAATAACTCTCTAGGACTGAACTATGTATGGCAAGTGCATGAGCCTCTGACATATTGGGCTTTATTCAAATAATGTTTCTCTCAAATGTCTGTATAATTTGAGAACGTGTATCGAATGGTCGATTATATTAAAGTTTATTATAATGTTCAGGTGCCGATATCCCTGATTGGAAGCCCCAGTATCCTACCGACCACAGCACACTGAATATGTGTTCGATGTTACGTATAGACGCAGGACAATATATGTTGACTGACGCAAAATGTTCTTCATCTGATAATACCGTCGGATACCTATGCGAATACGGTTAGTATAAATACGTTCATTCCCTTGGCTTTATATATTGATCAACATAATCGTCGACTAGTCCACGTAGCACACTTGTACTGCACAAATATCTAGACCTTGTCGAAAAACATTTACACCACAGTCGAGGGGTAATGTGCGGCGATATATAGGATAATCAATCGAATAACCCGGGTTCGATAAGCTGCCGTTTACAACAGCGGGCATTCTTCGTTGGTCCGCCGCAGTGGTGGATATTTGTATCGGCGGTAATAATAAATACTAATAAGAAACATCATTTAATCACGATAACCTTATAAAATGTACATTTTTATCTCCCTAAGAGTCGTGAATGTAAAACGTAATATACATGCACTAAACAATTTAATCGACCACCTTGTACATTGCGTAATGCGTTAAAATATATAGTGAATAAAATAGGCAATCGCGTTGTGTATATTTTGAATATGGGCCTTCCAGGTTAGGAAATTATCAACACGAAGCCTCTCATTTTCGACCACTTGGAGTTTATCTTCTTTGATGCATATGTTCTGTTCAACTTTGACGACCATCCTATTTTCGTCACACCAATTTGATATTTCTTGTAGTTCGTCGATTTCCTGTACGTTCTTCCCACAGACACTGATGGTGCAATCGTCAGCATACATGTCCACATTGCTTATTGTCCTTGTGCTCATGTCGTTCATAAAGGCAATAAAGAACAGTGGTCCCAAAATAGAGCCTTGTGGGACTCCCGTTGTTATTTCAGATTGCTCCTACGGTTTGCCTTTGAACAAGACAAACTGTTTGCGCTCTGACAGGTATGCCGAGAACCATCGCATCGATTGTTGTGAACATCCATATATGGCCAATTTATCCAGCAAAATGTGTGGTTCACAAGAACAAAAGCTTTTCGCAAGTCTTGAGCACTACACCACTAACAAGTCCTTTGTCAATCGCCGACGCCCACGTATGCACCATGTGGTTCAGTGCTGTCTCGCATGAGTGCTTAGCACGGAAACCCGATTGACCGTCATGCAGCATGTTGTGAGACGTGAGATAGGTATACAATCTGTCATGTACATGCCTCACGGTAAATGCAGAGTGGATTAATATATATATATATATATATATATATATATATATATATATATATATATATATATATATATATATATTTATATATATGTATATATATATATATATATATATATATATATATATATATATATATATATATATATATATATATATATATATATATATATATCCACATATATTGATATCCACATATATTGATATCCATTATATTGATATCCATAACAACAATTCACATTCTACGCAGTTCGTGGGAAAGACTAATATAAATATATATTGCGGATTTAGCGTCTACTGACTCTATCATTTCAATGTTTTACAGTTAACAACGTCGACACCTGTACCGACGCTGCAGGGAAGTGCTTCAAAGGTTTCGGCAGTAATACTAGTGCAATAACCTGGCATAAAGCACGTGAACGCTGTTTCAACGACGGAGGTCGCCTGCTACAGGTCGGTAAACTCAATTATTATAGTATCACGGCGGCGCGGCGGAAGTGCGGAGGGAGGGGAGGAAGGGTGGAAGGTCAAAGGTCAAAGTCAAATATCACACGCCAAGGTCAAAATGCAAACGTAACGTGGCGCCCCCTAGCGAATATATGATGAACTGGTGGTGCCCATAGCGGACAGGTCACGAACTAGTACTGTCCAAGTTCGAGTGTCTTATTAAAAAAATTGGATACAATTGGGTTAGGGGTGACGTAGCGCCGCCTACCGGATAGGTGGCGAACTAAACATATAAGCCATAGAACAAGGGGTGCCATATAATGGATATGTCGTGAAATAATACCCAACAACATCGTGCGTCATATTAACATATTTGGTTAAAGGGTTTCAGAGGTTATGTAGTGCCCCCTGGTGGATATGTGGTAAACCACAAACTAAGTCAAAGAACAAATGGAGCCATCTGACGGATATGTCTTCAGCTAATACCCCAAAAATACGTGTGTCTTATTTTTACTTTATTATCATCATCACCACTTGGGTCACTTTTCTCACGGTCACAAACATGTTGACCTATACATATCTGCATTGACGATACTTTATAAATGAATTATTATGTTACTAGAATAAATGTACAAACCGTATTGCTTCTTCTTTCTCCCGTTATAGCTAGCGTTCACCCATGTCCCCGTTTTGTCATGTATGGTCCCTCTTATTAAGTAGTTTAAAATTCATGAACACGTATGTCTTGGGTATTAGCTGAATACATGTCCATCGGGTGACTCCACGTGTTCTTTGACCTAGTTTGTGGTTCACCACATATCCACCAGGGGGAAATACATGACATCTAACCCCTTTTACCCTATTTTTAAAATAAGACGCACGAATGTTTGGGGTATTAGTTCACGACATATCCGTCAAATGGCACCACTAGTTCTTTGATCTAGTTTGTAGTTCGTCACCTACCCGCTATGGGGGCATTACATAAACCCTGACCACATTTCCCCATTCAAAAAAATAAGACGCACTAATTTGGACAGTACTAGTTCGTGACATGTCCGCTAGGGACGCCACCAGTACAGCTGGGGGCAGCCAATGTGACATTTATCCCTTCCTCCCCTCCCTCCTCGCTTCAACCGCGCCGTCGTTAATACTATACTACTAATTCAGGACGTAATTTAGAATGGCGGGATGTAGTTTGTGTAGTTTGCGTGCGTTTATCGATAGATTTTTCTGTGAGGTGTGTGCACGCTGCCGTGGGTACATCAGTGCATATATTTAGCCGTGTTTTAGTTGGTGATTGGGTTCGTGAGTGTGCTTGTTTGTGTGTTATGTTTTATTTGTAAAATGCTCATGAAATGCAAATATAATTGAAGTTCACTCACACATCAACGATACGTTTTGTTATGATTGGGAATACAATTAGGAGACGCTAAGCACCAGAATGTAGTATGAGATTGCACTGCTATTAATCTGAATCAGTTCCGTTTAAATACCTAATCAGTCGTCGACGTTTCCTCACCCTGTACTTCGCAATATGCACCTGATGAAAATTACATACGACGAGAGACGCTTGCATGGCTGCCCTTGGTGCCTCAATATATATATATTTTAAAACTCGCCAGTGGCCCATGCATACTTTTTGTTACAGAAGGACTGTTTATTTTAAGACACCCCTGCCCCAAAAACATATTTAGCGTCGTTGGACATTTAATTTGTTCACTGCAATCTGAAAGAAAAGTGTAATCTATAGTATGTGCATAACGCAGATCATGCCTAGAAATCAGATATATGTCAGGTGTGTTATCATTCAGGTTATTATTAACACTCACTAACTAGATATGGCAACTTCGCGATGTACATGCTTACCAACATCTGAGAGGAAACAGATTTGCCTAGTTTCCAAATTGTTCCGTTTCAAACCGACAAACGATAAATAATTCCTCCGACTATACCGATACATAAAACAGTGTGTGACATGATTACAATTTGAAAAAATATAATGCACCTTAGAATTGTTGACGGGTGTCTAGACACATGTTCATCTATTTGATTTGTCTTTTTGCACTGAACAAATTCGCTAAGTACTTTTAAATGCACATGCGACGCAAACGTTATTCAATAGATTGTTTGGTTTAAAATATAAATCTACACTTAAAGCCGATTGTAACGTTTTTAATGTGTTATTCGTGTTTGTAGGTCGACACGAAGGAGTTCTATGATTATATTATGACATCACCCCCCACACTGGCATTGCCTGGTATAGATAAATGGTGGGTCGGCGGTTCCAACGTGCGCTGGCGATGGCAAAACGGTATGTCGACAGTGTGGCTGGCAGCAACCATATCGATGTCAGGTTAAGGTAATGCACTAAAAATACGTTTTACCCAGAGGGCCAAGTGCGTTGAACGGGCATGATATGCTGTAAATGGGTTGCCTCCAAAAATCCTATATACATATCTTTATGATCAAAACCTTACGTGGTCCACTTTAAATAAATTACTGGAATTTGTTTGAGTCGCCCATACAGACTGTCATCGAAACTCCAAATCGAACAAGCGTTGTAACACTTACCGATACGTATTTTGCCATTTATTTGAGCGATAACACCAGTTTGCGTTGGGTTATCGACACTAGCTAATGAACAGGTTCATACCACAAGCATTCCGAAAAGTTATTTTTAGCAATATGTAGATGTCTAAAACAAAACTTAATTATGAAAACTTAGCTTATGGGACTTAGCTTTTGCCAGTAAATGTGTAATTATATTTCTTATGTTCGCGTATCAAACCATTTGGACGTTTCGACAATCCGGGCCACCTCCAATCGATTTCGCTGTTATTCTTAGGCCATTTATATTTTATTTAACTGTAATACCTTTGCATGTTCAGTCAGCAGTTCCACATTATGTCAGGCATATAGTGTTTAAAATACTGTTAAAACTTAAATAATACAATAACAATATCCATAATAGAACATTCAGCAGGCGATCGTAGATAAGGCCAAAGAATTTAATACTGAAGATATGATATATCTCTTAATGCCCCATAAACCGTATTAAAGCTAATCGAATCCCTACTGCATGGTAGATATGTGCAACAGAAGACGAAAGATGTCGCGTTCGATCCTTACTTTCATTTTTAAATAGGTAGGCTCCTATTTATCTACTGGCTTGCCTGAAAAGTAAGGACAAATGTGTGTACAATCGTTCTTGTTTATGCAGTATGCCACGATGCTATATAGAAGTCACACTCAAGATTTGTGGGCGACTGCAGTGGTGCAGAAATGTTATGAAATGCTATGCTTATCTAGCATTAAGCAATTTAATATAGCCATCCATTTCAATGGTATGACAATTAAGTGAAACCACGATGTTTGATTACTTAACACACCAATCTACTATCGAGTCTCACTCTTACGTGACGACAATAAAATGTGGGGTTTGTTAGTGATCTGATATATTTAACGGATTAGTGACTGTTTCAACGAATGTGCCACCGTTTTGTGCCAACCAATTGATCCTGGTGCATCTTTGTGTTACAATGTGTTAGGTCACCACGAAGTTTCACGTTGGTAAATGACTAGTGCCGCGTTTAGTTTAAACATATTGACATAAAGAAAAATTACGAATATTTAATAATACAAGAAAATATGATTTGCTTGATTGATTTTGGTTAACTTAGGACTCGACGTAATCTACACAAACTGGCACAGTGGATCACCGTATTGGGGGTCAATGGAATGTCTCAGTCTATTGGTGGCGTCCACTTGGAGCGACACTGTCTGTAAAGAGATAAAGCCATTCTTCTGTCAACGAGGTAAGACATATATAGTTTCACCAAGTACTTAAGATTATAATTATATATATATATATATATATATATATATATATATATATATATATATATATATAATTATATGTGAACGAACAGTTCAATTATTTCTTTCAACAAGTTTATCTTAACAGTCTGCAAGTTTAACACAAATTAATGGACTGTTTTTGCGACCGATGTCAGTCCAACTACCATATATCCCGAAGAAAGACGGGGTAGGTTGGCTGAAATGCAGCTTACTTTTGTGGTGCAGGCAATATTTCATGCGTACATGTATTAACACACACGGAAATACATCGTACAAACATGATCTATCTCGGTCATGAAATGTCAACACTTATTTTCATGGTATCAGCACAGAAACATAGTTATGCTATTTAATTTAAGACCACAAATGTCTTGTGAACGACGCTTCGCGACGCAATAGCTGTCGCCAACATAGGTCGCAGCAAATCGAAAACCCTCATCAGTAAACATACATGTATCGATACACATGATATATATATATAGTCAATTAGAAAATGTGCTGACTTACACTGTAGATGTAGCAATAAACCGAAGTCACAAGAGGAGCGAAAGTTACAACGACTCTAAGGCCTCAAGAAGGAACATAAAGTAAACTGCACTAATACATGCATATGTATAGAGACTGTTGTAATTCGTCGCTGTAAAATCTCAGTCGCAACGCCATCTGATATAGCATTGAAATTCGAAGTTACCTAGCCAGTTCTTGTGTCTGTGATAACATATTTCACCAGCAATAACGTGCATGCTATCTTAGCATCGACTGGAACATGTTCTGATCTGATGCAAAAAGTTGCATTTACATTTTATCGCAAAACCTTGTTTTTGAAAAGCACAGGTTTAAACTATGACTTTTTTTTCCAGATATCGACGAATGCATAAGCAGTCCTTGTATGAATGGAGCAAATTGTACTGACGCTGATAGATCGTATACTTGTCGCTGTGTCGCTGGTTACACGGGAAGGAACTGCGAGACAGGTTCGTCCTTAACACTGACGACAAATAATATTCACTGTGCTTTTCGATGTTGTACAAAAAACAACTTTTTGAAGCGCTTGGTCCACCTAATATCATGATATATTTACCAAAATCGATATTAGGGAAATATCGAGATGTGCACAAATTATTCTGCATGACTAGATTTATGGTGCTGCTTGTAAAACCATGCGAATTTAGTCACAGTCAAATCTAGGCTACGTAGCCTTCTCTTGCAAAATTCTGTTGTCAAATATGCATAGTCATTGCTTCCGAAAATTGGCACAGGTACGTTTTTATACACGGAATTATATCCGTGTCCAGTGTATTTCATATTAAAAAAAATAACATATTGCTAATTGATACTATAGTTGACATAGATGATGATAATGATATCTAAAGAAGCACGGTATTTGTGCATGGTTTGAAACTGCAATGTTGTCTGTCGCAGATATCAACGAATGCATAGGCCATCCTTGTATGAATGGAGGAAGTTGTAATGACGCTGTGAACTCGTACACTTGTGAATGTGTCGCTGGCTACACGGGAACGAACTGCGAGACAGGTTCGTCCTTAATACTAACGACAAATAGTTCCCTGTGCTTTTCGATGCTGTACAAAAACAACTTTTTGAAGTGCTGCTGCTTGCCCCCGAGTACAAAGTGATGGTGTGATACTTAAGAAACGCGAACCTGACGAAGGACACCATTGCTTGTAAATAGCCAAATATTTGTAAAACCGTGCGAATTTAGCCACAGTCAAATCTAGGCGACGTAACGCTCTCTTGCAAAATTGGATGTCAAATAGGCATAGTCATTGCTACTGAAAATTGATCTATATCAACGAATGCATAAGCAGTCCTTTTATGAATGGAGCCAGTTGTACTGACGCTGTGGAGTCGTACACTTGTGTTCTTCGATGCTGTACAAAAAACACTTGTTGAAGCGCTTTATCCACATGATACCACGATATATTTATGAGATCCGATGTTAGGGGAATATAATGATGTGAACAAATTAGTAGGCATCCCTATATATTATATGGTGCTGGTTGCCGTTGATTACAGAGTGATGGTGTGATATTTAAGGACCCCATTGCTTGTAGATAGCCAAATATTGGTAAAACCATGCGAATTTAGTCACTATCAAATATGTGAACTGGAGCAAGTCATATGTTGAGTGAACTGGAACAATTTACAGTGAAAAAACATTCGCAACATTTGTATTCGGCAGCACAGGATATGAACCCAGGTTCTGTTAATCAACCGTACGAAGTTCTACACTGGACCATTGTGATGTACTCGTGTATATATATATATATATATGTATATATATATATATATATATATATATATATATATATATATATATTCGAGTGTATAACTTCGTACGCTTGATTAACATATATATATATATATATATATATATATATATATATATATATATATATATATATATATACATATATATATTGTAATATATACCTAAATATATCTAAATATTGATGTATACATTATAATATATATATATATATATATATATATATATATATATATATATATTATATATACGAACATATATATATATATATATATATATATATATATATGCGTGTGTTTATACTGATAGCATTTAACCATATGCTGATCATAGACATGCATCATTATCCTAAGAGCCACGAAGGTCCCAATTGCTTTGGATAAGTGAGCGCTCTGTTGGTAATAGGTGCAACAAGAATGCTTACACATGGAAAGGCTGCGAATGACAAAGAAATCAAGTGCAACAAGAGGTTGCGCCTCGGACTTTCGCGACCACTGTTATTTCGCCCTGGAGTGAAGCTGTTCGACTTCGTAACAGACAGACTTGTGGTAAGGACACACAACACTATTTACTTTCTTTATGAGGCCAAAACTTGATACAGACTCATTGCGGTGCTTCCTTTCTTTATCTATATTGAGATGCTAGAAAGAGTACAAAGGAGAGCAACAAAAATGATACAAAAACTCAGCAATATTAGTTACGAAATGCCTCTAAAAGAATGTGGTCTAACAACTCTAGAAACCAGAAGATTGAGAGGAGATCAGATTGAGGTTTTTAAAATATTGAATGGGTATCAAAATATTGTCGGACATTTTTTTTTCAAGGTCAAAGAAGAGAGAAGGACTAGAGGACATGGTGTTACATTAGCAAAGAAGCAGTGTAGACTAGATATTAGAACATTTCATTTTCCCAAAGAATAGTAAACGAATGCAACAGATTATCAGCTGATTGTGTAGGTGCTAGTAGTGTTAATATATTTAAAAATAAAATCGACATATACCTAAGACGGGCGGGGCATACTTAGATAGATAGGTTGGACTCTCGATAAGCCAAACGGCTTCCTTGTCCACCTGCCATCTAGAGTTGAGTCTTGTTAAATCTTGTTAAATAATAGTCGACGGCGCACTCCTATACTTACATTAATCAGACATATGCACATATGCAGGCACGCATCAATGCCAATGTTCGTCAGAAGATAGTCGTGGTGATAACACGTTTCTCAAAGCCAATTCAACATATGGTGATACAAACGTGTTTAATACATTCATGAGAAATACAGCATATCGAGATAAAACCGAATTTGTATTTTTAAAATTTCACTTCATAGAACTCTACTGAAATATCAACGCCTACATCTTGTCCAACATCATAATGCTGCAAATTTAAAACTATAATTATTAATGAAACTTACATTCCTCCAACCCACCGCTCTGTTAATTTATGATTACTCGCGCGCCCTACATGTAATACAATAATGGTCTGGTTAATATCGGGAAAGTGACACAATTAACATTACTATTATATCCTTGAATACGCAGTCATGTACAACATGTCATAAGGTGAAAATCAGTCAACGCTTCAAAAATGGCAATGGTATGTGTAAGTAGCGTCATTATCATTTAAATACACATTGAATACATATAATCTTGTTGGCCCAAACATTGTCTTATTTCTTCCTTTACAGATATTCACACACGGCTACTTGTCGTTGTCCCAACGATTTCTTCGCAGGAAACCCCCTGTAGACATAGTGAAAGCAATGTCAATACGAATGGAGGAAGTAGCCAGAAGATATGGGTTTGGCGTGCTAGCCCCGTTCTGGGCTAACAGTGACTGCACAAAAAACAGCACGACGTACTATCATGTATACAACAGCAACACTGTTGCCTCTAGCCCTGCCGAGAAAACGAGAACGGACGCCATAATGAAATTGACTAAAGACTACATCAAAAAATACTCAGGTGACCAGGATGTTATTCCCGATTGGGTGCTGGTGGTCACGTGGGTAAACAACTTTCCTCTATTGGAAAACGACTCCACCCGTAACAAGGTATGTTATTTTATACTGCTGAGTTTAAAATTCAATATATACACACGCACGCACATTCTTGCACGCATACACATACACACACATATATACATCAAGTATTATACAAGGGACATAACTACGGAAGTCTTCTGGTTATATGTGGAATCACAATACAACCGTTCCCATAATTAATGTTCACTTACAAAATTGCCCAAATTTGGATGCCGTTACAGACGGACTTCACTGAAAGGAACTATGCAGACAATCTGCTTGCATAAATTCGATATCCCATTGAAAGATTTGCTCAATATCATGTTAACCTGAGTTTCCCAAATGCATATGGTGAAATGTGAGGTACTAGCAAAAACAGGTATTAATATATCCCTTTCACAAACATTAAAAAAGAAACATATTGATCTTTGTACCAAAGCGTCATATCATAAACAGTTAATTAAGGAACTTGTGTCCATACAAGTTGTTAGCAAATTTCGTTATCAAATTTATTTTTAGTTAAATTATTTTCGAATTTTGAGTTCGGAATATTTTCTGCGCGGCATACGAGATCTTGCCAGATCTTTAATGCACTGCAGGTAAAACGTGGAGTCCATTTATGTCATATGTCTGACCGATGACCTATAATATGAGTGCCAGTAAGATACCAAAAGCAACAAATATGTGTATTTTATGACGTAATGACGTGAATTTGTTTGCGTTCTTTGCCATTCTATTTCCCTCCCTCCCTCTCTCCTTCCCTCCCTCCCTGTCGCTCCCTTCCTCTCTGCTTCCGTGCCTCTCTCACTCTCGATAATTCTCTCCTTCCTAACTTATGGTCTGATAACCTAACTACCATGCTTTCTGCGTCAACAGTTATTCCAAGGAAGGTGATTACTCGGGATGGAGTCACTGTCTTATAAGCCGCTAGCGGTACCGCAAGCTCTGACCTGCTGGGACAAATCTGACTTCAGCTTTGGAACCAGCATATTGGATATAAGCTAACAATGTCCCACTAGCAAAAATTGCAGTATTGCGAAATAGACAAAATAGACAAAATGCACTGTGAATGAAACATGAAATCCACGAAAACGACTATGTACTATATGAAATATGTACGTTATTACATTATCAGGTAAAGGTTCTTACATTATCAGGCAAGAACAGTTTATTACATTATCAGGTGACAGTTTTTGCATTATCAGACAAGAGTGGTTTATTACAGTATCAGGTGAAAGTTCCTACATTATCAGGCAAGAGCAGTTTCTTACATTATCAGGAAAACATGTTTACATTATCAGGCAGCACATTTATTACATTATCAGGTGAAGTTATTACATAATCAGATAGTTATTACATTATCCGGCGTTTTTATTATATTATTTGGCAGTTGTTATATTAACATACGACTATTACATAATCAATCGTAATACCCCTGGCCAACAATTCGTCGGCGAAGATGTAAAGGCAAAAACCAACAAATAAAACTGCCGGGCAGGAGAAACAATAGGTCACGCACTCACGCAAAACTACCAAAAACTACATAATCTGATCCATATTGCTTGATGTTGACAGCCAAACACCTTTCAATTGGTGTTACTGAGTGACAGGAAAAAGAAGAAAACGTACGTGGTCTACCTTTACGACCCAACCGGCTCGGACAATCCTGTGAGTGTTCGACGTAGTTTCCTTGGGTATATCATGACAAAGAACGGCATGATCAATTCGAAAACCATAGAGGTTTCAAATACCCCGAACCCATTTCGCGTCGCAGACCTAGAAGGAAACACCGGTAAGTTTGTTTGATTGAAAGGAAACATGCCTACATCATTACCTATTTACTGCCGCCTAGAATAACCAGTTCTAAGGAATGGTCAAACGTTAGGTTATATATTCATTACTGTTGGTTGTTGTTTTTCTGTTTACAACTTCTCAAGCTTCCGTCTGTCCGTCAGTCCGTCCGTTTGCATATGTGTGTGTGTGTTGTGTTACAGTGTACGACATAGTGTCATCCGGCTGTTTATTTATTATCAAGATGTTAAATTAGTTAATTGTGTATATTTATATTAAGGCGTGTGTAAATGTAATCTAACAATATCAATATCAGTAGGATTGATTGGTCAACGTTGCGAGATTGCCAGTTTATCGTATGATTATAAAACCTATTATAAAAACCTATTATCACTGATGATCTACGAAATGAATGTGTATAAAGCAGTTAATATTATGTGTAACTATTAAACTACTAATGTTATTATTTAATTTCCAATGTATATGTTACAAACATGCATTATAAGTAACACTGTGAAAACAAAAATGTATTTTGTATTAACACAGCAAAAGAAGCAAAGAAGTAAAAAGCTGCTCCTGTGAATATTTTCGCATGATTTAACTTGAGTGAATAATTGCTGTTTTGGAATTGATATATACTAAACATGTCATCGCTAGCGACGTAATTTTTTTTGCTTCCTTTAATGAAATATCTAACAATGTATCGACATTTGTAATATAAATTGTCGTAATATCAAGAAACAATATGAATATAATGGTTTAAGATAATTCCGACAGGCGTATATTGAGCGGGAAAGGCAACACTGCAATCAGATGTGACGCATTAATCTATCACCTATTTCAAGTATTTTAAACAGAAAATTATAGCAAATATTTCTTATGATACGGGTACATTACATTTCGCTTTACGTTTCGCGAATTTTTTTTTTTTGAACGTTTGCGTGTCACCGAGATCTGTTCCAACTGTCGAAACATCGAACGTGTGTCCAATTATGTTAATGCTAATACGTATGATGCACGCGTGTGTTGTATACGTGTATGCGTGTTTGCATGCGCACATATGTTATGTAAGCTTGGGCGCGTATATGTTTGTTTGCGTGAATTCACTTTTATTTTAAGTGAATACTTTGTTTATTTGTATGCGCTTTTATGTATGTAGGCTTTTTTGTTTCTTCGTACTATGCCCAGTCAATCATTATGTCTACATAATCTTAAATTGTTGTCATCGCTAAGGTTATTACTTGATGTTCTGTTTCAGGCGAGAAAGGCATGTTCTTCTTTCCACTCTCCACTACGTCTGCCGGTCACCTAAGTTGCTTGAAATGGTACAATGCGGAAATAACAAAACTGGACAACATCACAAAACAGGTGGAATCTACTATTGATTGTCCGTGCAGCCTACCAATGTTGTCGACCGAAAGCCGCTATGTGTTCGACTGGAATAGATTCGCGACCAAGGGCGGATGTCGTTCCGTATGCTTTTATGACCGACAGCAAAGCATGCAGTCAACTAAGGTGAGATTGGTGGTGTATGCAAATTGAAAAACAAAGAGAAATATTGATTGATAAGTATTATTCATTTTTATTCATAAAGTAGTACTAGGCATATATTAAGTAACAATGTTAGTTAAAGTTTGTTAGTCAACATAATTTTGTGCAGATTAGCTGACTGGTTGATAATAGGGTAATCTAGCCTTCGACAAGTTATTCATACACCAGTACTTACTAGTAAATAAGGGAAGGTGATTGCAAGGGAAGAAATTGGAGATGGAACGACAGAAAACATGACATACAGGAAGGCGACAGGGGAGGGAGGGAAGATGGGACAGAAGAGGAGAGAAATACAGTTGTCAGTAGGAACGATGAAGGGAATGAAGGAAGAGAGAGTATATGTGACAGAAGGGAAGTCGATAACAGGGATGCTTACAGCAAGAAGGGTGTCAAAGGAAAAAGAGCCATGAAAGAAATGAAAAACAGAGAAGTCAGCAGTGACGGGAATTCAACAGCCAGATAGATACAAACCGGAAGTGTAACTGTGGCGCAGTGAAATAGAAAGGGTACATATGGGCGACTGTATTTTGCGAAATACACAAAAGACACTACGCAAGGGAGACAATGTCGTTTTTTGTCTTCCTGATAGAACATGTGACTGAAATGGTAGATAACGTGTTGGGGTCAAGGTCAGGGAGGATCTGTACTAGTACATATAGAGACGATTAAAGCAGGCATGTGGGGAACAACTAGGATAGTACAGAAATTCAGATAGTTGGTGGGTAAGATAAGAGTTAAAAGATTATTCTCTCCGGAATCTTGCCAGTAATGGGTGGAAAGAAAGCAACATATACAAACTGCAAGCGGAGGGCAACCAACGCTCTAGTTGAGTATATATGTGAAGTCGATGTAGGATTCATCGATTTGTGGTGATATTTTGTTGGGAAAGACGATATGTACATGAGAGATACCTTCGATCTAAGTGGAAAGGGGGCATCAATGTTAGAAGAGAACCTGCTTCGATGTCTGAACAGTGGAACGTGTTTCAACTCTGTAAACTAGATTCGCTGGAGAAATCACGGAGACGCCCAAACAAGGAGGCATAGGTAAAAACTGCACAACGAAATCAGCAAAGAACAGTCTGGATGCTCTTCTGAATTGGATACAAATGTGTTTGTTTAAATGCAAGGAACATAGTAAACAAAAGAAATGAATAAACATTATAATAGAAGATATTAACCCTTACTTAATAGGTATAACTGAATGATGGGCCACCACCGATATGTCAGATGCCGAATTAGGAATAGGAGTGACAGGATATGTAATGTTTAGGAAAGAGAGATTAGGACGAAGTGGATATGGAGTGATTTATATATATATACATATATATATATATATATATATATATATATATATATATATATATATATATATATACACACACATATATATATATATATATATATATATATATATATATAAATCCACGCAGGATTATGATATAAAATCAGAAACATAAAGCAGAATACGAAGAAGCTGTTTGGTGTAACGAAGTGACAGGAAACTCATCATTAACTGTTGGGGTAGGTTATCGTTTAGACGAGAATGAGAAAGTACAAAATGCTATAAAAAGAAGAGAGTAAACGGGACTGTATCATTATGAAGGGTTTTACCCATGGGCTTATATAGAGGACATCTGTACAGAGTACTGGGAGTAAAATTCAAACGTTTTATATTTAGTACAAAATAGTATAGCCGAACGTTACCAACAAATACGGCACAGGAACTATTTCCACAAAATAAAATATAATGACATGAGGAAATATTTAACAAAGATCGGTTTTTTCCATGGACGATATTAGTTCGTTACCAGTACCGGAAACTAAATTCGGGGGGAGACAATCATACTATTTACGACAAATAATTGTAACCCCATGAGTAGTAACTGAGAAAATAAGTGATATGGAGGATAATACATATCCCGGAGTAGATGAGATTCTACCCAAATTAGCATACCGCTTGCAACAGTGTTCAATTCGTCATTGGAGGGCAGAACATTTCCGAAAGAAGCAAACATCATGCCGTTATCATAAAACGTTGGGGACACAATTCAGAGAACTACAGGCCAGTGAGTAGTGGTTTCAAACTATTAGAAATATTAGTTAATGATTTTTTTGTTAAACAACTTGATCAATTGGTTTCTAAAAGCGAGGTCATGCTTAACAAACATGTTTTTTGGAAGATGTTACAAAGTGGGTAGACGAGGTGTCACCAGTAGATATACTAGCCTTCGACAAAGTGCAACATCAAATATACTACGTAAGCTAAAGGCCTATAGCATAGGAAATGATATGATTACCTTAATAGAAAAATGGCTTATTGATAGAAGACAACGAGTAGTAGTTTATGGGGAGGCTTCAAACTGGAAATATGTTTTGAGTGGAGTACCACAGGGATCAGTAATGGGACCTATTTTAATCTTAGTGTGTATATATATATATATATATATATATATATATATATATATATATATATATATATATATATATATATATATATCATATATATATACATACATATATATATATATATATATATATATATATATATATATATAATATAGTTTAACAAAACTAGAGAACAGGAGATTGAGAGGAGTTCCAATATATATTTGTCAAAGAATTAATAGGTATGGAAATATTGACATAAATTTTTTATCGGTTAAGGAGGAGGGATATACTAGAGGAAATGAAAATACATTAGCAAAGAAGCAGTGCATATTAGATATTACAAAAAAGCATTAATGACATATACCTCAGTAGGGCGTGATAGACTTAGATGGATAGGTTGGACTTTCGATAAGTGAAATGACTTCCTTATCCACCTCCCATCTATAGTTGATTCGTTAGGTGGCAATCCTGTTTAACCTTGTTCTGAACCATGCTGTTTCCAGTTAGATCACTCGGTCTTTTAGAGTCACTGCAGATACGCGAGCGAACGTAATTGTATGTCTTCGTGGCCATCGAAAATTCCAAGTGGTATCATTGTTCCGGATTTGTCCCCTCTGACTTGCCGCCACAGCTCCACTCCATACACGACTTCGTGTTACGTGTTGCAGTACTGTTGCTACGACGACATGGGGAGCCTCATCATGGGGAATGACACACTTGCCAGTCGTCTGTTCCTGTACCGACCAGGATTAGCGGAACAACACCGTGTGTACGACGCGGTGCCCAAACAATTGTGCTGCGACCAATCGGACAACTGCGACAAGTTCCACGAGGTTCGTCCGATGCCCACCTGTCGTGATCCCTGACAGAATGAGAAATGACCTTATCGTCAACATTGATGCATTTCAATATAAATGTTTCCGTTACGCCTTTTCCTAGACGAAGTTCGTTAATTTATTTCCAAGATGCTTTGCGTGCTAGTTATAGTTGACTTAGTTTTGTCAGCTTTTTGGATGTGGTTAAACAAGTACGTGTTGGGCAACGGTTATATATATATATATATATATATATATATATATATATATATATATATATATATATATATATATATACATATATATATATACGTATCATATAAATGGTGATTCAGTTATCTAATAAAATAAACAATGCTTTACTTAAATGGTGATATTATGGTTGCGCTCACCAATGCAGACACAAATTATATAGTTAATGGTTAGACGTACGAGCTTTGTGTATGTTACGTGGTGGTTTAGCTTTGTTCTTCTACTAATCTACTGCTGCTGTTGTTTGTCCTTGATAGATGTGTTTCAAAGGGATCTAACTGATGCATATAAAAAAGGTAATAACATATTTACCCGCCACCTGTTATGTGTCTGTGATTTGCATTGTATGATCCGATGCCTTACTAAGCCATACGATCTTGGAGTGTTGTATCATAACATAGTTCACTTAGTTCATATTTGACTGGAAGATATTGTTTCTGGTCACGGTCGCAGTGGTAGTAGGAAATATGCGACATGTTTCGAGAAAACTGATGTCCTATTTAGCTACATGTGGTATTCGTGGAGTTTATTTAATAATAATGCTACAAATAAGGTAATTTCTACTGCACCTAGATCCCTAGAAACCAAGCTCAGACGCGCAAGTGTTGGTCGATCTCAGGATCAATAAACAAATCCAGTTGTCATCAGATTTAAAGTTGACTGAATAAATGGAATTTATTTGGAGTTAATGCTGTATGTTATGAAGGAATAACCATACATTTTAGTAACATTTTGAAGTTATCGAACAAACTGCATTGCATGGTAGTATAAAGTATATGAAAGAGCAATGTAATGTCAAATGATAAATATGAAAATATCGAAGCACGACAACATAACACATATTAACCACCAACACGGAATGTCGCATGACAAACACCAGCTACACAATGACGGATTGAGGGTTGATATAGTGCCATATTGACGCGCGTAAATCCGAATACGTTGAACATTATAAACTTGGTAAACCTGTATTTGTCAGCAAAGTAGACAATAGCAACGTAAAGTCTATACATAAAAAGTAAGAAAGTAAACAAAAAAGTATGGAACAACACACACGCACACACCCATATATGTGTGGTCTAATACGCATATCATGCACACGCATTCGGACTCACTCATACAACACACTCACACGCGCACACATACATACACATTTACACATATAGTGGATATCAATGAATCATCAATTTCTGAAATCACCTTCCTTCCTTGCAGTAGCAAATATAATAAGTAAGAATAAAATCCACAAAACATATCTGACGAACTGTGTAGTTGGCAGGCAGCCTAACTATGTGGATTTAAAACAACAACAATTACAACAACATGTTCCCTGTTACTGTTGAATCACAGGCTTATGTGCCTTTTAGAACGCTACTGCCCTTGATAAAGGATGCCTACCTCGTCAATTCACGAGCCACCGAAGGAAAGCAACTCTATATAATGACACATTTTTTCTATTGCATAGTAATTTACAAAATGTTATGTACAATATTAACTGACTTTACATTTGTCAGTATGGTTTAAAAGGTTGGCATATGTCAACTGCTTTCTTGAGTATTAAATATATGTTGTGTCTTGCTTAAGAAGGAGGTGTGTGTGTGTGTGTGTGTGTGTGTGTGTGTGTGAGTGAGTGTGTATGTGTGTGTGTGTGTGTGCGTGTGTGCGTGTGCGTGTGCGTGTGCGTGTGCGTGTGCGTGTGCGTGTGCGTGTGCGTGTGCGTGTGCGTGTGCGTGTGCGTGTGCGTGTGCGTGTGCGTGTGCGTGTGCGTGTGCGTGTGCGTGTGCGTGTGCGTGTGCGTGTGCGTGTGCGTGTGCGTGTGCGTGTGCGTGTGCCTGTGCCTGTGCGTGTGCGTGTGCGTGTGTGAACAACATATTATATTCGTTGCGACGTGTTCTCTGAACTAGCAAATCTGTCCCCCCCCCCCACACACACACACACACACACACACACACACACACACACACACACACACACACCTTCTTCTTAAGCAAGACACAAAATATATGTAATACTCAAGAAAGCATTCGACAGATGCCAATCTTTTAAACCATAGTGACAAATGTAAAGTCATTTAATATTGTACATAACATATCCAACATTGCCCATCACAATATAACAAATGCAATGCCGAACACTGTTTTAGGTGTTTTTTTATTAAGCATACTCGGAGTGTATTACTCCATATAGTACCACTATTACAATATTGTTGTATACATATATATATATATATATATATATATATATATATATATATATATATATATATATATATAAATATATATATATATATCAATTTACAATGTGTACTTGTAGTTAGACACACAACAATGCTGATACATTCAGGTATGCTATTCCACATGTTGCCCTCCAACAATATATAATATATAATATTATAACCTTCAATAGCACAATGCAGTGTCTTTGTGCCGTGTGCAAATAAAAAGAAGTTGCCTTATTATTGGCACTATTAATGATATAAAAACAAACATTTATATCACAGTGTTAATAAACTATTGATCATAACATACATGTACATGTTTATATATATATATATATATATATATATATATATATATATATATATATACAGCTATACGAAAATAAAGTCATAAAATAACTTTATTCAAACATTATCTTGTTAACACAGAGGTCTGATTTTGCATACTTGCGCACGTTTGAAAATGCTCTTGACAATTCAAAGTGCCAGTGTAGATCATTGACAACCAAGATGTATTATACAATGAGGAAATCATAAATACAAGATATGATACATTAAAACTGAAGATCGTAATATTATGAGATATAATGATGAGTACCAATAATACATATTGTAGAGTGCAATGGCTCAGGGGTAGAGCACAATGGGTTAGGGAAAGAGCTTCGGAATATCGACTACGATAACCCGGGTTCGAATCCTGTGCTGCGATGTTAAATGCTTGGGCAAGTTTGATCACTCTACAATGCTCCAGTTCACTCACCTGTATAATGAGTACCTAGCTATATAATGTGCTAGAAGACAAACAGCGAATGAAAATGAATATATTGCATTAATATTAAGCGTGACAATTACTACATTTTCAATTATAAAATATAAAGATGTTCAACTATAATAAAATAAGACTTTTTTCGGTTGCCTTCAGAACGAAAGGCAGTTAATTTAAGACAATGCCGTTGTTTGTGTATTCGCTGCGTCCTCTCATGTTGTCATTTCGTTACTACCTTGATCATTCCTTCAAGAAAATAAATATTGTTCCATCATTGTCGGCTACTCACCTCATGACGGTTACCGTGACGACACTTGCAATCACAATGCCAAGAAAGAAGGTCGCCACAGCAATTCCAATGCACGTTCCTGTTCCCAAAGCACAAGTAGCAACTTGGCATGTAGGACACGCAGCTGAAAGAAAGTGAAACAACCACGATTAATATATATATATATATATATATATATATATATATATATATATATATATATATATATATATACATACATACATACATTATATATATTTATGACGACTTTTTATGGTTATGTATGGATTTGTGGATTGTGTGGGCGCGACCGCGTGTGTGTTATTGTGTAACTAAATGTGAGCGTAGGCGTGTGTGTGTGTGCGTGCGTGCGTGCGTGCGTGCGTGTGTGTCCATGTGTATATGTTTGTGTGTGTGTGTGTGTGTGTGTGTGTGTGTGTGTGTGTGTGTGTGTTTTGCTAGCAGCTTCCATGAAATGTACAACTGCACGAAACATGATACCGGATCGGCCGTCGCCCGGGTTACCAAGGACCGCGCTGCTCGACCTCATCTTCCGTCGACAGTGGAAAATCAGCTAGGAAGAAGAAGACAAAGAAGACAACTACTGACAATTGGACAATGGAACGTCAGGACTCTCCTCGACCGAGAAGGAGCTAACCGACCAGAAAGACGTACGGCACTAGTAGCAATGGAACTTGCCAAATACAACATCGACATCGCCGCCCTATGTGAAACAAGGTTCTCAGAGTCTGGTAGTCTCGACGACTTGGAATACTCTTTCTTCTGGAGTGGCAAACCCGAAGGAGAAAGAAGGGAGGCCGGAGTGGGCTTTGCTATCAAAAAGGATATCATCACAAAGCTGACAGAAATGCCACGGCCAGTAAGTGACAGAATCATGACGATGAGACTACCTCTGAGCAAGGACAACTTTGCTACAATTATCAACGTGTATGCTCCGACAATGAAAAACCCAGACGAAAATAAGGAGGCCTTCTACAACCAGCTCACAAGTGTGCTCAGGGGCATCCCTCATACAGATAAGCTACTGCTGATAGGAGACTTCAATGCGAGGATAGGAAGAGACAATGACAAGTGGCCCTTGGTCATGGGCAAACATGGGATTGGGAAATGCAACTCCAATGGCGAACTTCATCTGGCTCTGTGCTCTGAGTTCGAACTGATAGTGACGAACACCATGTTGAAGCAGAAGGATGAACGCAAGACCACCTGGATGCATCCTCGTTCCAAACACTGGCATATGATCGACTTCATCATCACGAGGTGTCGGGATAAGATGGACATCCACAGCACCCGAGCCATGCGTGGAGCAAACTGCTGGACCGATCACCAGATGCTGAGATCAAAAGTGGCTTTCAGAATACGACAAAAGCACAACAGGCAAGGGACAAATAAGCCGACCAAGCTCAACACTGCAAAACTAAGTACCATCAGCCATAGGTAGAGTTTGGAGCAGGAGATGGACAGTGCTCTCGCCCACTGGGAGGAGAAGGAAAACTCAACACCAGACGAGGAATGGGCAGCTCTGCAGCAGGTTGTGTACAACACAGCCAAGACATATCTTGGCAAGCCAGACAGAAAACACCAGGACTGGTTCGACCCCAACGACCAGGAGCTACAGACTCTTATGAGCAGAAGAGATCATGCCCACCAGAGAGTGTTGCAAACCAGGAGCACTAGATCCACCACTGCAGCATACAAAGATGCCTGCAGACTGCTACAAAAACACACCCGTGCACTGGAGTCGGACTGGTGGGAAAGGAAAGCAGTGGAGCTGCAGAGAGCTGCCGACAATAACAACAGGAAGGGCTTCTACAATGGACTGAAGGAAGTGTGGTGACCCAAAAAGAAGGGACCTGTTCAACTAAAATCAACAGACGGAATGGAAACCTTCTCTGACAGCAAGAGAGTTGTGGCAAGATGGAGTGAACACTTCCAGAAGCTACTCAACGTCCCTGGCGACATAGATCACGAAGCTCTGGACAACATCCCGCAGCGCATTACCAAGACAAGCCTTGATGAGATTCCAACTATGGATGAGATGGCTAGAGCAATCGCCAGCCTGAAAGATGGCAAAGCACCTGGAGGAGATGGAATTCCTGCAGAAGTATGGAAGCATGGAGGAGACAATCTGTTCAGCAGACTGCACCAACTAATCACCAATGCCTGGGAGATGGGTTCTGTACCACAAGCATGGAAGGATGCAAGCATTATAACCATCTACAAGAAAGGTGATCGAACAGACTGTGGGAACTATAGAGGAATCTCTCTTCTTTCCATAGCAGGCAAGATCTTCGCCAGGATCCTCCTCAACAGACTATCTACCCACCTAACACCAGAGGTAGTTCCGGAGACACAGTGTGGCTTCAGAGGTAACCGGAGCACCGTGGATATGATATTTTGTCTCCGACAACTACAAGAAAAGTGCATTGAGCAGGACCGACCACTGTACATGGTATTTGTCGACTTCAGTAAGGCGTTCGATACAGTTGGGAGGACCGGACTATGGCAGCTACTGAAGAAGTATGGCTGCCCAGAGAAGTTCACAACAATGATCGAGGCACTACATACCGGAATGATGGCGACTGTTAATGTTGGAGGGGAAGTCTCGGAATCGTTCAGGGTCACAAATGGGGTCAAGCAAGGCTGTGTACTGGCGCCCACGCTCTTTTCCATCTTCCTATCAGCAATGCTCGACAATGCTTTCCGAGACATGGGGGATGGCATCTACATACAGTCCAGACAGAGCGCTGACCTATTCAACGTCGCACACTTCAGAGCGAAGACCAAGACTACACGGATACTGATGAGGGAGCTGCTATTCGCAGATGACAGTGCACTGGTTGCACACTCTGCTGAAGAGATGCAGAAAATAGTGGATGCTTTTTCCAATGCGTCAAAGAAGTTCGGCCTGAAGATTAACATCAAGAAGACCGAGGTGCTGTACCAACCCAACTCTACAAGAACCCGAGAGGAGGATATCATGGTTGATAGAAACAAGCTGAACTCTGTTATGGAATTCACCTACCTCGGAAGCACTATATCAAGTGACGGATGCATTGACGATGAAATACAGAGGAGGATGGCCAAGGCTAGTGCATCTTTCGGCCGACTACGCCAGAGACTCTGGAACAACCACCATGTGTCCATGCGGGTTAAAGGCAAGATATATTACGTGCAATTGTGCTGTCCACCCTCCTATACGAAGCCGAGGCCTGGACAGTGTACAGACGACAGGTGAAAAAGTTGCACGCCTTCATGATGCGACATCTGCGTTCGATCATGAGGATAACCTGGATGGACAAAGTGACAAACAAGGCAATACTCGAACGGACAGGGCTGCCATCTATGGAAGATCTTCTGATCAGAAAGAATCTCCGGTGGACTGGACACCTCATGAGGATGTCATCAGACAGGCTACCGAAGCAGGTTCTCTACTCCCAACTGTCTTCTGGTCACAGAAAGAGAGGGCGCCCTCGTCTCCGGTTCAAAGATACCATCAAGAGAAACCTGAAGCTGAGAGACATAAAGATCGACTCCTGGACATCACTCTCACGGCAGAGAGACAAATGGAGAGCAAGAGTTAAGTGATGGAAGCAGTCTTTGTCGCTTCGCGACCAACAGCATGATGATGTGTCCTTGTGTCCGTGTGTTTGTGTGTGTATGTGTATGTGTGTATGTGTGTATGTGTGTATGTGTGTATGTGTGTATGTGTGTATGTGTGTATGTGTGTATGTGTGTATGTGTGTATGCGTGTATGCGTGTATGCGTGTATGCGTGTATGCGTGTATGCGTGTATGCGTGTATGCGTGTATGCGTGTATGCGTGTATGCGTGTATGCGTGTATGCGTGTATGCGTGTATGCGTGTATGTGTGTATGTGTGTATGTGTGTATGTGTGTATGTGTGTATGTGTGTATGTGTGTATGTGTGTATGTGTGTATGTGTGTATGTGTGTATGTGTGTGTATGTGTGTATGTGTGTATGTGTGTATGTGTGTATGTGTGTATGTGTGTATGTGTGTATGTGTGTATGTGTGTATGCGTGTATGCGCGTATGCGCGTATGCGCGTATGCGCGTATGCGCGTATGCGCGTATGCGCGTATGCGCGTATGCGCGTATGCGCGTATGCGCGTATGCGCGTATGCGCGTATGCGCGTATGTATGTGTATGTATGTGTATGTATGTGTATGTATGTGTATGTATGTGTATGTATGCGTGTGTATGTGAGTGTATGGGTGTATATGTGTGTGTGTGTATGTGTGTATGTATGTGTGTATGTGTGTTTGTATGTATGTGTGTGTATGTGTGTGTACGTGTATATGTGTGTGTGTATGTGTGTGTGCATGCGTAATATGTTTGTATCTGTATATCCCTACTACTATCTCCACAGCTGTTTTTTCACCTTACCCCGGCCTTCACCACTGGCTGTTGTTCTCGATGTTGCAGTCGTCGTGATGACGGGAATTTCTGAAAATAATTGGATAAGGTCTGTAGTGAAACCATTACACATACTAACAAGATAATTGCATAATGTGTGAAACTGGTAACACATTTTGAAGGTATTAATACCGCAGCACAGGATTCTAACCCGGATTATCGTAGTCGAGAGTCCGAAGCTCTCCCCTGAGCCATTGCGCCCTTTCTCATTTTGTCACTATCAATCTAACCGACGGAACGAAAACGGATGAAAGAATGCGTCATCTGGTCGTCATATATTGTATGTCGCGAAATCGATTAAGTAGACGAACAAAGTTACACACCTTAATCACTTGGTGTGTACAAGAAGGTGTGTTACCTTTATACGTGATCTTGTCTCCCTCCCACTTGGCGTTTGTTCTGCAGACGAGGACATGTTGTTGACCATCGCTCTGGTAGCCAGTCGCACACGTGTACGTTTCATTGTCCATGTACCCTGACCCAGTCGTGTTGACCGTAGCATGCGGGACTTCTGGGGGTTGTCCACAGGTCAATTCTACACGAGTGACAATCAGTACATACATAAATCGGCAATGTCACACGGACATTTATATTATGTTCCATGTAGTATAATGTGTGAAACTGGTAACACATTTTGTTGTTATAAATATGAATGTACGTATGTAAATATGTATGCTTGTATGTGTATGTATGTACGTATGCATGCATATATATATATATATATATATATATATATATATATATACATATATGTATACATGTAGATATATAATATGTAAGAATGCATGTGTGTATGAATGCATGCATATATATATATATATATATATATATATATATATATATATATATATATATATATATATATATATATATATATATATATATATATATATATATATATATATATATATATATAACAAACGTAATTTTGTATATAGCGCAGTGTCCACTCCTCAGGACCGTTCAAAGCGCTTTACAGTTTACTTCCCTGACAGATCGGTTCACTCATACACCATATTGGGGTATTGATATATGTATATAGGTTTATGTATATAATGAATATGCGTATGCATATATACAAATTATATATATTTATTGTATTTAAATTTGAATGTACGTGTATATATATAAATATATATATATATATATATATATATATATATATATATATATATATATATATATATATATATATACATTATGTGTATGTGTAGGTGTGTATGAATAAGGTCTATACAGACACATTATTGTAATGCTTTAAATAGTAATTGTTACACATATATTAATTAATATGTTCACTATAATTTTGTTAGATTAATGTGTTGATTTGTCTTACATTATTTCTTTTTTTATTAGGTTTAGTCAACTAATCGCAGAAAATATGCTTTTAATATCTTAAATAATTTTAAATAATGTTATAGATACATATTGTATATTGTCTTAGTTATAATTATACACACGGTAATGTCTTATATTATGTACCAATTCATTATAATTCTAACAAAGGTATTTTGCCATGTCTGATGTACCCATTGCGATCTGTATGACTGCTCAGGGAGAAAAGATATGTTATTTATCATTGCTACTATATAACATTTCTATATTAGTCCGATTCCACCGAACGTTGGGTGATGTTGATTTATGTAAGAGTTAATGATACACGAGACGTTGCATGTAGTTTGGTGTATTGCATTTCAAATGTAAGATATAGGGAAAACCCGGATAATATGTGAGAGTTAACGTTCTGCTGTTCGTCTCTCCCACATTGTGCGCATTAGGATAACAGTTTGTTGTTTGTATCGGCCAAATACACCGAAACACAACAGGACACGGTATTGTTTTTTGTTGTTGACGTAATTACTTTTTGATAAATACGGACTATCCAGTTTTACCCGCAAAATTCCCATTTTACCCGCATATACGGTACAATGGGATTTTGATCCGGGAAATATGTGATGCATATTTAGTTGTGTTATTCGCTAATTTGACGTGATCCTGCATATTCAGAATTGTTATTTTAAGTAACATATATATTAGAACTAGTAAACTACAATAATTATAGCCAAGACGTGCGATATGGTAAGGTCGCATAAGCAAAATATAATATTTATTTGTGAATTTGGCTGCCGTATTTTGAGATCACCGGCGTCGATTGCAATGTACTCGACTCGCAGAGGTGCAGTAGTACCGCGTTCAGGCTAGGCCGCTTACAAGGCCAGGACGAGCGTCACAGTCGGGCGCTGCACTGGAACGTGCAGCGATCCACGTTGTTTCCTGCGCGCTTCGTGTTAAACGCTATTACGGCGTAGCAACAAGCATTTCGCTGTGAAATATTGTCGCATTTAATAATCATAAGTGAATATTAGTTTAAATGACCTTTACCTTTACACAAATGAGCAATCAAGTAAAGTTTAATAACAAAAACAGCGTTATTTATTAATAAATACCCATCACTTAATTAAGCGATAGGACGAGCTGTTGCGTTTGACCTATATCGAGCTGGCCTGAGTTCTACTGCAGTCTGTCTGTAGTCCTCTTGCCTGGGGCCAGCTCCGTTGTTACGCGCCGCGTCAGTTCACGACTTCACGTCAACGGGCTTTGACGGTAGTCGCTCGCTGCTTGGTGTCTCAGCACAGTTCGACGTGATCGCTGCCACTATGGCAGGACAACCAAACAACTCGTGGAATACGTCGGACGGCGATGTAAATTTGGCCATGGAACGGGGCTGCACGTTTTACAAGTTCGTCGTCGAGATAATCGTCGCGGGAATAATCATCGGTGTTGACATCGTCAGCAACAGCCTCGCTTTCGTCGTCTTCTGGAAGGACAGCATCAAGACATCAGCGTCGTTTGTCTTCCAGAGTTTGGCGCTCGCCGACACAACCTTTCTGCTGGTTGCTATTCCAGTTATCCCGGTACGGTCATATCTTAAATATACAGTCCGGCATAATCTCTTTTGGGAGATGCCCAGTTACGAAGACGCATACATATGGCCTTGTGTGCAAGTAGCTCGGACAGCCTCGATATGGGTTGTCGTGCTGTTCGCCGTCAATCGATACATCGCCGTGTGTTTCCCGTTGAAGTCGTTGCATTGGTGCACCATTTCAAAGGTGAACAAACAGTTGGCCATCAAGCTTATATTCACTCCCCTTGTCAACATCCCGCGGTTTCTCAAGAGCCGCATCGAGAATACGACCTTAGACAACGACACCACATACAGAATATTCATGTACGATAGGACGTTCGTGACGATGGACGTATATGTCATTTACTACAAACTTGTGTTTTATAATATGATCATCTTGTCCACACCTTTAGTCATACTGACGCTTTTGAACTTTCGTTTTATGAAAGCGTTGAAGACGAGCCGCAAGAACCAAATGGAGATGTTGAGTCGGCGCCAACACACGACAACAACGCCACATTCTTCCTTCTTATCATCGTCGTTGTCGTCTTCATCGACTGTCAACTACCCGCGTTTATTAACTTTGTGATTCTGAAATCGACGTCGTACCGAGCGAGAGTCTGTGGTGGATATCTGTTCTATATAACTCCCGTCACTAATGCTCTCCTCCTACTAAACTCGGCCGTAAATGTCGTCATTTACGCCGTCGTCAACAAACGTTTCCGACACGTGCTGACACAGACAGTTTGCGGGTCCCGGGGGATTAACATCGGCGGACGGTGGCACAAGTCGACGGGAAGACGTCCCTACGTGAGGCACTTCAAACTCGTTAAGACCAGTGCAGATAATGACCATGTCGTCTAAACCACGGGCATTTAGCTGCATCAACTGGACATTAGTTGTGTAAACATTCTGTTAAAATACGTAAACGATCTTGTACCCGGACACGCCAACGCACGCACGCACTCTATGTTTAAGGGTTCCTCGTTGTAGCTTTGCAGAGAATATATATATATATATATATATATATATATATATATATATATATATATATATATATATATATACAATGTTCAACAATTTGTTCTATGCACGTCATTAGTTTATGAAACATTCTTATCGTATACATACACGCACAGGCCTAGGCACACGCGCGCACGTACACACAATGTTTAAGGCCTCGTTGTTATAGACCTTGCAAAGCACGCATACGTTAGGATTGACGGCATGTAAATAAATAAATAAATAAATAAAATAAACTTATATAGCGCCAAATCTAGCTTAAAAACTATTCAGGGCGCTTTACATGTACATGATAACATGTTCTTAAAACTAATTACCCAAATGTATAACTAAAACAAAATTAACTGTATATTATATAAAAGTGCATAAACACAGACTAATAAAAACATTATAAATAAATAAATATAGAAAGGCTAAAAAAATACAGGTATATATAGAGAGATTATTTTCCGTTGTTCTGTGTATATATAACACATTATATGTTAGGCCGCTACCACCCGAATGCTAGATGGCCAAGTTGACTTCTGGTCAGATTTAATGATTCACGACACGTTGCAGTTATGCCGGGAGCCAGGTCCAGTTCTCTTTTCACTAGTATTTTCTGATAAGGAATACATTGGGCCATTGCATGGTGGTAATAACCATTCCCAACTAGGGGCCTTTTCGCCTCAGTGGGCCAGAAACCCGCTTTTTGGTTCTGAAATGAAATAAGTTCAAATAATAGTGTAACTGTTGGACCAAACATAAGTCGAGGGAGACTGCGGCTACTCACTCCCTTGTCCCAACTACATCGAAGATTGGGTGCTCACGTGTGTCGTTTGTACTAAGTGAATCCACCATGGGCGCTCACGTTTGTCGTCTGCACTAAGTGAATCCACCATGAGCGTTCACGTGTGTCTTCTTTACTAAGTGAATCCACCATGGGCGCTCACGTTTGTCTTCTTTACTAAGTGAATCCACCATGAGCGCTCACGTGTGTCTTCTTTACTAAGTGAATCCACCATGAGCGCTCACGTGTGTCTTCTTTACTAAGTGAATCCACCATGGGCGCTCACGTTTGTCGTCTGCACTAAGTGAATCCACCATGAGCGCTCACGTTTGTCTTCCTTATTAAGTGAACCCACCATGAGCGCTCACGTGTGTCTTCTTTGCTAAGTGAATCCACCCTGAGCGCTCACGTGTGTCTTCTTTACTAAGTGAATCCACCATGAGCGCTCACGTGTGTCTTCTTTACTAAGTGAATCCACCATGGGCGCTCACGTTTGTCGTCTGCACTAAGTGAATCCACCATGAGCGCTCACGTTTGTCTTCCTTATTAAGTGAATCCACCCTGAGCGCTCACGTGTGTCTTCTTTACTAAGTGAATCCACCATGAGCGCTCACGTGTGTCTTCTTTACTAAGTGAATCCACCATGGGCGCTCACGTTTGTCGTCTGCACTAAGTGAATCCACCATGAGCGCTCACGTTTGTCTTCCTTATTAAGTGAATCCACCATGAGCGCTCACGTTTGTCTTCCTTATTAAGTGAATCCACCATGAGCGCTCACGTTTGTCTTCCTTATTAAGTGAATCCACCATGGGCGCTCACGTTTGTCGTCTGCACTAAGTGAATCCACCATGAGCGCTCACGTGTGTCTTCTTTACTAAGTGAATCCACCATGGGCGCTCACGTTTGTCTTCTTTACTAAGTGTATCCACCATGGGCGCTCACGTTTGTCGTCTGCACTAAGCGAATCCACCATGAGCGCTCACGTGTGTCTTCTTTACTAAGTGAATCCACCCTGAGCGCTCACGTGTGTCTTCTTTATTAAGTGAATCCACCATGAGCGCTCACGTGTGTCTTCTTTACTAAGTGAATCCACCATGAGCGCTCACGTGTGTCTTCTTTACTAAGTGAATCCACCATGGGCGCTCACGTTTGTCGTCTGCACTAAGTGAATCCACCATGAGCGCTCACGTTTGTCTTCCTTATTAAGTGAACCCACCATGAGTGTGTCTTCTTTACTAAGTGAATCCACCCTGAGCGCTCACGTGTGTCTTCTTTACTAAGTGAATCCACCATGAGCGCTCACGTGTGTCTTCTTTACTAAGTGAATGCACCCTGAGCGCTCACGTGTGTCTTCTTTACTAAGTGAATCCACCATGAGCGCTCACGTGTGTCTTCTTTACTAAGTGAATCCACCATGAGCGCTCACGTGTGTCTTCTTTACTAAGTCAATCCACCATGACCGCTCACGTGTGTGTTCTTTACTAAGTGATTCCACCATGAGCGCTCACGTGTGTCGTCTTTGCTAAGTCAATATCCACCATGGGCGCTCACGTGTGTCTTCTTTACTAAGTGAATCCGCCATGAGCGCTCACGTGTGTCTTCTTTACTAAGTGATTCCACCATGAGCACTCACGTGTGTCGTCTTTACTAAGTGAATATCCACCATGGGCGCTCACATGTTGGTCGTCTGTACTAAGTGAATATCCACCATGGGCGCTCAAGTGAGTCGTCTGTACTAAATACGTCCACTATATACGCTCACGTGTGTCGTTTTATACTACGTAATCCTACCGTGGACGATCATTTGTGTCGAATGTACTATATAACATATGCGAAGTTCCCTGGCGAATAAAATATAGATGTTTCACCGTCCACTAAGGGACCCCGTTGGAATTAATATATGTATGGTTTTAAATCCGATTTCTACGTGCTCCAATCACTGTTATACTGAATCTAATGTGTTGCTCGTAAATTAGAACAGATCAGATGAAAATCAAGCAAAAATGTAACATATTGTTATCACTACCGCACTCATTTTGCACGTTTCTCGTCCAAAGTGATCAGATTGTGTTTTTTGTGAAAGGAAGACAATTTCTTAAGTGTAGACACCAAATCAGCTAATGTCAATACAACGGTTTGCTTGTCTACACAATAGACAAGCTTACAACAGTCAACAGTATTTTACGGCGTGCAAAGTGAGTATGTAAAGACTTGCCTGGTGAATGCATCATTCCAAATTCGTGTTACATGTTACACTACGACACATGATATAGGCTTCAAAGTTGGCAGAGTTTTGCTACAGGCTTGCAAACCCATACTATGGATGTATAGACTCTGATAAACGTGGTCATTGCTCATTTTATAGGTATGCTACATTTTCTACATTGACGAATTTGTTAAGCAAAAATGCCTAGTCTACTGACAATTTATTTGGAACTACTTCCCTGAATCTATCTATTACTTGTATATTGTACTATCGTACCTGTCTGTCAGCTGTCAGATTTGTCAAAACACACTCTGTAGTGATTTTCTGTAACACACAGTCTTTTACATAATTATGTTCCATACTTTTGATAGAAGGCTCTGGTGAAAATGGTGGTCGGTAGTTTGTTTGTGTCTATTTCATAAATATGCGTACTCTGGACACAGTCCTGACTTCGTCTGATAAAGACGCAAAGTTTACAGACTCTCAATAAATGGCCATTACACCTTCTCGCAGCTGCTAACATAGTTTTCGGGAACCAACCGCAAGAAATGATAATACCATTTTATTTAATCGACTCTGGAGGAATTCTTCCTTGTTAGAATGAAAGTTGCAATGATATGCTTTTAGTGATCATCTACAATCACGCGGTGCGTCACAAATATTTACGCGCTCGCACGCACGCACGCACGCACGCACGCACGCACGCAGACACACACATGATAAGCCTGCGCGCGGACCGACTACTGTGTCGCCGTCTAGCGGTAGCTGTCCGAGGAAGACTGGCGAAAGCAGTCGGAATGTCATAGGAAAAGAGATATATATGAATGAGCAGTGACTGAAAATATCACTTATTTAAAACAGCCGGTCTGACGAAACTGTTCACCCTGTTTGTATTGTTCTGCTGGACTTTGCAAGCATGAAGTCAACATTAACAACGTTGAGGAGTGCAACAACCCTCTCGAAGGTTGAGCCAGACATTGACGCCCCTCGATATTATTATTCGACCAAGAGGATTAATTATATAATTGTTATGGTTTTCTTGCAAACGCATCCAATTTTGGAAGAGTATTGTATTTAGCCTTTACATTTCATATTTTTTGCTGGCGCCAAGCTGGGCACCGACAATGCTATGTGCGTGGCAATGATAAATACTGTCTGAGTCATGAGATTTCAAACTGCCACTAGTGTTTTAAACCAGATATACTGCGCTTTTTAAAAATATATGGCTTGACCATTTTCTCTTTAAATAAACTAGCTATACCGCCAATTAAATATCAAGACGTTTTCAGAAACGCGTAATCTCTAAAATTGAACTTTTGACGGTGCCCTTGTTTGACTTTGAATTACCGCTTACTGCACCACTTGGCAACTCTACGACAGGCCTAATTATGACGGGGATATGCACGGCTTTCTAATGATGTAACATTTGCGTGAGTGTATGGAGTCTGTCAGTCTCACATCTGATGCTATAGCAGACACACTTGGAAATGAAAACTGTTACCCATATGTATGGTGTGAATATCTATATATTACTCTTCCATAGATTGGTGGAACAGCCAACTGTGAATACTACTATGACGGCTATATACTATTTACGAAGTGCTGGAGCCTACACTCTTTCCTCTACGAATGATAACATATAACTAGATGCAACTAGAAATGTTTGAGTATTTCAATAAAACATTCATAAAAAAAATACAACTAGACAATTGTCAACAGTTCTGGTTTCCGAATGGTTAAACAATTGTCCGGCAGTTTAATTACTACCTTGCATATGTAGAAATAACATTGTATTCTACTAATAATAATAATGTGTGTGTGTATATATATATATATATATATATATATATATATATATATATATTTATATATATATATATATATATATATATATATATATATATATATATATATATATATATATATATATATATATATATATTAGGGCTAACACATTTTCCTGGCGTTTGGCAATATTCGGGGTATAAATCGGTGCCTTATAACATTCGAAATTAATTATCATTCTAACTCTCTTGCATACGTATTAAATGTTGAGGAAACAAAGTAACATACGCCAAGGATGTTACAACAGAAGATTTATTTAAAGAATCATCTGCTCATAATATTGTGGTCGCGACGCGATCCCTGCCTCCGAAGGCACAAATACAACTAAAATAATACAAAACAATTCAACTAAATAAGGTTTGCAATGTTTAACCCGTCATCTTGATATGACCACTACACCGCATTATTGTCAGTGACATTGTTTCCATCTGGCTCAGCCTCATATTGAGTAATTGCTACCACCAAACGTTCTGTTTCCTTTTTAAATTTGGGGAAGTTTAGGCCTGCCCTTACTCCTACATCCGAGAACAGACCAACAGTTGTTAGGCATTAATGATCCGCTATAATCCGCAGTAGATTTCGTATTGTTGTTTGTATAGACAGACATGACTGACCGGAAGTAGCAAGCAAGTCCGGTATAACCTGCCATCTGGAGGATAACTGCATATACTAAGAGGTATATCATTTAATAGTGCCCCCTATACATGAGCTTCGGCATCTTATATTTACATTGAACTGAACATTTTACATCAGAAATGGATTCTACATACCCAAATAGTCCTCAAAAGGGGTATTACACATAATTATAAGAAAAGAGTTTGTAAAATATTGTTGAAGATCTGACCAGTGGCCATCTTATAGTTATGCAAATTCCCAGAGTTGCTCATAGTTGCGCTTGGGCAGTTACGCTGAATTTGTTCTGTTTTACGACCCGATGAGCGCAAATCAACCAAAACGTTCACAGGATAGAATAATTTAAGGTTCACTATTGAATACACGCGTTTGTCAAATTGACAAGTTCTTAAAATGTATCACTATGCGATACATTTTGTTTGCTTTGAGAGGGCTTTTTCTCTCAATGGATTTATATGAAATTTTAGCACAGTTGTTTTCTCACCCAGCATCATCTTTTTTGCCAGTAGGCGAAATTGGATTCATTCTTTGGCCACCCTAATGCATACCATGCCAACCACGTGACAGTTGATGTTCCGCCGAAGTGTTGCACTGCTCTATTGCCGATATCTGAATACTCCGCTCACTCATTCGGGAACACTATTCAGTGGCGATTACTCTGAATGCAATACATTATTTGAATCCGTGCAGGGGAAGTCTGCTGGATGGAAGCCGACGGACAGACGCACTTATTCAGGCCCAGGGTACTACACAAGGGAAGGCTGACTCGCATATACAGGCATCACATTTCATGCGCTTTTGCTGATATTAGGCGTAACCATGCAATAAGAACAAATGTGATAGACATATACCGTCATTTTAATCATGCTTCACACAAACAACATGTTCTTTCTTCGTGGTATTCATGTCAGCGAGTATACACAGTTGAACAAGTGACACAAGTAAAGAAAAGGAAATTACTCTGATAACTGTTGAGCCACTGTTGTTTTCGGCCCCATTTCAAGAACATTTGCTTGTGTTGTAATGGTAAAAGTGCTGATGCTTGGTGATTTATAGTTTGTTCTGAACCATTAGAAGGCTGCAAACTGTTTTTTATACTTTGTATTAACGCAAACCGTGAACTGTGTTTAGCACTATCTATGTGATGTATATGTGTTATTACTAAATGTTATTCAAGCATATACTAAAGTGTATGTCAATCTGTCTAAATTACTGATATCTGTCAAATCCTCAATCTGTCAAATTCTAAGCGATATTTGCATGTATGGAACAACACCATGTAATTGTATGTTCTCAGCACCAATGAAATAAAGTATGGTGGGGTGTTATCTCATTTTATTTTATACCACTATTGCTGAAATGTGAACGTGAATATCTGGTTGCCAAACGTAAGTTGGGCTTATAGTGGAATCACGTAATACACACAGCCGACGCACGTGGGCGCTCATTGACGAATGACTTAGTACAGATGACACACGCGAGCGCTCGTGGATGAATTACGTAGAGGACAGGAACAAGCGCAAGGAGAAACTACTTAGTGGAGAAGACACACCCGAGCGCTCGTGGGTGAGTTACTTAGTACAGACGACACACGTGAGCGCCCATCCTTCGATGTAGTTGGGACAAGGGAGGGTGTAGCCGCAGTCTCCCTCGACCGTGTAGAACCACGCGCCGCCCTGACTTCCCCCGGCTCCTTCGATCACCTCCGGCGCCTCGTCCATACACTCGAACGTCGCCTTGTATTCAGTACTGTAGTGACTCGTCGCCAAGTAGCCGCCGTACTCTCGAGTCCACCCGACCGGACACTGTTTCCGTGCTGGGATCATCACCTTCACGTGACGCTCTGTCACGTGACACACCGCACACGGCACGTTGTTATTGACCAGGTTCCCAGCGAAGTTAGTCTGAAAAATCATGCCTAAATAAATGTCTGTTTTTTATACTTTAAATGCAACAAAATAAGATTTTTGTTTGGTTACTAAAATATTCAGTACAAGCAATATCGTTCTTTACAATACAATGGGAAATACAATCATATATCGTTTATCCATATCGTTTATTGCCCTCACATATTCCAGTGCATTGGTATGCAGGTGTTGCACTACCTCAGACTTTGCAACACATCAGGTAGCTTGACGCCCCTGCCATGCAGAGTTGTAAACCACTACCTTGTGGTACAGGTTCTTGACAGAACCGAAGGCTAAGGGAGGAAACCCTATCCAGAAAACCATATCAACGGCGGATGTTGTATAAAAACCAAAATATCTCGACCAGCCACTGCAGGGACAAATAGTTTGCGCCTGTCTTGCCATGTTCTTGCGAGTGTGATATTTCTATTTGTTCGCCGAAAGAGAGCCGCTAGTAACTTGCAAAAGCCAGCGGCACTTCAACATGTTTCTGGCAGCTTCCACGAAATGTACTGCCCAGAGAAGTTCACAGCTACGATTGAGGCTCTACATACCGGAATGATGGCGAATGTACGTGTTGGAGAGGAAGTCTCGGAATCGTTCAGTGTCACAAGTAGGGTCAAGCAAGGTAGTGTACTGGCCCCCACGCTCTTCGCCATCTTCCTATCAGC
>OZ024865.1:41489199-41514199 GCA_964017155.1 Oasisia sp. SBJ-2009
GCCAAGACATATCTTGGTAAGCCAGACAGAAAACACCAGGACTGGTTCGACCCCAACGACCAGGAGCTACAAACTCTTATGAGCAGAAGAGACCAAGCCCACCAGATAGTGTTGCAAACCAGGAGCACTAGATCCACCACTGCAGCATATAAAGACGCCTGTAGACTGCTACAAAAACACACCCGTGCACTGAAGTCAGACTGGTGGGAAAGGAAGGCAGTGGAGCTGCAGAGAGCTGCTGACAGTAACAACATGAAGGGCTTCTACAATGGACTGAAGGAAGTGTGGGGACCCAAAAAGAAGGGACCTGTTCAACTGAAATCAGCAGATGGAAAGGAGACCTTCTCTGACAGCAAGAAAGTTGTGGCAAGATGGAGTGAACACTTCCAGAAGCTACTCAATGTCCCTGGAGATATAGATCACGAAGCTTTGGAAAACATCCCGCAGCGCATTATCAAGACAAGCCTAGATGAGATTCCAACTATTGATGAGATGGCTAAAGCAATCGCCGGCCTGAAAGATGGCAAAGCACCTGGAGGAGATGGAATTCCTGCAGAAGTATGGAAGCACGGAGGAGACAATCTGTTCAGCAGACTGCACCAACTAATCACCAATGCCTGGGAGGTGGGTTCTGTACCACAAGCATGGAAGGATGCCAGCATTGTAACCATCTACAAGAAAGGTGATCGAACAGACTGTGGGAACTATAGAGGAATCTCTCTTCTTTCTATAGCAGGCAAGATCTTCGCCAGGATCCTACTCAACAGACTATCTACCCACATAACACCAGAGGTAGTTCCAGAGACTCAATGTGGCTTCAGAGGTAACGGAGCACCGTGGATATGATATTTTGTCTCCGACAAGTACAAGAAAAGTGCATTGAGCAGGATCGACCACTGTACATGGTATTTGTCGACTTCAGTAAGGCGTTCGATACAGTTGGGAGGACCGGGCTATGGCAGCTACTGAGGAAGTATGGATGCCCAGAGAAGTTCACAACAATGATCGAGTCACTACATACCGGAATGATGGCGAATGTTAGTGTTGGAGGGGAAGTCCCGGAATCGTTCAGTGTCACAAATGGGGTCAAGCAAGGATGTGTACTGGCCCCCACGCTGTTCTCCATCTTCCTATCAGCAATGCTCGATGATGCTTTCCGAGATATGGGGGATGGCGTCTACATACAGTCCAGACAGAGCGCTGACCTATTCAACGTCGCACACTTCAGAGCGAAGACCAAGACTACTCGGATACTGATGAGAGAGCTGCTATTCGCAGATGACAGTGCACTGGTTGCACACTCTGCTGATGAGATGCAGAATATAGTGGATGCTTTCTCCAATGCGTCAAAGAAGTTTGGCCTGAAGATTAACATCAAGAAGACTGAGGTGCTGTACCAACCCAACTCTACAAGAACCCGAGAGGAGGATATCATGGTTGATGGAAACAAGTTGAACTCTGTTCTGGAATTCACCTACCTCGGAAGCACTCTATCAAGTGATGGATGCATTGACGATGAAATACAGAGGAGGATGGCTAAGGCTAGCGCATCTTTTGGCCGACTACGCCAGAGACTTTGGAACAACCACCATGTGTCCATGCGGGTTAAAGGCAAGACATACCGTGCAATCGTGCTGTCCACCCTCCTATACGGAGCCGAGGCCTGGACAGTGTACAGACGACAGGTGAAAAAGCTGCATGCCTTCATGATGCGACATCTGCGATCGATCATGAGGATAACCTGGATGGACAAAGTGACAAACAAGGAAATACTCGAACGGACAGGGCTGCCATCTATGGAAGATCTTCTGATCAGAAAGAATCTCCGGTGGACTGGACACCTCATGAGGATGTCACCAGACAGGCTACCAAAGCAGGTTCTCTACTCCCAACTGTCTTCTGGTCAGAGAAAGAGAGGGCGCCCTCGTCTCCGGTTCAAGGATACCATCAAGAGAAACCTGAAGCTGAGAGACATAAAGATCGACTCCTGGACATCACTCTCACAGCAGAGAGATAAATGGAGAGCAACAGTCAAGTGATGGAAGCAGTCTTTGTCGCTTCGCGACCGACAGCATGATGATGATGACATTTCGGCATAATAGTCGTCGTCGGTGGTGATAGTTACTGTGTGGTCAGTTAGCACTAGTTCCTACCTGGGTTAACTGCTGCCAGTTGCTGCTTCATTTTGACGTTGTCTTCCTTAATTTTGGCGTTGACTTCCTTCATTTTGACGTTGTCGTCCCTCAGTTGCCGTACTTCGTTCACCAGTAGTTTAATCTGGGCCTGCAGTCCGAGAGCCAAACTCTTCACCACCTCGACGTCAGTGTTGGAGTCGGGTGTCTGGCCACATTCACTGGCAGGAACGTTGAACGTGTACACACAACGAGAATCTACAGCTGTCGTGCTTTGGGCGCCTGATTCACGGAGAATAGCAAACAGGAGAACAAATTGAGCTACTTGTCTCGCCATGGTGTCGTCTCGACGTTCACACACATGTATACGAGTATTCACGTCATATACCCGTGCGAGGTAGTGCAATGTGACACGGCGTTGCAACAGCGGATTTCTTTATGTAATTATCTTTATATGTGTAACCGGATTAAGTGCAAAGTCCACGACTCTGCGACTGTCTGATAGCCGGACTTCCTGTTCCAGTTCTCTGAAAGATCGTTTGGTGGAGGTGGGTAGGAATTGCTCTGTGCCTTCCAGTTATCAGTGATTGCGTAGAACTGTCAGCTGTCAAAGTGTGTCCAAATTCAAAGGAAGTAAAACGAGTTACGTAACACTAACAGGAATACAAATCAGAACACTGTGTTACTAGTCGGTGTGCATGTGCGTTGTGTTGGTGTTTGTGTATGTATACACATTGAATATATATATATATATATATATATATATATATATATATGAAAAAAATAGTCCAATTAATTATTATGACATGATACGCAGGCATGCAATATATAATATATATAATATATATATATATATATATATATATATATATATATTATATATATATATATATAATATATATATATATATATAAACATACATATACATATACGTATACGTATACGTATACGCATATATATATATATATATATATATATATATATATATATATATATATATATATATATATATATTGCATGCCTGCGTCTCATATCATTATAATTAATTTGACAATTTGTTTCAAATAATGTTTATCTTACACTGGCGAGGAGCTAGGTTTTGTATATATCAGTGATAATTGAAAAACATGTATGAATGAGAATTTGGCATTCCATTAATTGCACACGGATATCATAGGCGTAGAATGTCGAAGAGCCCTTATGTGGGAATGACAATCATAATTGTGTAAGGGTGTCACAATAGGGCCGTAATTATAAAGTTTAATAGCCTTAACATACATGTGCAAACATATCAGTTGGGGTACTCGATCCCCCAACAAAATATTATACAATATATAAATTGGCTAAGCCCCTAGCAAAGATGATTTAACTGTATTTAAATTATTTCAGCAATTAACACCTAAGAAAATATTGTTGCTGTATATACGCACATAACAAAACAGCAAATACCGATACATTATGGCTAACCAACTGAACATCAGCAAACAAATGGTAATAAATTAATGGTAACACAATACAGAGTAAAAGCTACTGTATAAACACATACGTAGCAAATACTACTAACACTAATCACATGATTGTTTATAAGTGCCATAATAGGGGCGTAATTGTAAATGTGCAAACATATAGGTTGGAGAGGCACAACCAAACTGCCAAAAAACATAGTTAATATATGTATATGTATATATATATATATATATATATATATATATATATATATATATATATATATATACATATATATATATATACATATATATGTATATATATATATATATATATATTTACATACACATATAATAATATATATATATATATAGACATGTAAATATGATATGTAAATATTTATATACATGTGTATATATGTGTGTAAATATATATGTTTGCATGTATATATATATGTATATATATTTATATATACATATATATGTATATATATATATATATATATATATATATATATATATATATATAATATGTAAGTGTGTGTGTATGTGTCTGTATGTGTGTGTATGCGTGTGTGCCTCTGATAGCAAAATGCCATGCGGTTGTTCACATGTAAGAGAAATGTCTATGTATGTTTGTAGATGGATGTGTTTGTGTTTGCGTGCGCGTGCGTGCGTGGGTGTGTCTGTCTGTTTACCTTGTGGTTTAATACTTAATTAGTTGATGCTAGAGGCATATATTATAGTAGTTTACTATTACAAGCATACACATGAAGCATATATATCTTAGACTACTTCCAGCCTACTTTTTTATTTGTTTAGTTTTTAGGAGCGACAACAGCCACCCGTGTCTGTCAGATTCACGGCAGTGAGCCAGTATGCATGCCGACCGGCACGACAATGGACTTAGGACAGTGTCTAATCACACAAAAACCATGCTTAGATTCCGGTGTCAAATAGCGCCTATTGGGTTTAGGGGTTGTATACAAGTACACATCGTTAAGAAGTCTAACATTACGTGTGACTGGATGATTATTTGTATCCCAGGAAATAAATCACCACGGTGGCGACACACGGCGAGTGGGGCACGTACTAATGCACATTTATGATATGTTGAATGTCGTAGCTGGATATTGCGTTATGTAATTTGTTTGGCAAGCATGTCACGTCATATCAGGTGAATCCGTGGAACAGCGCCAATACCCTCCCCCATTTTAAGACAGATGCATGACTGGTGAGAATGGAGATATAATAATCCATTCGCATAGAGCCCATCACACGTGTGCTTTGACTTTGCCTCACCTAGTCTCATAGCTTAACCCTTAGACTAAGGATGAAACTTCCATATTAGTTCAGCAGCCAAGGGGTGTAACCCTTTTTGGCTTTATAGGTTTTTTTCATTTTTAGACAACTTGCGTGACCGATATGCGTACTGCCAACACACTCATATGTTTCGCAGAGCGGTTTTAAAAAAGCGAAATAAACAGTGTTTTCGAAACTGCAATATATAACACCGTCTGTGACAACTTGTTTTGTGCTGTGTCAAATAGTCACGAAAACAAAAAATTAAAAAGAACTATTGATCGTTTCCATGTGGTAAGAGGAACACGTTTATTTATCTCATAAACACAGCGATATAGCCAAACATATTGAATGCACTTAGCACACGTATACATCCGTAAACAAACAGTAGATACGTAGTCATTATAATATTAGGATATTATCGGAACCGCCCAAATAATTATGCATTGAGCGAATGAGGAGAGACAGCGAAGTCACAATGAGAGACGTACGAAAGACGTAAGAGAGAGGGAGAGCTAGAAAACTAAACGGTATGTGTATGTGTGTTTGTACGTGTGAGCGTGCGCGAGTCTATCCCTGTATGTGTATGTGTTCTTGATTTATTATCAGATGTTGTTAAACGGCAAATTATTGTTCGTCAAAAACAAGTTAAATGTTGAAAGGTTTAGTTTATTATAAATAAGTTACTGGTTATCTTGCTTGTACTGTCCATATTGCCTTGTGGTTAAATGGTAAGTAAAAATACAATTACACAAAACGTAGAATTTGGAAGTTTACAGTTCAAACAGCGTGATAAGAATAACAATAAACATATAGGTATTGATGAAAGCATGCATGTAGTCAGGCCCGGCGTGTGGTGTAGTGGTTAGCAATGTTCTGTATAACTTCGAAACAAGTTGAAATAACGACGCTAACACAGCATATCAACTGAACATTTGTTGTTTTATTGTAGCCAAATATTCACATAGTCATTGTTTAGACAGCCAAACATGTTGATGATATTCAATTATTCTCCGGTCAGCACTTGCCAGCCTGTTCCGTCTGTCTTCGACGAAAGACACTGACCAGTGATTGCCACTAAAACAGTCAAATATTGCATTTGCATTAAACACAGCACACCTCTTTAATAGCCATTATAACAATTGTTTGAAAAGAAGATAGAGCAAGAATTGTGTTTAGAGCTTAATGCATGGATTACACAATTGTTCTCCAAAACAATATCACTGTACATATCTACGGGTTTATATAGCACCACATTTATAAAATAATACTATATGGTACAATACATGATAATGCACACTGTAAGTTAACATAAACATGACCGTTCAACACAATCTCTGGTTTACTAACACTGTTTCAAGACAAATGTAGACGAAATCAACATTTTCTTATTTCGATAAACGATTAATAAAATAATATGAATTATATGAGTAAACATAAACAATTATATACTCTGAGTAAACAACAATATTGAGTAGATATCGAAGATAAAAATTATTACTGAATTACAACTTTCATTAATGTGCTTTCATTAATCTGGTAATACATATATCACCTTCTTTTTATCAGCTTAGCGCTGGCCACAGCAGCCGTTGCACCTGCTGACACAACGACGGTGATGACAGTCGTAGTGGCGTCTGTTCCAGGGGCATCTCCTGTAGCGAATGGGACGTCCATATCTGCAGTAGACGTAGCTTCCGCATCCGTTGCATACGGTCGCCTGCCAACCGTTGTGCCTCTCGCAATAACTCTCTCGGCAACCTGCGGAATACAATAGGCTCATCATTCCTAATCAAAACATTGCATCCAACAATGAAATATAGATATCGATTAATCAAACATTTATTGCAAATAAAAAGAAATCTATATATGAACATATATAACAATGAGTAATACAACAGTAATAAACCTTAATATAATATATGTTGGCTCTTTCAAAGTACGAATTTAAATATATGAGATGTAATTATAACGGACAATGATATGTTCAAAATATCAGACAGACGACAGTGTACTTGTCTGTCTGAATGCGACACACGTTCTCACAGTGTGTCGCACTTTCATTACTATTATATATGAAACCATATCAACTGTGCACGAACCGCAACGGCCGAGTCCCGGGTAGTACGACTGGTTCAGTCCACACGAGCGGTAGTACAATGCTCCACGGCTACACTGGTAGTAGTAGCGACCGTAGAAATAGGTCGATGACTAAGCGTAGACATCGCGGGTGTAGCTGCAGCGATCTCGACATTGTCCTAAACATACACATAATATCGCCACATCTAAACTTGGGAATTGAGAGCATTGCATGTATAACTCAATTGCACAGCTGCATTTGACAGTTAAATGGTGCGTATACGCCCTTAGTTTTGTTAAAGGCAAAACAAAGTTAACTGTTTCGTGGCATACACCTAATAGAGTTAATATAAAGTAACAATTTCCACATATACTACATTTTTTACGCCAGCGGTTTACCAGACGCACACGCACACGCACACGCACACGCACACGCACACGCACACGCACACGCACACGCACACGCACACGCACACGCACACGCACACGCACACGCACACGCACACGCACACGCACACGCACACGCACACGCACACGCACACGCACACGCACACGCACACGCACACGCACACGCACACGCACACGCACACGCACACGCACACGCACACGCACACGCACACGCACACGCACACGCACACGCACACGCACACGCACACGCACACGCACACGCACACGCACACGCACACGCACACGCACACGCACACGCACACGCACACGCACACGCACACGCACACGCACACGCACACGCACACGCACACGCACACGCACACGCACACGCACACGCACACGCACACGCACACGCACACGCACACGCACACGCACACGCACACGCACACGCACACGCACACGCACACGCACACGCACACGCACACGCACACGCACACGCACACGCACACGCACACGCACACGCACACGCACACGCACACGCACACGCACACGCACACGCACACGCACACGCACACGCACACGCACACGCACACGCACACGCACACGCACACGCACACGCACACGCACACGCACACGCACACGCACACGCACACGCACACGCACACGCACACGCACACGCACACGCACACGCACACGCACACGCACACGCACACGCACACGCACACGCACACGCACACGCACACGCACACGCACACGCACACGCACACGCACACGCACACGCACACGCACACGCACACGCACACGCACACGCACACGCACACGCACACGCACACGCACACGCACACGCACACGCACACGCACACGCACACGCACACGCACACGCACACGCACACGCACACGCACACGCACACGCACACGCACACGCACACGCACACGCACACGCACACGCACACGCACACGCACACGCACACGCACACGCACACGCACACGCACACGCACACGCACACGCACACGCACACGCACACGCACACACGCACACACGCACACACGCACACACGCACACACGCACGCACGCACACACGCACGCACGCGCAAGCACGCACGCACACACACACACACACACACACACACACATAGAGCGCAAACACAAGCTTACGCATACCTGTAAATCCACAAATGCAAACGTACACAAATTCACATCCATCGCTCGCACAAATGATTCTTACCTTCTGCTGCATACACGACAGCTAGCGCCAGCAACGCGATGAAATACTTTGCCATTGTGTCTGTTGTATTCTGAAAGTAAAAATCTATGTCAGGAAATAGGATAACATTTTATCATAACCGTAATGCATGCAATGTAGCTAATGCCATAATCAAATTGTGTAGTTTTTGTCAGCTAAAGCAACACATTCGAAGCTAACGTTCAACTAGGCCGAATGGTGCCTTTTATGAGAGTTCGTATCGAGTAAAGAATAATTATATAACTATCGTGTTCTTGTGGCAAATTATAGAAGAAAAGCCATAGAAAATCTTACTTTTACCAAGCAGACAACGTTGTCACCGACAGTTTGTCAACTCATGCCAGTTGTAATGGTATTTGAAACTTTCTCTATATTTATACCATTGCGTCCCTATGAATCATGTCTCGTTGCACGTCATAATTTGTTTGATACTTTGCCGTCTTCTTTAAACATGGGGGAGTTGGTGCAGATTTAACACGTCATACTAGTACTTTTTTGTTGACAAACAACGCAGCTGTCTTATTATTTTGGTTAGTAAAAACACCATACAGCAGATTAGCATTTATACTGTCATTATTCCAGTTGAAGCAACTCATATTGTTTATAAAACATACATGGTTGACGTAGATAAGTGAATAATTGCATTGCAGCAGACAGTCGCAACTAGCTAATTGCATGCAACGGATTACAAAAACGACATTAGTGTGGACAGGCAAGAAATTATTGGCCAACATCAATGTACTACTCATTAATGATATTTGAAACAATTATATTGAAAAAAGTATCTTAATAATGTTAATTTGTTTCGTAAAAACAGCATACAGCAGATTACCATTTCGTCTGACGTTATTCCAGTTGAAATACCACACGTATTGTTTATAAAAACATACAGGTTTGACGTAGAGGAGATAACAATTGCATTGTGACATTCAGATTACTAATGTGCCGCAGACATTCAGTCGCAACTAGTACATGCACACAAAGGATTACAAAAACGACATTATTGTGGACAGGCAAGAAATTGTTGGCCAACACAAATACTATACTTTATACTTTATTAGCTATACTTGAAACAATTATAAGGTATCTTAATAATAATCTTAACTTAATAATGTTCATTTCTTTCGTAAAAATAGCATATAACCATTTCGTCTATCATTATTCCAGTTGAAGCAACACGTATTGTTTATAAAACATACATGTTTGACGAAGAGGAGACAATAATTCCATTTAAAAGGATTATAGAAATGACATTATTGTGGAAAGGCAAGAAATTGTTGGCCAACACAAATCTACTACTCGTTAGCTATACTTGAAACAATTATATTGAAAAAGGTATTTATTAATGTTGATCTTAAATGATAAATTTGTGAAATACTTGTAAATCGGCCCAGACTGAACGTATGGCCACGAAATGAAGAATAGATACATACTGATGTATGGTGTGATTTATTCCCGCGTTATGTATTAACACATATCAATATCTAAATAACACTTTATGCACGGGAACTGGCTCGGCGCCGGCATCGGCACCGGACTACAGGCACTACTAGCATAATGGCACTACTGGCACTACTGGCTCTACTGGCACTACTGGCACTACTCGCACTACTGGCACTACTGGCACAACTGGCACTACTGGCACTACTGGCACTACTGGCACTACAGGCACAACTGGCACTACTGGCACTACTGTCACAACTGGCACTACTGGCACTACTGCCACTACTGGCACTACTGGCACTACTGGCACTACTGGCACTACTGGCACTACTGGCACTACTGGTACTACTGGCACTACTCGCACTACTCGCACTACTGGCACTACTGGCACTACTGGCACTACTGGCACTACTCGCACTACTGGCACTACTGGCACTACTGGCACTACTGGCACTACTGGCACTACTGGCACTACTGGCACTACTGGCACTACTGGCACTACTGGCACTACTGACACTACTGACACTACTGACAGTACTGACACCGACTCCGACACCGACACCGACACCGACACCGACACCGACACCGACACCGACACCGACACCGACACCGACACCGACACCGACACCGACACCGACACCGACACCGACACCGACACCGACACCGACACCGACACCGACACCGACACCGACACCGACACCGACACCGACACCGACACCGACACCGACACCGACACCGACACCGACACCGACACCGACACCGACACCGACACCGACACCGACACCGACACCGACACCGACACCGACACCGACACCGACACCGACACCGACACCGACACCGACACCGACACCGACACCGACACCGACACCGACACCGACACCGACACCGACACCGACACCGACACCGACACCGACACCGACACCGACACCGACACCGACACCGACACCGACACCGACACCGACACCGACACCGACACCGACACCGACACCGACACCGACACCGACACCGACACCGACACCGACACCGACACCGACACCGACACCGACAACGACACCGACACCGACACCGACACCGACACCGATATATATATATATATATATATATTTATATATATATATTTATATACATCTACATATATATATATATATATATATATATATATATATATATATATACATGTAGATATTTATAACATGACATGCCATATAGTATCGAACATGCACAAACAATTATGTTGTATTCTTGCTGAATTACTGAACACCATCAGCCACATTTCACCACTTGTGACTAGTTGATGTCGCATGACTATCTCTCATCGTAAAACTACCTTGCTGTCTCAGTGAATAGTTTGCTTTCACGTGAATGTCCCACAGCATTTTCTTCTTAGAACTGAGCTTCGTCTGAATAGCCCATTTACCTTCCGTTTTTACCATTTATTTTTAAATACCTCTGGCTTGCCGTCATCACTAATGTATGATTATAGAAGTTTTTGTAGAGGTGATCTTTGTCTGACTAGCCTACATTGCTGGATTTGTTTTTGCTGGTTTATTTTAAAACGTTCCTTTGTCTGAATTGCAAGCGTTATGCTGTACCTCTGCAAACGCCGACGTCAAAAGATTGACCAATTACAACATAGCAAACACGACACTTCAAGAAATGACTGTTTTTTTTAAGAGAACTAGGGATATTTCGTCGACGTTAAGCAAAAACTATGTATGTAAAGGTGACCGCGGTATATCGCTAAACTGTATTGTCATACTTTCAGATATCTTCAGAAACCACGTGTTATTATATTTCTATAGACAACACATCTAATTATATATGCCGGTTTTTTCTGTTACAACACAAAGACGGTGTACGTCAGAATATATTATAATTGTTTTCTTGGAATTCAGTACCGTTTTAAGTTGTCTGAAGTTTTCATAGCCACGTAACATTTGGAGGTTTACCCAATTATTTAATGTTCCTGAGCCTGAGTCTGCAACGGAAATTGATCCTGATCCTGATCCTGATCCTGATCCTGATCCTGATCCTGATCCTGATCCTGATCCTGATCCTGATCCTGATCCTGATCCTGATCCTGATCCTGATCCTGATCCTGATCCTGATCCTGATCCTGATCCTGATCCTGATCCTGATCCTGATCCTGATCCTGATCCTGATCCTGATCCTGATCCTGATCCTGATCCTGATCCTGATCCTGATCCTGATCCTGATCCTGATCCTGATCCTGATCCTGATCCTGATCCTGATCCTGATCCTGATCCTGGGACGGGGACGGGGACGGGGACGGGGACGGGGACGGGGACGGGGACGGGGACGGGGACGGGGACGGGGACGGGGACGGGGACGGGGACGGGGACGGGGACGGGGACGGGGACGGGGACGGGGACGGGGACGGGGACGGGGACGGGGACGGGGACGGGGACGGGGACGGGGACGGGGACGGGGACGGGGACGGGGACGGGGACGGGGACGGGGACGGGGACGGGGACGGGGACGGGGACGGGGACGGGGACGGGGACGGGGACGGGGACGGGGACGGGGACGGGGACGGGGACGGGGACGGGGACGGGGACGGGGACGGGGACGGGGACGGGGACGGGGACGGGGACGGGGACGGGGACGGGGACGGGGACGGGGACGGGGACGGGGACGGGGACGGGGACGGGGACGGGGACGGGGACGGGGACGGGGACGGGGACGGGGACGGGGACGGGGACGGGGACGGGGACGGGGACGGGGACGGGGACGGGGACGGGGACGGGGACGGGGACGGGGACGGGGACGGGGACGGGGACGGGGACGGGGACGGGGACGGGGACGGGGACGGGGACGGGGACGGGGACGGGGACGGGGACGGGGACGGGGACGGGGACGGGGACGGGGACGGGGACGGGGACGGGGACGGGGACGGGGACGGGGACGGGGACGGGGACGGGGACGGGGACGGGGACGGGGACGGGGACGGGGACGGGGACGGGGACGGGGACGGGGACGGGGACGGGGACGGGGACGGGGACGGGGACGGGGACGGGGACGGGGACCTGATCCTGATCCTGATCCTGATCCTGATCCTGGTACTGGTCCTGGTCCTGGTCCTGATCCTGATCCTGATCCTGATCCTGATCCTGATCCTGATCCTGATCCTGATCCTGATCCTGATCCTGATCCTGATCCTGATCCTGATCCTGATCCTGATCCTGATCCTGATCCTGATCCTGATCCTGATCCTGATCCTGATCCTGATCCTGATCCTGATCCTGATCCTGATCCTGATCCTGATCCTGATCCTGATCCTGATCCTGATCCTGATCCTGATCCTGATCCTGATCCTGATCCTGATCCTGATCCTGATCCTGATCCTGATCCTGATCCTGATCCTGATCCTGATCCTGATCCTGATCCTGATCCTGATCCTGATCCTGATCCTGATCCTGATCCTGATCCTGATCCTGATCCTGATCCTGATCCTGATCCTGATCCTGATCCTGATCCTGATCCTGATCCTGATCCTGATCCTGATGCTCAGCCTCGGCCTCGGCCTCGGCCTCGGCCTCGGCCTCGGCCTCGGCCTCAGCCTCAGCCTCAGCCTCAGCCTCAGCCTCAGCCTCAGCCTCAGCCTCAGCCTCAGCCTCAGCCTCAGCCTCAGCCTCAGCCTCAGCCTCAGCCTCAGCCTCAGCCTCAGCCTCAGCCTCAGCCTCAGCCTCAGCCTCAGCCTCAGCCTCAGCCTCAGCCTCAGCCTCAGCCTCAGCCTGATCACAATCCTGATATGTGTTTAATACCGTGCTCCCGCCTGCGCCCACGCCCGCGCCCACGCACGTGCCCTTGCCATTCCCTGTCCCAGTCCCAGTCCCAGTCCCAGTCCCAGTCCCAGTCCCAGTCCCAGTCCCAGTCCCAGTCCCAGTCCCAGTCCCAGTCCCAGTCCCAGTCCCAGTCCCAGTCCCAGTCCCAGTCCCAGTCCCAGTCCCAGTCCCAGTCCCAGTCCCAGTCCCAGTCCCAGTCCCAGTCCCAGTCCCAGTCCCAGTCCCAGTCCCAGTCCCAGTCCCAGTCCCAGTCCCAGTCCCAGTCCCAGTCCCAGTCCCAGTCCCAGTCCCAGTCCCAGTCCCAGTCCCAGTCCCAGTCCCAGTCCCAGTCCCAGTCCCAGTCCCAGTCCCAGTCCCAGTCCCAGTCCCAGTCCCAGTCCCAGTCCCAGTCCCAGTCCCAGTCCCAGTCCCACCGTGCATAAAGTGTTATATAAGTTGTCATAGTGTTGTGTATCAATACATAACAAGGGAATAATTCACACCATACATAAAGTCTATGCGTCCATTCCTGAACAAACTTTCAGTCTTGGCAGATAAACAAATATTAGTAAAATGTTTCAGCAAGTCTTGAGAGTTGAAGATTTAAATATAAACTAACATTCGTTTATCATTTAAGTATCAACATCATTAAGATTTTAAGTATCAACATCATTAAGATACCTTTTCCAACATAATTGCTTCAATTGTCCACGATAATGTCGTTCTGTAATCTTTTCCGCGCATGTAGATAGATACGACGGTATGTCTGCAGCAAGTTAGTCATCTGAATGTCACAATGCCATTATTCACCCATCTACGTCAAACATGTATGTTTGTAAACAATACGTGTTGCTTCAACTGGAATAATGACAGAGGAAATGCTAATCTGCTGATTGCTGTTTTTACGAAACAAAACAATAAAACAGCAAAGTTGTTGCAAGTGATGGGAGTGTTTCTGTTGTATTACTTGGGAGCTGTGTAGATGTACGAAATGGCAGATGTATTGTTGTATTATATATTTGTTTCACAGTTCTTATGGGATGGGAGCCGTACTGTTGTTTGAGAAGGGAGGTGTACTGTTCCAAGAAATGGGAAATGCAAAATTGTTTGAGGTGGGAGTTGTACGCTTGTGTGACATTTTAGTGAGGTGGGAGTAAGAGATGGGAGCTGGAGAGTTGTTTGAGATGGAGGCTGGACAGGTGTTTGATATTGGAATTCCACAGTTGATTGAGATGGGAGCTGGACAATTGTTTGAGATGGAGATTAGACAGTTGTTTGAGATGGAGATTGGACAATTCTTTGAGATGGAGGCTGAACTGTTGTTTGAGATGTGAGTTGGCAGTTATGTGAGATGAATGCTAACAGTTCTTTGAGATGGAGGCTGGACAATTGTTTGAGATGAAAGCTGGACCGTTGTTTGAGATGGAGGCTGGACAGTTGTATGAGATGGAGATTGGGCAGTTGTTTGAGATGGAGGCTGGACAGTTGTTTGAGATTGGAGCTGGACAGTTGAGATTACTACCTTCTAGAGGCCCGACCTTATCCTGATTGTTCTGGTTACTTTCAACGTACGCATAACAACTCTTGCTGTCGAGGTTTATATTAAAAGCTTTTTTCCGTAGCTTCTATTATTTATCAATACATAACGCGGGAATAATTGACACCATACACCATGTGTGTATATATTCAGTTCAGTTCAGTTCAGTCTGGGCCAATTTACAAATATTTCTCATATTTCTCATTTAAGTATGACAATTAATACAATACCTTTTTCAATATAATTGTTTCAAATATAGTTAATGAGTAGTACATTTGTGTTGGCAAACAATTTCTTGCCTGTCCACAATATTGTCGTTTTTGTAATACTTTGCGTGCATGTACTAGTTGCGACTGTATGTCTGCGGCACATTAGATATTTGAATTTCGCAATGCACTCATTCAACCCTCTACGTCAAACATGTAGTTTTATAAACAAAACGTATTGCATCCACTGGAATAATGATGGAGGAAATGCTAATATGGTGTATTCTGTTTTTACCAAACCAATTAACATTATTAAAATACTGTTTTCAATATTATTGTTTCAAGTGTAATTAATGAGTACTACATTTGTGTTGGCCAATAATTTCTTGTCTGTCCACAATGATGTCGTTTTTGTAATCCTTTGCGTGCATGTAGCTACTTGCGACCGTATGTCTGCGGCATATTACTCATCTGAATGTCACAATGCAACTAATCTCTCCTCTACGTCAAACATTTTCATAAACAATAAGTGTTGTTTCAACTGGAATAATGACAGAGGAAATGTTAATATGCTACAGTACATTTATGTTGACCAACAATTTCTTGCCTGTCCACAATAATGTCGTTTTTGTAATCCTTTGTTTGCAAGTAGGTAATTGCGACTGTAAGTCTGGTGCACATTAGACAATATGTGTTATTTTAATTGGAGTAATGACAGATGAAATGCTAATTTGCTGTATGCTGTGTTTACGAAACAAAACACCAAGACAGCAATATTTTGACAACAAAATATCTGACGTGATAAATCTGTACAAACTCCCCCATATGTCAAGAAGATGGCAAAGTATAAAACAAACGATGACGTCCAACGATATGTGATTCATAGGGACGAATGGTAAATATACAGAGAAAGTTTCATATACCATTACCAGCTACATTTTGAAATGGAAAGAACCAAGGATGTTGGGAAGCTTAATATACCTAGTGTCCTGATTGGCTGAGGCATATTATAAACCTAAAACTTTAGGATGTTCTGAAAAGCAGTAGAGAAGCACAATTGTCACGGAGGTGAAGCCACTTTAAATGTTTGCATGCAGTGTTAAATCTTCACCACACATAATTCATCCTAGCTATACTATATGGAAAAAAAACATGGTCATGTGACTTGACCATGGTCGACCATGGTCAATCATAGTCGAACATGGTCGAACACAGTCACAGACAATTTGACCATGGTCGACCATGGTCAATCATGGTCATACGTAACTTGACCATAGTCATCACCACGGTATTTGACGGTCGACCATGAACTACCATGGCCGACCATCAAATATCTTGGTGACCATGGTCTACCATGCTCATCATTTCGCCTGGACAGCCCTACTAATGTGGTGTCATCTGCAAACTTTAACAATGGTACGGAAGAGTGATGTGAAACACTGTCATTTGTAAACAGAGAGTATAGCAGTGGGGAAAGAGCACATCCCTGAGGAATCCCCGAGTTCACGATAATAGTGCTTGAAACTATACTGTTCATCTTAACAACCTGTTATCGTTGTTTTAAGAAGTCCAGAAGCCAGTAACAAATTGATGGATCAAGTGACAGCAAATGAAGCTTTGTCGTACAGCTGCTGAGGGATCACCGTATTGAAGGCAGAACTGTAGTCAACGAAGAGGATGCGTGCATATATGTTCGGATAATCCAAGTGCTGCATCACACAATGCATGGCCAATATAAAACACCGTTTATGACATATTGTGTTGTGCTGTGTCGGATAATCACCAAAACTTGAAAATAAACAGAACTATTGCACGTTTCTATGTGCATAGAAGAATATGTTTTTTTTAACAAGATTGCCACCTAGAGAATCAACTCTAGATGGCAGGTGGACAAGGAAGCCGTTTGGCTTATCGAGAGTCCAACCTATCTATCTAAGTATACCCTGCCCGTCTTAGGTATATGTCAATTTTATTTTTAAACATATTAACACTTCTAGCACCTACACAATCAGCTGATAATTTGTTCCATTCGTTTACTATTCTTTGGGAAAATGAAAATTTTCTAATATCTAGTCTACACTGCTTCTTTGCTAATGCAACTCCATGTCCTCTAGTCCTTCTCTCTTCCTTGACCGTGAAAAAAATATTTCTGTCAATATTTTCATACCCATTCAATATTTTAAAAACCTCAATCTGATCTCCTTTCAATCTTCTGGTTTCTAGTGTTGTTAGACCACATTCTTTTAGACGCATTTCATAACTAATATTCCTGAGTTTTTGTATCATTTTTGTTGCTCTCCTTTGTACTCTTTCTAGCATATAAATATCCTTCTTGCGATATGGCCTCCATGCTTGTATACAATATTCTAAATGAGGCCTAACTTTTGTTTTATAAAGCGGTATTATTAGTTCTTTTTCTTTGTATACTATATTTCGCCTAATTAATCCAAGAATTTGTTTTTCCTTCGCTGCTGCAATTCCACACTGCTCTGATACCTTCATGTCAGCACTAATGGTTAAACCTAAGTCCTTTTCCTTTACAGTAGTATTTAGTACAGTACCACCCATTGTATATTGTGCATTTTCATTCCCATGTCCTGTGTGGAGGCACTTACACTTTCCAAAGTTAAACAGCATTTGCCATTTCTCAGACCATTCTATCAACTTATTTAGATCATCTTGTAAATGCTGTCTATCTGCATCACTTTTTATTTTCCTAAACACTTTTGTGTCGTCCGCAAACTTCAACACCTTGCTTGTTACGTCATCATCCAAATCATTGATATATATTAAGAATAAAATAGGTCCCAATACTGATCCTTGCGGTACTCCACTCAAAACAGATTTCCAATTTGAAACCTCCCCATCAACTACTACTCTTTGTCTTCTATCAATAAGCCATTTTTCTATCCAGTTAATCATACTATTTCCTATGCCATGGGCCTTTAGTTTAAGTAGTAATCTTTGGTGTGGCACTTTGTCAAAGGCTTTTTTAAAATCTAAGTAGATTATATCTACTGGTGATCCCTCATCTACCCACTTTGTGACATCTTCCAAAAAACATAACATATTTGTTAAGCATGACCTCGCTTTTAAAAACCCATGTTGAGATGTGTTTATCAATTTATTTTTAACAAGAAAATCAACCAAGTGATCTTTAATTAGTCTTTCTAATAGTTTACAAATCACCGATGTTAAACTCACTGGTCTATAGTTCTCTGACTTGCTTCTTGATCCTTTTTTAAATAATGGTATGATGTTTGCTTCTTTCCATTCTACCGGAACCACTCCTTCCTCTAATGCCAAATTGAACACTGTTGCAAGTGGTATGCTAATTTGTTCTACAATTTCCAGTAGTAATTTGGGAGGAATCCCATCCACTCCTGGTGATTTATTATCCTTCATATCTCTTATTTTCATAGCTACCATTTTTGGGGTTACAGTTAGTTGTCCTAAATAGTCACACTCTCTCCCTTCGAACTTAGTCTCTAGTACTGGTAATGTACTAATATCTTCCCTGGTAAACACCGAACTAAAGTATTCATTTAGGTTTTCTGCCATTAAGAATCCCTCCGTTATTATGTTTCCATCACTACCTTCTAGTGGCCCGACCTTATCTTGAACTTTCTGTTTACTTCGAACATACGCATAAAAACTCTTGCTGTCATGTTTTATGTTGAAAGCTATTTTTTGTTCATAGCTTCTCTTCGAATTTCTAATTTCAGCTGTAGCTTGATTAAGTGCTTCTTTATAAATGGCATAGTCTTCTTCACTTCCAGTATGTCTATATGTCTTCCACATCATTTGCTTGTACTTGATTTTTCTAATGGCTTCCTTCGATAAGTGTTTCTTCTTTGACCTTTTCCCTTGTTTTTTCAAGGGGACAAATTTGTCAACGACGCAGTCAATTTCCCTCTTTAAGATATTCCAGCATTCTGTTGCTGTCTTATTCTTCAGTGTGTTATTCCAGTCTATCTTCGCTAAATATTCCCTCATGTCCTTATATCTTCCTTTGTGAAAATTTTTCCTGTACCGTATTTTTCTGTTCCGTTCTCCTTTTACTTTGATGATAAAATGTATCTGGTTATGATCACTACATCCCAGTGGCTCACATATATTGACATTATCAACAAATTCCTTCTGTGAGCTCAAAACTATGTCCAACACGTTCTTGTCCCTGGTTGGTTCTAACACATGTTGAAAAAGGAAACTATCTTGTACTAAATTTAAAAACTCTTGATCCTCTCTCCCAGGACTCTGTAGAGATGTCCACTTTATATGCCCATGGTTAAAATCCCCCATAATAATACAGTCCCGTTTACTCACTTCTTTTATAGCGTTGTGCATTTTTTCATTCTCTTCTATGCTTATGTTTGGACTACGATAAACTAACCCAACAGTTAATGTTGAGTTTCCTGTAACTATGTTACACCAGACAGCTTCACATTCTGCTTCTTTTTCTAATTTTATTTCATAAGCCTGGATGGATTCTTTAATATATAAAATAACTCCGCCTCCCCTTCTTCCTAATCTATCTTTCCTAAACATTACATATCCTGTCATTCCTAATTCGGCATCTGATATATCGGGGGTGGCCCAAGATTCAGTTATACCTATTATGTGAGGGTCAATATCTTCTACCATAATGTTTAGTTCATTTCTTTTGTTTACTATGCTCCTTGCATTTAAACAAACACATTTATAACCAAATTTCGTAGGGCTTTCCAGGCTGTTTTTTGCTGATTTCTTTTTGCTGTCTTTAGCTATGCCTCTAGTATTTGGCTTCTCTGTGTATCCCCCCTGCGAAACTAGTTTAAAAAATTGCAACCTGTTCCTCTGTCCATAGATTGAAGCAGGTTCTCGGAGAACACTGCTGCGCCCTTTCCGCTTAGATGGAGGCCATCTCTCACGTACATATCTTCCTTCCCAACAAAGTATCCCCACAAATCTACAAATCCAACTCCTTCTCCTTCACACATCTGCTCCACCAGAGCATTGATTGCCATCCTCTTACAGTTTCTATAGGTTGCTCCCCTTCCTCCGATTACTGGCAAGATTCCTGAGATAATGATAGATTTTACTCATAAACGCAGCAATATAGCCAATATGTTTGCAAGCACATAGACACATGCACATGTGTGCATCCGTATAACAAAATAGGTAGATACGTACTCATTGTAATATTAGGATAGTATCGGAAGCGCCCAAATAATTACGCATTGCACGAATGCGGAGAGAGACAGAGACAGAGAGAGAGGGGGGAGAGAGGGAGAGAGAGAGATAAGTACGAAAGACGTAAGACAGAAGGAGAGCTAGGTACCTAACCAGCATGTGTGTGTACGTGTGAGCATGCGCGTGTCTGTCCCTGTATATGTATGTGTATTTGTTCTCGATTTAATATCAGATGTAGTTAAACAGTCGTTATTGTTCGTAGAAAAACACGAAAAATGTTGAAAGGTTTAGTTTATTATAAATACGTTACTTGCTATCTTACATGTACAGTCCACGATGCCATGTGGTTAAATTATTAGTAAAAATACAATTACATAAAATGTAGAATTTGGGAGTTTATCGTTGAAATAGCGTGATACGCATAACAATAAACACATATATGTTCATGAAAGCATGCATGTTGTCAGGCACGGTATGTTGTGTAGTGGTTAGCAACGACGTTCTGTATAACTTCGAAACATGTTGAAATAATGACGCTTACACAGCCTATCAACTGAACAGTTGTAGTTTTATTGTAGCCAAATATACACATAGTCATTGTTTCGACAGGAAAACTCGTAGATGATGTTCGATTATTCTCCCATCAGCACTTGCCAGCCTGTTCCGTCTGTCTTCGACGAAAGACATTGACCAGTGATTGCCACTGAAACAGTCACATATTGCATCTAAATTAAACACAGCACACCTCTTTAAATGCTACCAAAACAATGCTTTGAAATGGAGATAGCACAAGTAGCTTTATTGTTCACTGTAAATATTTATGGAATAATATAGCACCATATTTATAAATTAATACCATATACTGCTGTACAATACAAGATAATGCACAATGGAGTATCATAAACATGAACGTTCAACATAACATCTAGTTTCATAATACTGTTTCAAGAGTGATTTAGACGAAATCAAATGTGTGTATTTCAAAAAAGGATTTAAAAATTAAATGAATCATGTAAATAAACACCAATACTTTTATATTATAATAAACAATAATATTGAGTAGAAATATCGAAGATGAAAATAACTACTCAATTACAACATTCATTAATCTGCTGACATAGGGAATACAGTATATCACCTTCTTTATCAGCTTAGCGCTGGCCACAGCAGCTGTTGCACCTGCTGACACAACGACGGGTATGACAGTCGTAATGGCGTCTGTTCCAGGGGCATCTCCTGTAGCGAATGGGACGTCCATATCTGCAGAAGACGTAGCTTCCGCATCCGTTGCATACGGTCGCCTGCCAACCGTTGTGCCTCTCGCAATAACTCTCTCGGCAACCTGCGGAAAACAATATTCTTATCATTCCTAATCACAACATTGCATCCAGCAATACAATAAACATCGATAAATAAGATTTTTTTTGCCAATAAAAATTAAATATTTTTTGCACATATCAAAATGAGAAAATATTGTTAGTAGTAACCGTAATGTAATACGTTTTGGAGCTTTCAAAGTAGAAACTCAAATATTTGATGTAATTATTCTGGACATTGATATTCATGTTCAACAGATCAGTTAGACGACAGTATATATGTCTATCTGAATGCGACACACGTTTTCAGTGTGTCGTACTCTCCTTAATACTACATATGAATAAATATAAACTGTGCACGAACCGCAACGGCCGAGTCCCGGGTAGTACGACTGGTTCAGTCCACACGAGCGGTAGTACATTGATCCACGGTTACACTGGTAGTAGTAGCGACCGGAGAAGTAGCTCGAGTAGTAAGAATACACACTATGGGTGTAGCTGCAGCGATCCCGACACGGTCCTAAACATACAAGTAATATGGTCACATATAAACTTGCGGATTGAAAGGTATAACTCAATTACACAGCTGCATTTGACAGTTAAACGGTGGCTATGCTCCGTTAGTGTTGCTAAAAAGTACAAGCAGCATAGCAAATTATTTGATGGATAAATATATTAAAACATATATTCCGTAGACATTAGTGTTGCTAAGGACAATACTTTCACCCCATCTTAATAGTACTAATACTATTAATATGTAATGATGATGGTGATTATGATAATAATAAATGATAATAATCATAATCATAATTACTGCCCTTACATAGTAGAAAGTCCGTGCTCAGATACGCGTCATACAAAATAAATCATTAAACGTAATAAAGAATGGAGATATCAAATATTATACCTATTGAGGGATGTGACTGTGAATATGAAGCTATTTCCTATTTAAAACAATGTAGCACACCATGTTATCATACTGATCACATAAATGATTTATTCAAAGGCCCTAGAGACAAATGTCGACATTAAGATTTCATCAGACTCACCACAGCTTCCAGATATAGTGACGCACTGATTGACGGCACAACGGCCGTACACAACTCTCCTGTTGACACATTGGTAGTAGTAGGGGAAAGGCTTCACCAGAGACGGGTAGCAGAAATTGGGCTGACGATTTCTGCAGCAATCATAGTCGTATCCGTTCCAGCAGCCATCGTACGGGTACTGCGCTATAAGGACGAAAAAAAGAACACCCATGTACATCAAATACAACCTCGTTACTTTCACAAAAACATGCCCATGCAAGTACGAACGTTTCAAAACGTTCAGGGGTATACTCCTAATTATGTGCGAACGCAATCACACACGCACGCAAGTATACACGAAACGCATTCCTTTTTTCTGCAGCAATCGTAGTCGTAGCCGTTCCAGCAGCGTTCATATTGTAGGATAACCCAGTCTTAGATATCAGTGCTCGTGCGCTCCGAAACCATATTTTGGCATCTCGCAAGGCACACACATCGGTACCCAAATAAGCAATCACGCATACACATACAACCAACACAAGCTTGCGTGTACATGTAAATGCACACATGCAAACGTACACACACTCACATACATCGCACGCATATGTGAGTCTTACCTTCCGCTGCATACACGGCAGCTAGCACCAGCAACGCGATGAAATACTTTGCCATGGTGTATGTTGTATTCTGAAAGTAAAAATAGATGTAAGGAAATTGGATAACTTCTTAACATTCTCGTAATAAAAAATAACAATAAAATACAATATTTATATAGCGCCATAATCACACGGTGCTCTATGGCGGTTTACAGTACAATAATAATAATAATAATAATAATAATAATAATAATAATAATAATAATAATAATAATAATAATAATAATAATAATAATAATAATAATAATAATAATAATAATAATAATAATACTAATAATAATAATAATAATAATAATAATAATAATAATAATAATAATAATAAAAATAATAATAATAATAATAATAATAATACATCTAGAGAGAAATAAAAACATTACAATATTTATTTAAATCATATAAAAGCTAAACAACAATAGTCATAAATTGAATTAAAGAGTAAAAATACAATTTTGTAATGCAATAAATAATTAAGTAATATATTACATAAAAACTATCAAATAATAATTTAAAAAAATTATTTAGGATTAAGGGTAATACAAAAATAGTAAGATTACCGATAAAATGTACATTCATGGCATTAAAATAAATGAACTAGTAAGAATAAATATCAAGTGCTATTAAAACGGTTGATAAGTCGACTGGTTGTCTACGTATTGCTGCCGGAACAGAAATGTCTTCAGTTGCCTTTGAAATTTGATGCAGGTATCACTGTTTCTAATGTTAACAGGCAAACTGTTCCATAGCGTCGCCGCTGCTTTCGTAAACGTTCTGTCTACATATGTTACAGGTCTGGTTTGTGGCACGGTCAACTGGATAGTTCATTCTTACCGTGCATGCAATATAGCAAATGCATAACCAAACGTTGTAATTGTTATCAGCTAAAGTAGCACATTTGAAGAAAACTTTCAACTAGGCCGAATGGTGCATTTTATGAGAGTTCATATCGAATAAAGAACAATTATGTAACTATCGTGGGCTTGCCGCTTGTCCCTGCTGTAATTTGAATTCACGTTTCCAATTTTAAGACTACAAAATGTAAGACTTACTGTCATTACGTTGCGAATATTATAGAAGAATAACCGTAGACAATCTTACTTACCAAGCAGACTATTCTGTCACCGATAGTTCGTCAACTGATGCCAGTTGTAATGTTAACTGAAACTGTCTCTGTATTTATACCATTGCGTCCCTATGAATCATGTATCGTTGCACGTCATAACTTGTTTTATGCTTTCCCACCTTCTTGACACATGGGATAATTTGGTGCA
>OZ024865.1:41519199-41524199 GCA_964017155.1 Oasisia sp. SBJ-2009
AGTAGGGACAAGCGGCAAGACCACGATAGTTCTAAAATTATTCATTATTCGATATGAACTCTCATAAATGCACCGATCGGCCTAATTGATCGTTAGCTTCAAAAAATTATGTTATATTAGCTTACAAAAACTACAACGTTTGATTGTAGCATTAGCTATATTGTATGCATTACGAGAATGTTCAGATGTCATCCAATTTCCTGACATCTATGTTTAATTTCAGAATAAAACAGACACCATGGCAAAGTATTTCATCGCGTTGCTGGCGCTAGTTACCGTGTATGCAGCAAATGGTAAGATTCACTTGTGTGTGCGATGGATGTGAATGTGTGTACTTTTGCATGTTTGCATTTACATGTACGCGCAAACTTGTGTTGGTCGTATGTCTATGCGTGATTGTTAGTCAGGGTACCGGTGTCTGTGCTATGCGGAATGTAAAAATATGGTTTCGGAGCGCACGTTCACTGATATCTAACATTGAGTACTACAGTACGAACGATGCTGGAACGGCTACGACAACGATTTCTGCAGAAATCGGGAATGTGTTTCGTGTGTACTTGCGTGCGTGTGTGATTGCGTTCGCTCTGAATTAGGAGGGTACCCATGGACATTTTGAAACGTTCGTACTTGCATGGGCATGTTTTTGTGAAAGTAACGAGGTTGTATTTGATGTACATGGTTGTTCTTGGTTTCGTCCTTATAGCGCAGTACCCGTACGATGGCTGCTTCAACGGATACGACTACGATTGCTGCATAAATCGTCAGCCCAATTTCTGCTACCCGTCTCTGGTGAAGCCTTTCCCCTACTACTACCAATGTGTCAACAGGAGAGTTGTGTACGGCCGTTGTGCCGTCAACCAGTGCGTCACTATGTATGGAAGCTGTGGTAAGTCTGATGACAGCTTTATGTCGACATTTTCTCTAGGGGATTTGAAATAAATCATTTATATGATCACTATGATAACATGGTGTGCTATGTTGGTTTAAATAGGAAATAGCTTCATATTGACAGTCACATCCCTCAATATAAATAATATTTGCTATCTCCATTCTTTATTACGTTTAACGATTTATTTTTGAGGCGTATCTGAGCACGGATACTATAAGGGCAGTAATGATTATTGTTATTAGTATCATTCATTATTGTCATCATCAGCAATGCATATTATTATTAGTAGTAGTAGTACTAAGATAGGGTCAAATTATTTTCCACTAATGGTTAGGGAATATATATTAATATATTTACAGAATGTTGTTTAATACATCCGTCAAATTAATTGCTATACTGGTCGTACTCTTTAGCAAAACTAACGGAGCTTAACCACTGTTTAACTGTCAAATTCAGCTGTGTAATTGAGTTATACCTTTCAATCCGCAAGTTTATATGTGGCCATGTTATTTTGTATGTTTAGGACCGTGTCGGGATCGCTGCAGCTACACCCACAGTGTCTACTCTTACTACTCGAGCTACTTCTCCGGTCGCTACTACTACCAGTGTAACCGTGGATCAATGTACTACCGCTCGTGTGGACTGAACCAGTCGTACTACCCGGGTCTCGGCCGTTGCGGTTCGTGAACAATTTGTATTTATTCATATATAATATTAAGGAGAGTGCAACAAACTGAGAACGTATGTTGCATTCAAATAGCCATATATACTGTCGTCTAACTGATATGTTGAACATGAATATCAATGTCCAGAATAATTACATCACATATTTGAGTTTGTACTTTGAAAGCTCCAAAACTTATTACATTACGGTTACTACTAACAATATTACTCATTTTGATATGTGCTCAACATATTTTATTTTTATTTGCAAAAAAATCTTTTTAATCGATGTTTATTTTATTGCTGGATGCAATGTTATGATTAGGAATGATAAGCATATTGTATTCCGCAGGTTGCCGAGAGAGTTATTGCGAGAGGCACAACGGTTGGCAGGCGACCGTATGCAATGGATGCGGAAGCTACGTCTTCTGCAGATATGGACGTCCCATTCGCTACAGGAGATGCCCCTGGAACAGACGTCACTACGACTGTCATACCCGTCGTTGTGTCAGCAGGTGCAACGGCTGCTGTGGCCAGCGCTAAGCTGACAAAAAGAAGGTGATATACTGTATTACCTACGTCAGCTGAAATAATTTGTTCTAGATGAAGACCATATTCTGTACATTCCTCGATAGCGACTACCACTGTCTTAGAGCAATCTCCTGACACTATGTTGTATTGTTAATTATACACATTATTACCGTGTTTGCTCTGATTTTTATATGTCTATTGTTCTGAGAATATTTGACATGGATATAATGTATGTGTGTATAGTTTGAAATAATGGTCGAATGAAAACATCTTCTTCTTCTTATTCAGCAGATTATTGAAAGTTATAATTTAGTTGTAATTTTCATCTTCGATTTCGACTCAATATTGTTGTTTATTAGAATATAAAATTGTTGGATTGTATTCACGCAATTCGTTTTAGTTTATAAATCCTTTTTCGAAATAAAATATTTTCGTTTCGTCTAAATCACTCTTGAAACAGTATTCGTAAACTAGATTTTGTGTTGAGCGTTCCTGTTTATATTAACTTCCATTGTGCATTATCTTGTATTGTACAACACCATATAGTATTATTTTATAATTATGGTGCTATATGAAACAGTAAATATTTACAATGATATTGTTTTGGAGAACAATTGTTGATTTCATACTGTTTGAATTGCATTTAACAGTATAAAATTACTTGCGCAATCTTCATTTCAAAGCATTGTTATACTAGTTGTTAAAGAGGTGTGTTGTGTTTAATTCATATGCAATATGTATCTGTTTCAGTGGCAGTCACTGGTCGATGTCTTTCGTCGAAGACAGACGCAACAGGCTGGCAAGTGCTGATGGGAGAATAATCGAATATCAACAACATGTTTGCCTGTCTAAACAATGACTATGTGAATATTTTGCTACAATAAAACTGCAACTGTTCAGTTGATATGCTGTGTTAGCGTCATTAGTTCAACATGTTTCGAAGTTCTATAGAACGTTGCAAACCACTACACAACACACTTGACACCAAGCATGCTTTCATCAACACATATGTGTATATTGTTATAGTTACCACGCTAATTGTTCTTAAAACTCCCACAGTCTACGTTTTATATAATTTTATGTATATTCACTTACTTATTAAACACATGGCAGTGTTGACAGTACCAGCAAGATAGCCAGTAAATTATTAATCACAAACTAAACATTTCAACATTCAATGTGTTTTTATACGAGCAATAATTTGCCGTTTAACCACATTTAATAATAAATCGAGAATACATACACGTATATATACAGGGAGAGACACGCGCACGCTCAAACGTACACACACACATACAAGTACAGATTAGTTATCTAGCTCTCCCTCTCTCTTACATCTTTCCTACGTCTCTCTTCCTCTGTGTCTTCGCTGTCTGTCCTAATTCGCCCAATGCGTAATTATTTGGGCGTTTACCATATTATCCTAATTTTATAACGAAAACGTTTACATGTGTCTAAGTGCTTGCAATATAATTGGCTACATTGTCGTGTTTAAAAGAAAAAAAACATATTCCTCTAAGCACATGGAAACGCCCCAAGCACAGGAAACGCCCAATATATCTTTTTGATGTCATGTGTTCGTGCCTATCCGACACAGCATAAAACAATATGTCACAAACGGTGTTATATAGTACAGTGCAGTGCAGTGCAGTGCAGTGCAGTGCAGTGCAGTGCAGTGCAGTGCAGTGCAGTGCAGTGCAGTGCAGTGCAGTGCAGTGCAGTGCAGTGCAGTGCAGTGCAGTGCAGTGCAGTGCAGTGCAGTGCAGTGCAGTGCAGTGCAGTGCAGTGCAGTGCAGTGCAGTGCAGTGCAGTGCAGTGCAGTGCAGTGCAGTGCAGTGCAGTGCAGTGCAGTGCAGTGCAGTGCAGTGCAGTGCAGTGCAGTGCAGTGCAGTGCAGTGCAGTGCAGTGCAGTGCAGTGCAGTGCAGTGCAGTGCAGTGCAGTGCAGTGCAGTGCAGTGCAGTGCAGTGCAGTGCAGTGCAGTGCAGTGCAGTGCAGTGCAGTGCAGTGCAGTGCAGTGCAGTGCAGTGCAGTGCAGTGCAGTGCAGTGCAGTGCAGTGCAGTGCAGTGCAGTGCAGTGCAGTGCAGTGCAGTGCAGTGCAGTGCAGTGCAGTGCAGTGCAGTGCAGTGCAGTGCAGTGCAGTGCAGTGCAGTGCAGTGCAGTGCAGTGCAGTGCAGTGCAGTGCAGTGCAGTGCAGTGCAGTGCAGTGCAGTGCAGTGCAGTGCAGTGCAGTGCAGTGCAGTGCAGTGCAGTGCAGTGCAGTGCAGTGCAGTGCAGTACAGTACAGTACAGTACAGTACAGTACAGTACAGTACAGTACAGTACAGTACAGTACAGTACAGTACAGTACAGTACAGTACAGTACAGTACAGTACAGTACAGTACAGTACAGTACAGTACAGTACAGTACAGTACAGTACAGTACAGTACAGTACAGTACAGTACAGTACAGTACAGTACAGTACAGTACAGTACAGTACAGTACAGTACAGTACAGTACAGTACAGTACAGTACAGTACAGTACAGTACAGTACAGTACAGTACAGTACAGTACAGTACAGTACAGTACAGTACAGTACAGTACAGTACAGTACAGTACAGTACAGTACAGTACAGTACAGAAAACAATAAACATTGTCTCTGTTGCCTTTGTAAACCGTTCAATGGAAAATACTCATTTTGGCCATGTTTTAGCAAACACCCAAGTTGTCTAATATATAACGGTGTTATATATATATATATATATATATATATATATATATATACATATATACATATATACATATATATATATATATATATATATATATATATATATATATATATATATATATATATATATATATATATATATATATATATATATATATATATATATATATATATTATATATACATTTATATATATATACATATAT
>OZ024865.1:41529199-41544199 GCA_964017155.1 Oasisia sp. SBJ-2009
TTACTGTAGATGTGGTCAAAGATAAACCACCACAAACTAATGATTCCCTTTCCCAACATTATGAAGTTTCCATGTGATATATAGCAAACGTATAATGCGTTATAACAGTATCAACATGATCTTAGTATCGTAAGATGAACTTACTAACATCCAGGCTTTTTACAAAAGAACAAAATCATTGGAATACAAGTAATGTTTTACAGCAATCCCAAAACCACTTCAATATTTTGATAAATGTTGATTTTATGGCAATTTTTCTGCCGCATCACAAAATCATATCCTCAATATTCACTCTTTCTAAGAAGAAACAAATGTCTTACATTTCAGGCTAACAGGTTTGTGTAGCTTCATCGAAGACTCCCGTTGCACTAGAATTATTATGGAACACATCGCTGTCTTAAACCTCGGGATAATAACAACAGTTAATGTGGATGAGAGCGAAGAGCGTGTTAGCCGTATGCTGTTGTTGTCGTCGAGACGAAGTCAATGAGACGTAGCATTTACAGAGCTGATAAGGTTGCGACACATATCTTCCTCTGAAGAGTGGTGCTTTAGTTTAGAAATTTCGCTGTATTTATACAACCATGTGTCAATCAATCATGTATCTTTATGCGCAAGTGAATTTTCCGAAGCACCATTTGGTTGTACGGATTATACCACATATAGGAGTTGGTATGGCAAATAAGAAATGTGGGAAACCTAGCACGTTGATATATGGCGATGTTCTTGGCTATCTCCTCAGCGAAATTACGCAACCGAGCCACCGTCGGTTCAGCGAGACAATGCTTCAAGCAACGCACAGCACATGGGCAACACACCACACACAAAATTCACTGTCAGACAAAAGAGCGAAATTGAAAGAAAGTCTGGGGGATATTTCATAAATCCAATAATGTTGAATGAGAAATCAACCGTTAATAAGGCATAATTCGTAATTTAGACAGCATTCGCCAGATGGCGCCATCGCCGTCAGCAGTTTGTCGCTCTGTGATGTGACGCAGTGGTGGAGTATTCGATTTTATCAAAAGGGTCTGTAGCTACGCTGGCTCAGGTGGGCTCAAGTCCACAAAAGGGTGAATCACCAGGTTGTTTCAACATAATTGTCACTAACAAAATATATATCGTAGTGTGTCATGCCATATACCTTATATATTGCTATTTCGGGCTCTCAAAACCAGACTCCTGCCCCTGCCTTGCGGCACAACTTCTTGCAGCTGCGTCCGAAGGGATGTGCACCGTTTTGACGACGATTTGTGTGCAAGTCCTTACGTGCGCGCGAGTGTATATGTGCGAGTGTGTATGTGTGCGCGTGTGTACATGTGTGTGGTGTGCGAGCGTGTGTGCGTGTGTGCGTGTGTGCAAGTGCGTGTGTATATACTTGCGTGTGTGTGTACGTGAATGTGTGTGTATGTGTGTGTGTGTGTGTGTGTGCGCGCGCACGTGCGTTTGTGTGTGCGTACTCGCTTGCAAACGAGAATGAGAGTCTGAGCTCGTATAAGAATGAACATGCGTATGTTATCTGTTCATATGTCTTGGTAAGTACACTGTGAGTCTATGGGCGTGCGTGCATACTCCCGAACGTTCATGCACGCATGCATCAGTGCGTGTGCGTGTGCGTGTGCGTGTGCGTGTGCGTGTGCGCGTGCGCGTGCGCGTGCGCGTGCGCGTGCGCGTGCGCGTGCGCGTGCGCGTGCGCGTGCGTATGCGTGATGTGTGGCAGTTGTTTGTATGTGTACATTCATCCGTGTTGTTTGCGTATGCATGAACATGATCGTTTGCGTGTGTATAATTACAGCTGTGAGTGAGTACAACGTGTATGTTAGGGCGTGCACGTATTGGCGTTATGGCGTGTATGTGTGTTCTTGCGTGTGCGTGCGGGTGTGTGCCTATGGCCCTGTGTGTATATGTGTATATGCGTCCGTGTACGTGCGTGCGTATATGTGTGTACCTGTGCGTGCGCGTCTACAATACTTCTGCGTTCGTGGTGTGTTTGTGGTGTCGATGTGTTTAAATTACTATGAATCACGCTCACGCTCTTAGTATCACAAGCGTCGTCACGCATGGCTGAGTATAGGCGCTCGTGACCAATTACCGAGATAAGGTCAGATAACCTAACAATAGCCGGCAAGCGCCGACAAGATGGCCGAGATCAAGCATTGTACAGAGTTTGTTGCGCTACGAATCGTCGACCTCTGTCAGTGTAGTTTAAGCCACGAACGTTTTCGAAAGAGTTTATTTTATGTAGCTATCTATCGGAGTGTTCACCTCCTGTGTGGATCCACCCACTGCCGCCCGAGTTAAACACCTTCAAAGTGTTCAACCCTGTGCTGCCAAATTAGGTAATAATAGTAAACCAGGCACATAGACATGAAACCAAACCAGCAGAGTGTAATTGCACGTCGTAGAAACTCTAAATGGCCGATCCGTGAACGACGGCGCTTTATCATACCAGCTATGATATATTGTAAAATATCAAGTAGCTTTATCACGCCGTCTAGTACAATCAATAAACCGTGGTCAGGACGTAGTCCATTGGCGCCGTGTCAATGCGCTGGGTTATCCGTGAGTCTCGACCAATCAGACAGTTGGCCATTGACTTGTGACTGAACTAGAAAGACCCTTTACATTTCAAACAGCAGCCATAAACCTCATACTGCACATACAATCACTATAAGTGCATTTAAAACTAATTATTGCTTCAAGTAAAAAGCACTTCTAAGTCCCTCACATACGCCTGGGACAGTGATGCTCTTCTTCAATGACCGCCAGGTGGCCTTATCATGGAATTGGGTACAGACGCCGATTGGTTCTCAGGCAGAATTTGAAGAAAAAATCAACAGTGACACCCTTTTATAGCAGATCATATTATATTATTAATAATGTTTAAAATTAAACTGATATTGAAACATGTAACACACAAAATATAAAAGAACACTTTTCGTAGTTGGTTTTTGTAATTTGTTTATTTTCTACATTTTATTTTGGATATAGAAAATTCATTGTCAAAAGCATATGTACTATATGAGCATTAATAGCTAGTGAACACGTATACATCATAAACAATCCAACACATTGTTCCGACTGACGACTACAAACACGGTTACATAAGAAACAATCCAACACATTGTTCCGATTGACGACTACATGCACGGTTACATCAGAAACAATCCAAATCATTGTTCCGAGTGACGACTACAAGCACGGTTGCATAAACCAATCCAAAACATTGTTCCGACTGACGACTACAAGCACGTTTGCATAGGAAACAATCCAAAATATTGTTCCGACTGACGACTACAAGCACGGGTACATAAGAAACAATCCAACACATTGTTCCGACTGACGACTACAAGCACGGTTACATAAGAAACAATTCAATACATTGTTCCGACTGACGACTACAAGCACGGTTACATAAGAAACAATCCAACACATTGTTCCGACTGACGACTACAAGCACGGTTACATAAGAGACTGTCCAAAACATTGTTCCGACGGACGACTATAAGCACGGTTATATAAGAAACAATCCAAAACATTGTTCCGACTGACGACTACAAGCACGGTTGCATAAGAAACAATCCAAAACATTGTTCCGACTGACGACTACAAGCACGGTTACATAAGAAACAATCCAAAACATTGTTCCGACTGACGACTACAAGCACGGTTGCATAAGAAACAATCCAAAACATTGTTCCGACTGACGACTACAAGCACGGTTGCATAAGAAACAATCCAAAACATTGTTCCGACTGACGACTACAACCACGGTTATATAAGAAACAATCCAAAACATTGTTCCGACTGACGACTACAACCACGGTTACATAAGAAACAATCCAAAACATTGTTCCGACTGACGACTACAAGCACGGTTACATAAGAAGCAATCCAAAACATTGTTCCGACTGACGACTACAAGCACGGTTACGTAAGAAACAATCCAAAATATTGTTTCGACTGATGACTACAACCACGGTTATATAAGAAACAATCCAAAACATTGTTCCGACTGACGACTATAAGCACGCTTACATCAGAAACAATCCAAAACATTGTTCCGACTGACGACTTCAAGCACGGTTACATCAGAAAGGTGTACGTTTCACCAGACTATTTTCTTGGTGTAGCAACACAACCGGGTGAGAGTTGACTAAGTTAGGCGGTGCTTCAAGTACTGCACAGCACATGCACAAGACTCCACATACACACAAACTGCTGCGTCAAGCAAAAGGGAGAGCGAGAAAAGAGAGAGGGAAGGGGGAGTTTTCATAACTCCACCAAAGGGTGTACAAAAGAGAAAGAACCCGTTATCATCAACTGGAAATATTGATCACACATAGGTTGCAAATCTACATCCGTCGCCTTTTCAAGTGATCTGGCTTTACGCTTTCCGCACAAAGAAATGTAGTGTGGTTCGTTTGGAGAAGGTGTTGCGCTCGACAACAAAAATGTCAACAGGTTATGATGATAACAGTGCGAAAATCTTCGTCCTTGCCGTCACTAAATTGTTACCTTCAACAATCAAAATACCTTATGCAGACGACACGTTACCGTGTTTTACACGTTTTCAACAATGGTGCTGTCACATACCATTTAACTGGTGCGACAAATGTAAAATCATCAATGCGCAGCGAAAGCACAAAGCATTTATGTTATTGATACTACGGGTTGTTTGTTAGGATGTATATAACGTCTCAGCAAAGTTATTTGTCGCAAATTAACACAACGCAAACAAGTTTTGAGGCATATTTTGAAAGCAAGCGTAAATCACGTGACTGTAGCACGCCATAAACCATTTACACCGAAAATCCTTTGTCGTTTCGCTAGACATTGATGATTTTACATTTATTGCGCATGCGCAGACAAATGTAAGCGCGACAGCGCATGTCACGCAAATCTCCACGCTGCTCCGTTGTCATATTCAACTGCGACGCGACATTTCACCACAACGCTTTCGGGGGTCAACGATGAGAGACAGAGACCATCACCGCTGAACAGCCACGATGTTGTCTACGCGCCGTGCGAACCAGCCGACTAAACGTCCACCGCGGAGGCCTCTGTCAACCGGACTTCTGTCTCGAATACTATTCCTGACGATGGTCTGTTTCTGGGCTTCGAACTCTGACGGTAAGCTTGTTGTCTTTGCTTTTAATTGGTTGGCTATTTTAAATTTGCATTTCCAAAAGAAAATGTATGACTATCTTTATTAAATTGACGGTGATATTTGCATAGGAATACAGGATTAGCAATACAATATAATCATAGGGTAACTTTTAGTGATAATGAACCGTACAACTGATTGTACACATGATAAATACGTTTTTATTCTTGTTGACGAACAACCTTTTGAAATAAAACTGAAATCAACTAATGAATTAGTTGAATTATTTATCTAAACAATATTAAATAAAGCATGATGACAATCTTGCTGGTATATAGTGTACAAAACAATAAACACATAACAGAAATGTGCTATAAAACACATAATTAAACAATAACCAAATACCTTTTAGATGACTATTATATTATAAATTATATTCCTATATGACGTCATTGCATTAACTGTTTTGTATCTGGTTTTATATACTCTGGGAAAGACGAACGCATTCAAGGAATATTATCATTTTAAAAATACGGTACGCGCACCGAAATATTTCATCTGTAGTTCTAATAAATATATCAACGTTTCCATGGGATTATTTCTATTTAAATTTACATATAATTTCGTGTATTAAGTACAACTGAATATTTCGATTTAATTCAGTGCAACTGTATATATTTTGTTTGTACTGAACATCATTCCGAAACGTTCACCATGTCATACTGCTGGTTCTTTAACTCATAATATGAGTTGCAGCATCCTCACGTGTGATGCCTATAAATAATGGACGACATAACCGTACGTTAGTGAAGCCTTGTCAAACCTGTCACAGAAACGGTTCATTTTATATTGCTCTAGCTCGCCAAGTTGCATGAAAGATTAAATGGCTGATATTGTCGAATCTTTAGGTACGAATATTCTTCTTGTATTAATAACAGCTTCATTGAATGCTTTCCAGAGTAGTCGAGCTGGTTTTAGATTGAACAAATAAGTCTAATTAGACAGTTCCATGCAGTTTTTCTTCCACAAGTCCACTTATATGTTGTCGTCTTTGTCTTGCAGGTGTCCCGCTCCACTGTCCCACCGCTCTTCTCGTCGGTGACAAACATAGTGTGTTGACACTTCCACTCGGGACATCGTCGTCAGCACGCGCTATGTACGGACCACCAACAGTGCTGGTCACGTCTATAAGTAAGTATGGTCTGCTCTGAAACATCGTTCTTAAAGTTCCCATAGGGACTGGACAAATCTGACCTTAGCAGCGAGGTGACCTAATTTATGATATTAATTGTCGATATTTTCTGTATGTGGACACTATTAGGAACTATCTTAGGGCGACAGTAATAGCGAGTTGGCTGCAGTACCGAAGTGATTGTAAAGTGTGGCCTCTGCGTACATATATAGATTCAGTGACCTGGGTTCATGTAGAACTGAGGTGGGCACCGGTTGTAAGTAAGAACCTACAGTGACACATCGCTATTACGGTCACAATCCGGACTGGACTATGGTAAACCGTATGGCGAGATGACCGTATTTATTATTACTGTGTGTGGATATAGTTGATGTATGGTGTGGGGCGTAGTCATAGCCAAGGCTTAATGAAATATGGTCGGAGATGGAGTGATTGCAATACAAATGTAATCGAGTACGATTACGATTACTATGAATATGCATGAGAACTACCAGTACTAAGAAATACCAATGTACAAGAGAACGTGATACGTGCGGTTTATTTGTAGACAGCATACATGGCCTGGCAGTAGTTGGTGGCTTCGTGTACTGGGCTGATAACTACGAAATCTGGCAAACGTCGCTGGCTGACTCGAACACGACGTCCATCATTCGCACATGCAAGTAGACTGTTATAATCAATGTAATACAGCACCATTTGTATCATACTGTAACACAGCATCCATTGTATTATCTTGTAATACAGCATAAATGGTATCATATCGTAATACAGCATCCATTGTATCATCATGAAATACAACACCCGTTATATATAGTTGCAGCATAGCAACCATTGTATCATCTTGTAATTCAGCATCCATTGTATCAACTTGTAATACAACACCCGTTATATATAGTTGCAATATAGCATCCATTGTATCATCTTGTAATACAGCATCCATTGTATCAACTTGAAATACATCACCCGTTATATATAGTTGCAATATAGCATCCATTGTATCATATTGTAATACGGCATCCAATGTATCATCTTGTAATAAAACATCCATTGTATCATTTAGTAATACAGTATCCATTGTATCATCTTGTAATATAACATTCATTCTGTCATCTTGTAATACATCAACCTTTGTCTCATCTTGTAATACAGGATACATTGTGTCATCGTGTAATACAACATCAATTGTATAATCTTGTAATACAACATCCACTGCATCATCTTGTAATACAACAACCATTGTATCATCTTGTATTACAACATCAATTGTATAATCTTGTAATACAACACCCATTGTATCATATTGTAATACGACAACCATTGTCTCATCTTGTATTACAACATCAATTGAATCATCGTGTAATACAACATCCATTGTATCATTTTATAATACAACATCCATTGTATCATATTGTAATACAACATTCATTGTATCATATTATAGTACAACATTCATTGTATCATCTTATAACACAGCACCCATTGTATCATCAGCACGCTGTTTCCAAATCTGCCTTACTAGCGTTATCCTATGCCAGATGGGGCCCTTCCTGTACAGGTGTAGTTCGTCTCTCGATCTACCCTCTTGCCTCATTATACAACATATATCATGGGCCTGTTGTGTTCATTGCAGTCACGAATATTCATCAGCTAATCGCTGAACCAGTAGAAAAGAAACTGTACTTCACAACCGGCGGGCAGGTTGAATCGTATGACTTGGAAAGCGGCGTGAAAACGACATTGCCCGTTGATCGCTTAACGATAGGTTTGGCCGTAGACCGCAACTTGAGGTAACGTGACTCAGCACTCTTATTACTAAAGTTAGGCAGATATGCACAAAGAGTGTGCAAAGTGGTAGGCAGTTGTAACACTCGACTCGCTGAAGATATTCTTATGGTGCCCCCAAACAATAGGGCCTCACATGTTATTTGGACAGTATATTTACGATGCCCTATATAACTACATGGACCTCAAAATAAAATGTGTCAATCTGATTATTAGGTATGCACCATTATAGTACAAGCCCATTTACAATTTAATACATAAGTGAACTTGCATATTGTTTGAAGTTAAAGATAGTATTGCAAAAAAGAATGTGTTAGTGCAATGTATATGTCAAATGCTCAGGATAGTATACATATAGATTATCATCTTCGATGCGTTGTCTTGGTAGCGCGTGTCATACTTAATGTGTGTTGGGGGGTGGGGTGGGGGTAGGGGGTGGGGGTGGAGCGGTGGGGTGTGTGTGTGTGTGCGTGCATGCTTGCTTGTTTGCGTGCGTGCGTATGTGTGACACATATAGAGAGAGTGTGTGTTTGTATGTGTGTGTTTGTGTGTGTGTGTGTGTATGTGTGTGTGTGTGTGTGTGCGCGCGCGTGCGTTCATGCGTGCGAGCGTGTGTGTGTGCGTGTGTGTGGTGACATGCGTATGTAGTATGCCTGCCTGTGTTAATGTGTGTTGTGTGCATTTCGCATGCATACAAACACAAACAAAAACAAATACACACAACATATTTGCCAACGAAACGTTTCAAATATAACCTTTTAAACGCGCGTGTGCGTGCCGGTGTGTATGCGTTTTATATGTGTCACCATACACGATCGCATACACATACACAAACACATGTACTTGTACTGACGAAACGTTCTACTATATTTTGAAAACGTAATATAACGTTCTAATGCAATTATCTTAAACCGATTCATCCTAGTTAATATTATTTCATCTTTATCCATTTTGAAAAAATACAGTCAGAAAACAATTAAAGAAATTCATGCAACGTAGATATAAAATAATCTAATGACATTTCACACATCTTGAATTCATGCAGTGCACGCGTTTGCATAATAACATTTTATATGCATTTGATATTTTGCCAGTTATAAATATACAGTGTTATTCCATATTTACTAAAGCAAAGTTATGTTTAGTTAACCTAATAAATAGTAATTGGAAACAATTAAAATTCATCACATGTAATGCATACCCTACAGTGGAATGCCTCACGAAATATCTGGATTGTCTGTATAACAAGAAAAAACATTGTTATCATTTACATATTGGTATTTAGATTAGACTACAGATTAGTTAGACATAGGACGTCCTGCAACAATAAAGTAAACCCACAGTATGTGTTTTACGTGTTTGGTCATTTAGAGTTACGGATAATAAGTTAGCCTTTTGAAAGAAATTGCATAGCAAAAACTGAACTATTGGGAAACAGTATGGACAGTACATCTGACATCTGACTGAACAATCATTCAACCTGTGTTCGCCAATTATAATTCACAAGGATAGCGTATTTGTAGTACTCTACATGTGCTTTTAAGCGTGAGTCAGTGTGTACGCGCGCGTGTATAAATGAACGGCGGGGTGTTTTTAAATGCATCCAAGAGCGCTCGCCTTAGAAATGGCTGTTTTTAATCAATCATCACGTTGGGACGTCATTATGGAACATCATATTTGGGTTTATTGTTCGGAAAAAAAGTAGTTTTGACAATGTTCACAAATTGTTCGCACAAAGTATGTTGAATAATCTTTCACGTGCTGAAAAAGGATAAAGGACGTACATTGTAAACACGTTCTAACCTGCACAGAATAGGTTGTAATGGGCGACTGCGTAAAACCTAATGTGATCTTAGCAATGTTATTTCACGATGGGCCGTGCACTGATTATTAACACATATTAAATATACCTTTTAGGTTGCTGTTTTACTCCACGTTGAGTCCTACTCGTATCTACAAAGCTAATCTGGACGGAAGTGACGCCACAGAGATCGTGACAACAGGCTTGTCGTATGTGCCGTCGATTGCCGTCAACTACGACAAGAAGAGAATGTGTTGGCAAGATAAAAGTAAGTGTTGTACCAGTTTGTCTCCGAAGTACTTGGTCAGGCATAATATATTGGCCATAATGTCGGTGAAGTGACGTCACTATTTTCACGTCATCTGTATAACTGGGTTTCCTTGCAAATAATTAAAAAATGATATAGAACTATTTGACACTAGTGATATGTTATTTAACTCCGATGTGTAATTTACCAGTCTTCATCACCTTCTATGTTACATTAAAATGTTGTTGAGAAGAGGTTCAAGTGTGTTGTTGTCAGGTTGTTTGCGCAGTCGGTGTATGTGGTCAAGATTCGTGTTGACACCAGTCATTAAAATGTGGTCAAGATTCATGTTGACACCAGTCATTAAGATGTGGTCAAGATTCATGTTGACACCAGTCATTAAGATGTGGTCAAGATTCATGTTGACACCAGTCATTAAGATGTGGTCAAGATTCATGTTGACACCAGTCATTAAGATGTGGTCAAGATTCATGTTGACACCAGTCATTAAGATGTGGTCAAGATTCATGTTGACACCAGTCATTAAGATGTGGTCAAGATTCATGTTGACACCAGTCATTAAGATGTGGTCAAGATTCATGTTGACATCAGTCATTAAGATGTGGTCAAGTTTCATGTTGACACCAGACATTAAGATGTGGTCAAGATTCATGTTGACACCAGTCATTAAGATATGGTCAAGATTCATGTTGACACCAGTAATTGAGATGTGGTCAAGATTCATGTTAACATCAGTCATTAAGATGTTGTCAAGATTCATGTTGACACTAAACATTAAGATGTGGTCAAGATTCATGTTGACACCAGTCATTAAGATGTGGTCAAGATTCATGTTGACACCAGTCATTAAGATGTGGTCAAGATTCATGTTGACACCAGTCATTAAGATGTGGTCAAGATTCCTGTTGACACTAGACATTAAGAGGTTCGAATGCGTTTTTGTGTCATATTGTTTGCGTACTCGGTGTATATGGTCATGATTTATGTTGACACTAGTTATTACGCAGCTTGTATCGCATATGCCATACATTAGCGTCATAATTAAAAAACAACTGATTGAATTATAGTTTTGTGATTCATATCTCAGCATGCTTTCTTAATAGGTGTTTAATTATTATCAATAGTTTCAGTAATTGTTTTTCAGTCAAAGAGCTCATCGAATGTGTTGACTATTTCGGCAACCACAGACAAGTCTACAACACAACTGGTAGACAGAGGGATCTAGTAATTGTCAATGATATTGCTTATTACGTACAGACCTCGCCAGCGAGGTAACACATCCTTCATCCTTCCGTTACTTACAAAACCCATATTATCATAAGTAATATAATGGCATGTACAATGCTGCTTAAGAAAATGCACGTTAATTGGTGCATTGAGGATTATCAAAAGCAGAGTTAATAATGCATACCGTAATGATTTGAACCGGCTCGTGGATTCTTGCAAGAGGGCAAGAATAAACAGTATGTAACGTTTATAATCACATAACTATATAATGATGTAACAAAAGCTTTCGTGTGACGCAGTGCGCCACTGTCTACTGACGTCACCACTGAATAATTCATCACGTGACCAATTGCTTAGCAAAAACACCGTAACAATGTTTTGATTGTGACGTAACCAGAAAATGACGGGGTTTCTGATAAAGGAATCATAGCTGCGTGCAGGAATGACTTACGCCAACTGTCTTAACATTTCTTTTCTCAGAAGAAGTACATTTAGAGCCTAAATATCAATCGACAGTCGATGTAATACTCAGTAATTGCATTTGTTCTGTACCCATTTTGAAAGCTTGGAGGACTACTTTGAAGGATCACGGATACTGTGATAGGCAAATCAGTTGTACACAAATGTGTTGTCGTAGATAACAGGATCATTCTCTGTTTCTTGCAGAGTCGTCTCAATGGAACTGACGGGAGCAGGAGACCGAATCATTCACGATGTTGGAGCATACGACGAGATCGAGTCGATCGCAGCGTTGGGCGCCACCGGGGACCTAAATTGTCGCACAACGGGTAAGTACTGTTAGTGTTATTGCTTTGTCCCTATCATAATATTCTAAAGGGTGACCTTTCACAACAGCGACTCTATTGGTCTAAATAAGAATGTCCCTGGTTTGTATCTGAAACCGTCACATTTATCTTTTAAACAAAAATCAAAAATAATTTTAAATGGACTTAGAAATATGTTGATATATGTATGCAATAGAAATAATGGAAAATAATAATATTCACCAATAACTAAAATACTAAACCAGTAGTTAGTAGATAGTAAGTTGTTGAAACACAGCAATTATATATTGTATGCACACTGCCATTTTCGTAGAAAGGCTGGGGTCTTGACTCTATTATTCCCATGTATGGGCGCCAAATTTGGAATAGCGGTATTGTTTGCGACACTCAATAGAACCAAATCCATTTGATAGTATGTGCAGTGATATGTTCTCAATTGAATATGCTCCGCTCGGTGAAAGTATGTCGAGTAGTTGGTTTATCCTCAGCCCCTACCCTCTACTCTACAAGAAGTGTTGTCCCGTATATAGTCAGTGACGAACTTGTGTACGACAGTAGAGAGGCCAGAGTGAACGATGACATCATACATCTCCTGGGCTAGCTGAAACGAAAACTAAACACGTCACGGTGTTATAGGAAAACAAAAGCGTTAACAATTTAAATGCACTCTACGATGGTGATTCGGATGCTTTCTGAACACAAAAAAGAACGTTACTGACGATTGTAGTTCTGTAATATGTCCATGTGCTCGGGTAATGCCAATTATTTAACACATTTTGTTCATCGATGTGCATGCCTCAACTATGGTGGAAGCAAACTGTTCGGAGCATTCACAAGTGACACGTTTGTTATGATAATGTGTTCATAAAGCTGCTTAACTTCGACTACCGACTGACACTGTAGCACTACTGTCGTATTCATCGAGTGATTTGTGTCCAGTTGTGAACAGTCAAAACATAAATATTGTTAATAAATTCAGAACACGTTTTCATAGTCGAGAAACCTCTAATAGTTGCAATGGTAGACCGGTACCGACGGACTGGATAAGGAGGCGATTTTCTAGTGTGACGTAACTGCAATATATCTTCATTTATGTTATTATTACCAAGTTTACTTTTCCATGTGAAAATGTGTATCGGTCAATGAAACATTATCGTAATGTGAGTTATGTTTGCATGTATTCGTGTCTCAAGTAATGAATTGAATTGTGTCGTTGCAGAGGCGTATGACAGACAACTCGTGGAGTCGAAAGGCCTCGAGGTCGATCCGCCCATGTCTGTGGTAAAGTCTGCAAAACTGGTCGACGGCAACAAGGACACGTGCGTTACTCTGGATAGCGCAGCGATGTACGTATATTCAGTCGGACGCTGGAATCCGCAGCCGCAGGGGAAATGCTGGTTTCCTGGCCTCAGCATCAAGAGACCTGTGCCGGAAGCGATCAAGTCGTCTTTCACCGTCACGATCACGGGTCGCCGCCTCGTCTGCTCCCCGTCCCACGTCGAAGTGGCACTTGGAATAACCAAATCGTTGGGATGCGAACTTTCTGGAATATACCGGCAGTGCACACTGAGCGGACCCACATCGACCGGAAGGGAGGCTGTGAACACGTGTTCTGCCAAGTGTGTCTGCGATGGTGACGACTGTGGACATGTGACTATTAACATACCAACATTGCTGGAGAGTTGGGAACTCTGCGAAATCGGGATAAAATAAGTTCCTACGATCTGATGATGGAAAGTTTCAAGTGTAGGGTAACACGGCCCCCCAAGGGAAAAGTTGTGTATTTTTGTGTCCATATCTTGTAGATGCATAGTTGTGCAGTAATAGTGTTGAGGTATATATCTATTTATGTATGTCACATATCTCTGAACGATTGAATAACCAAAACGTAAATTATATCAAGTTTAAAATGTACTCCAATAAAACCGTCTTGCCCCATGCCTCGGGTAAAACAGCCCCTCGCCTGGGGCAAAACGGCCCCTCGCCTATTTACTAAAATATTAGGTTTAACCGTTGTATTGATATAAAAACAATGTGTTTTATCCATTATTTATTTAAACCGTCATTAACTACTACTATTATTATAACTCATCGTGAACAGAAATAATCACCAATCCGCATCACTCATCGTGAATTACATTAGACTCATCATTGTTATGTCCGTCTTCTATTGTGTCTTCGACAACACGACACGGTCACATAATACTGATAATATTTGTTGCACTTCTACAGTTCTCCCGCTCTATTGATCTTACATCCGAAACATCCCGGTTTCCTACCTATCAGCTCCTATCTGTATCACTCTACACTACGATCACTTTTGGCATCTGCATAATCACAGGCCTCAAAATCATTATAGTGTTGAACATATTATACTAAAGTAACGGCATGCAGATACTTCGCGGCAGATACAACAGCCTACTCATCAATCAAAACCACTCATCATTGATTAAAAATGATGTCAACAAATTACAGTTGTCATTGTAAGCAATATTCTCCATTATCATTACACTCGTCACTGAAAACACTCATCATCTTTGGAATTTGCATCATCAAATAGTTTGTAATTATATATTTAAATGATTGTGTATGCTATAAATACATTACAGCTTTACTGCATTTACATATCACATTCGTACTGAATGGCGGGGCTAGACGGCCCCGGGGCCATTTTACCCCGTTCTGACAGCCCGTCTTACCCCATACACACCAGTGCCGACTTTTTTCACCTTCACATTTAATCCTTTAATATCGCTCACATTTCGGTGAAATTCGTTGAAAACGTGTATAAATGCGAATGCACCAGAACCAGTCGCTGGGTAATAATCACACGGTGGA
>OZ024865.1:41549199-41561699 GCA_964017155.1 Oasisia sp. SBJ-2009
CATACCCTACTCTTGCTTTATCGCTGTAAAGTATATTGATGAACTCAATCGGAAACAAGTCTAAACTTGACAGTGAGTAGATAGGACCTACTCAAACCAATTGCAATGTTTCAGCGCACTTGTTCCATTAATGACATTACATAGGACAACGATCGCGATCAGCCACGTGTGTCTCCATTAATAAAGCAAAGGTTGCCGAAACACGAAGGTGCTTGACCAAAGTAGCGCCATTTAGGTGAACAATCGCTGTGTCGACGAATGCTATTGATTATACTCGTCGACTGCTATTAACCGAGTAGCACTCAAGTTGGGCATTGACGGTCACCTCGAATCTCCTCAGGTCGGCCATAGCCGGCCAGCGAATACAGCACAGCGTTTGAAATCGGTTTACGTGGTTGCATCTAGTGACTAAGATATGCCAAAAATGCGACACCTATCTAGACATATAACATTAAATTGTGTCTATTTTGGATACTTCCGTTCTCAACAATATTTACAGCGTTTTCGAAATTTAACAGCAATCGTTTTTGTTTTTGGACATTTACAAATGTCCTCCAGCCAGGAGTTGGCCACGTGTACAGCTAAAATGTGTAATATATATAAAAAAAAAAAACATTATTACAAGTGTGTAGATAATGTAATGTTCTTTTAAGTAAACCCCACTTGTAGCAGTATAAATTCAAGCATGAAAGGTTACACCGCAACAAAGTAGTTATTTCACAAAAAGTTTCAAAATGACATTGTGTCAACCAAGATATGGTCAACAAATTTTAAAGTTATAACAACCGTTTTGAAACCACCTTTATTGTCTACAACATGCATAAAACATGCTATTGCGATAATTGAATAGTAAAGACGCTAGAGCAAGGACAATGGCGCAAACACTATTTTTAAACATCTATATCAAACATTTGAGGAAAAATTAGGACTTCCTTTGTTCCACAAGCTAACTGGTAGTAGACTTGCGATTCAATAATCTCGCTTAACGCCTTAGCCGACTGTTACTCGGCTGCGTAATTTCCCCGATGAGACCATCTGGCCACCAAGCATGGTTTTATTTTTATTTTTGTAAAGTGACGCCACCCTACAGAGTTTGCGTAATCGTGGCTAATCCTTCATAATTCCTGATTCGTAAAGACTACAAATATGTTTTTGTTTGTCTTAATATAGTTTAATTCTGAATAGTGCTATGATAAAAAGGATAACCTTATTTAATTTTTTATTTCAAATTCGGTCAATCAGCTTCTCTACCCTAAGCTGTGGTAAGACAAGGCGGAGGTAAGGGGCTGAAAAGTGCTGCCACCTCACGGAGTCTGGTTAATCTAGGTGAGCGATTCAAGTGCAAAATGTTGTAGTTTGCGTGTCACGCAATATTACAATATTCACTGACAAATTATTTCAACAATTCAAACGTGCGACAGTTTGACAAGTCCAATGCCTGGAGTATGTGTATATGTGTATAAGCAATACAATTTTTACAGTGAACGGAGAGCCACTGGAAGAGACAGACTCATTCACATACCTGGGCAACACAATCAACAAAAATGGAGGCACAGAAGAATATGTCAAAGCAAGAATACAGAAAGCAAGAGTGGCATTCATCATGTTGAGGACAATTTGGACAGCACAACACATCAAAATTAACACCAAGCTGAAAATATTCAACTCAAATGTCAAGGCAGTTCTACTCTATGGATCGGAGACATGGCGAACCACACAGAAGACACTAAAGAGAATACAGACCTTCATCGACAAATGCCTGCGCAGAATACTACACCTGAAGTGGACAGACAAGGTACCCAACACCACACTCTGGAAAAAAAACCAAGCAACTACCCATAAAAAATGACACAAAGAAGAGAAAATGGAGGTGGATAGGACATACACTAAGGAAACCACCAGAAACAATCACCCGTCAAGCCACCACATGGAATCCCACAGGGAAGAGGAGAAGAGGTAGGCCACGAAACACCTGGCAAAGAGACACAGAAAAAGACACAAAAGAGAAGGGGTACACCCGGAAGAAATGGAGAAGATGGCCACAGACAGAAAACAGTGGCGTTCCTTAGTCGATGGCCTATGCTCCGAGCGAGCGAAAAGGCTTAAGTAAGTAAGCAATACCTCTTCGCTTGGACTGGGGATACGAGAGATGAAGGCACTTATGTTTGTATTTCGTTTGACGTCAAATTCTTGGCATCATTTATTATATTAAGTAATTAATCGACACCATTACAATGTGGGATGGGGATGTGAGAGATGAACGCAGAGAGGACAGGAGGAGACGGTAAACGGCGGAAAAGAAAAACTGTTTAAGTCTCCTCATTATGTCAACATATAACAATTGGAGAAGCTGTGTAGCTAAACAAAACATCATAATTTCATAGAAAAGATTTATAAAACAATTATATATATATATATATATATATATATATATATATATATATATATATATATATATATATTTATTTATGTATCCTACCAGAAAGCAATGAGGCCGTAGCTCGTTTGGTGCAACAATATAAACAATTGACAACATATATTAAGTGTGTAAAAGGGCAAATTTTATTACCAAATCCTATCCTACATACATGATATATAACATTCCCAATTGATGACAGTTTCCCGGGCACAATACCGGGAAAAACGAGTGACGAAACTATCCCCGATGAGGAGAACCTGAGTGGGAGAGGAAAGTTCGATCTGTGCCAATGGAGATCCAGGGCGCACCACCGACGCCATTACAAACCAGCGAATGTAGGTCACGCAAATAATGGATCGCCTGAATAACGACGTACGACAGAACAAATGAATACAAGTATAGCTGCAACTTACCAAACTGTCGATGTGAAATCGATGGGCGATTTAGTAGAAAGAATCTACAAGAATCGACAAAATAACGGAACTATAACTTCTTCAAATAACTCTTAAACTTGTGTTGTCTTCGCGCGGGCGGTAGCAATCGAAGTGATGGCGGAGGCCCGCTCCCGCCTGATCTCGTGAGGGACCAGTCCATTTCCTCCGAGGGTAGATGGGTTACTTTCTAGCAGCTACATAAATATTATTCTAATGCTAGAATTTCGCATATATATATATATATATATATATATATATATATATATATATATATATATATATATATATACATATACATATATATATATATATGTATATATATATATACACTCTGTATATATAAATATGATATATATATATATATATATATATATATATATATATATATTATATATATATATATATATATATATATATATATATATATATATATATATATATATATACATTACCACTTAACAAAATATTACGTGCAACGAAACTACTTAATCTTTTCCCCTAAATTGCGTTCGCATTTGTTGTTAGAGGTACCCCAGATGTATGAACAAATTTATAATTTGAAAAAAGTTGATATTAAAAATGGTAATTGTCGACTGTGCGAAAGTACATGACAACAGTTCGACACACATGTGAATCTGTGACCAAGTCACATTCACGATACCAACAAAGCATATATTTCATTTTTTTTTTAACAATGCGACTACAACAAGTGCGAGAAGAGCAAGTTCAGTAGCGCGGTGGGAGTTCTCAGTTTGCGTGCTTCCTCGGCATATTTAGGAGTAGAACACCGTCGTTTAAGAGGCAATTTGCGTGATCGAACTGCTTGAATAATACAATGAGACGTTAGGCGCAGTTAACTATCAGTTGTCACAACGACTTTTTTTAAACTACTGCAAATGCGCTTATTAATAATAAATTAGATTATTGCAATTCGCCTTTTAATTTGCCTTTATGGATACTACAATATTACAACGTTTTCTGAATTCCTTAACAATGTGTGTGTACATTACACATAGTAGACAACTATACAACTTTCTGGTGTTGCTGTTTATTATCCTTATATCCGTGTGTGAGTTCTCCTCAGGTTGCGTGTCTCCTGGGCATGCTTACGAATACAATGGCGTCGGCTATAACGTAATTTGCGTGTTCAAACCGCCTGAGTAATACGACTTGACGTCAAACGCAGTTAACTGCGAAATGTCACAAAACTACGCATATAAACTCAATTACAGACAAAGTATTACATAATCGCACATCTTTAGAGTTTCTGCATTGGCTCCCTGTACGATATCTTAACATGTTTAAGATATGTACCATTACTTACCAGCCATTTCCTGTAAGCACCCGTCTTATTTACATGTATTGTTTACTCCTGTAAGAAAACTTGTTCAGCTTCGATCAACTACAGTTCTGGTTTAACCAGTTACCAAAACAAACATAACCAGGTTTGACTATAAAACTACGTTATTGAAATGCGTTTATTTATCAATGGTCGTTCATATATTTTCATTTAAAAATCTCATCCGGATAACTTACATACATATTTACATTCATATATACATATGCACGTATATACACACATGCATACATACATACATACATTTGTTCATACATACATATGTTTATATCCACACATAAATACATACATACACATAGGCAAACACACACATATATATTTATAGCATTGAATTTATATTACTATGAACATGAAGGAAACAAGTAAGTGTATGATGGAAATACTGGCCTTGACTGCTTTATTACTAAAAATACAAAATACAAATGATACCTAGTGACTATCCCACGGTTGCAACTTAAAGACTAGACAATGAACTTTCAGGTTGGATTAAGTCCAAACCATGTTAAACCTAGATATAAACATAAAAAAGCAACTAAACGTGGGTGCCATACATACATACATACATACATACATACATACATACATACATGGATACATACATACTTACTCATCAATATATATATATACACATATGCGCACATACTTAAATACACGCAAGCATACATATATGCAAACATACCTTTATGCATACATATATACTTACATACATACATACGTATATACGTATATATACTCACACGCACATACACACACACAAACACTCACACACACACGCATGCACGCACGCACGCACGTGCACGAAGTCAATTCTCTTTGTTATGCTTAATAATATAATTGTTGTGGCAATTGATAGTTAATTGCGTGTATCGTCTCATTGGATTATTGAATCGGTTCGATCACGCAAATTGCCTCTTAGCCGACAACGTTGTACTCATAAATATGCTACTAAACAAGCCTTTAGCAGAAACATTAGATCGCACTCTCCGCCCTCTATGTATTTATGTCGTTTGACGTCAAGGTCTCGTGTATTACAGTCATATTTGTACTAGTGGGTAAATGCTTCAAGGATGAAGCAGGACTGGGGTAATATGAATGGGAGTGGGACTACTACAGAGTAAATGCTTCGCAGCTAAAACACGTTTGAGACTCAAGTTAAAGTAAGGAGACCAGCCCCCCCCCTCGCCACCTACCCCCTCCCCCCGCCCACCTCCTTCCGACCGTCCCCAATCAAGCCGCCGTCCTCTCCCTTCCCCGTTCATTGAAATTGCGCCACTGCAGAACGTTCCTCACCACCGACGGTCACATCGCATGTCGAATATTCCTTGTGAACCCTCGACTCAGTGACAGGTAACAGCGACTTTTGTCGGCTGGCACCGCGAACTATTTATCTCCGTGGCGAGATCGCAAAATTTTGATTTGGGGTGAAAAATAGGCAAACATGCCGCAAAATCGGGGGAGGGGTGGGCATTCAACCACTGGTTACGACCTGGGCTCAAATTCTGATTGGTGGTATGAAGAACACGGAGCGAAGCCTGCCACGGACATTTCAGTCGGAAATATGAATGAACGGGGAAGGGAGAGGACGGCGGCTGGACTGGGGACGGTCGGAAGGAGGTGGGCGGGGGGAGGGGGTAGTGGGCGACAGGGGCTTGTCTCCTTACTTTAACTCGAGTCTCAAAAGTGTTTTAGCTGCGAAGCATTTACCCTGTAGTAGTCCCACTCCCATTCATATTACCCCAGTCCTGCTTCATCCTTGAAGCATTTACCCACTAGTGTTATTCCTTTACCCGCGAAGCCAACATCTGTACATGCAATAGTCATAACATGAGGATAGCAAAGATTACATGGCGCGTATGTTGGCCGTTGCAAATGCCACGCAATGTTAATGGCACCTGAACGCATAAATTATGAACAGCGCAGGCCGCAGCTCTGGGCGACATGAAAAACCCTCCAGACAGGCAGACTGTCATGTACCGTATCATCATAGGGAAGCTTCCGGCATTTATCGCCCATTCACAAATCTTTCGACACTTTCCAGTTTTCTTCCGAACACTTTGCATAACTTTCGTGACGTTATATAGCAGCCTTGTTGTATATATTTCTCCTTGCAATGCAATATGATGGTTGTATTTGGGCTAAAACAAATGAAACAGCTCTTAAGCTTCGAGCTCGAGTCAACAGATATCTTACATTCATACTTTCCTGATTCTGCTGCCACCTGGCGACTTGAAACCGAGTTTCAGGACGCAAGCCAACACACCACCAGGGGCACCTCGGATAGCCGAACCATTTGTTGACATGGGTGGCGGGTATAGCCGGTCCATTTGCGAAAGTCGACAGTTTGAAACATCGAAAACCCGAGTTGAGGGACGAAAATTAAAAATCGACGATTTTCCGTATTTGATGCTTGCTCTGGGCTTTCCAAAATGGTATAGCACATGTCTGTAGCTATTCCCAATCGCTGGATCAATTCGGATTAGCCTTAGTGTTTAGGAAACTAAATATATCCCATTCATATTAGGAAGGAGAACGCCTTGTTGACTTCTGCTTGAACAACAACTATGTAATTGGAGGTACCATCTTTGCACACCGGGACATCCACAAGCTCACATGAAAATCACCTGATGGTAGGACAAGCAATCAAATCGACCACATTATCATCAATGGAAAATGGCGTAGGTCCCTTCAAGATGTGAGATTTGCCGTGGAGCTGACATTTATAGTGACCACTATTTGGTGACCGCACGCGTCAAGTTGAAGCTTCACAAAGTGGTACCAGAAAGCCAGCGGCGTAAACAACTAGATGTCACAAGACTCGCATGGCCAGCCACCAAACAGGAGTTCGTTTTGGAGCTGAGAAACCGCTTCAGTGCATTAACAGACACATCAGAGGAGACTGACCACGACGCTACCAACAAGTGGGACACCATCAAGAAGACCTTTGTTGAAGTAGCTACCAAAGTCTTGGGCCACAAGAAGAAGAACCACAAGGAACGGCTAACACAGGAAACCTGGAAAAAGATTGAGGAGCTGAAACAACTCAAAATCAAGATGCTCAGCACCAAATCAACGAGACTCCAACAACAAGTCCAAAAAGCATACAAAGGCAAAGACAAGGAAGTGAAGAAGAGTGCCAGGAATGAAAAGAGGGCCCATGTAGAAGGGCTAGCAGCAGAAGCTGAGAGTGCAGCAGCAAGAGGTGAACTGAGCACTGTCTACAAGATCACCAAACGTCTCTGTGGTAATTACACTACCCACTCTGCCACTGTGAAAGGCAAAGATGGCAGCATTATTACAACTGAACGTGAACAAGCTGATAGATGGGTTGAATATTTCTGTGAAGTCCTGAACCACCCTCAGCCAGATGAACCCGCCGACCCCCCACCAGTGCCAGATGACCTCAACATCGACATCAGTCCCCAACAGAAGCGGAAGTTAGAAATGTCATCAAAGCTATGAAGAGTGGAAAAGCCCCAGGCGTAGACTCCATTCATGCTGAAATGTTGAAGGCCGACCTCAGTACAGCTACAAGAGTCCTGACTAACTTGTTCGACACCATTTGGGACAAAGAGACTATCCCAAGTGACTGGGGCAAATGACTCATTATAAAGATCCCTAAGAAAGGCAACCTCCAAGTCTGTGACAATAGGCGAGGAATCACACTCTTGTCCATCCCCAACAAAGTCTTCTGTAGAATCCTTCTTGGAAGAATCGAGACAGCTATTGACAAGAAGCTGAGGCAAGAACAAGCGTGATTCCGGAAGAGAAGAGGGTGCACTGATCAGATCTTTGCATTGAGAAACATCATAGAGCAGACTCTAGAATGCAACTGCCCACTGTATATCAACTTCATTGATTTCAAAAAGGCCTTTGACAGTATCCACCATGACACTATGTGGAAGATCTTAAGATCTTATGGAGTACCTCTAAAGATTGTTTCACTGATAGACACGTTCTACAACCACTTTGAATGCAGTGTCATACTCAGTTATACATCCTCTGAATGGTTCCCAGTGAAATCGGGTGTTAGACAGGGATGTATCCCCTCGCCCATCCTCTTCTTGGTCGTCATCGACTGGGTTATGCGGAAAGCTACATCAGATAAACCCAGGGGTATCCAGTGGACTCTCTTTTCCCAGCTAGAAGACCTCGACTTTGCTGATGACCTTGCATTTCTATCAGTAAAGCGTGATCATCTGCAGGAAAACACTGATAGATTAGAGAGATATGCAAAGCAAACTGGGCTTACCATCAATACATCCAAGACACAAGTGATGAGCATCAACACCACACCAACCGCACCTGTTACCGTAAATGGTGAACCACTTGAGTTTGTTCAGGACTTTACTTACATGGGTAGTCTCATCAGCAAAGACAATGGAGGCCAAAAAGACATCAAGGCAAGACTCGGTAAAGCCCGCTGTGCTTTCGCCAAACTGCAGAACATTTGGAAGTCTAATCAGTACACCACCAAAACAAAGATAAGACTTTACAACAGTAATCTGAAGTCCATCCTACTGTATGGCTCAGAGTGCTGGCGAGTGGTTAAAGGGGAAATGGCAAAGATCGACGCGTTCCACAATGGATGTCTCAGAAAGATCTGCCGAATATTCTGGCCCAATAAGATCTCCAACGTGGTCCTGTATAAGAAGACGGGCTGCAACAGTGCTGTCCTAGAAATGAAACGCAGGCGGCTGAGATGGCTAGGACACGTCCTGCGAATGCCCGGAAACAGCATCCCCAAAGTGGCACTCAGATGGACACCACCAGGAAAAAGGAAGAGAGGACGGCCAAAGATGACGTGGCGACAAACAGTGATGGCCGAGCTGAGAGAGATGGGGCTGTCGTGGGGAGACGCTCAGGCCTCAGCCAAGGACAGGACCTTGTGGCGGAAGATTGTTGTGGCCTTATGTCCCACTGGGGACGAAGAGGATTAAGTAAGTTAAGTAAGTAATATTAGGAAGGGGACTGCCATACCCTTCCTGATGAGTACTAACTCAATATTACGTGCAACGAAACTACCTTTCCTTTTCCCCTAAATTGGGTTTGTATTTGTTTTAGTGCTACTCCCGATGTTGGGTGAGATTTATAATTTGGAAAAGAGTAGATATTAAAAATGGTCATTGTCGACTGCGCGAAATGACATATCAGCAGTCTGACACGCGGATGAATCGGTGGGCAAGTCAAAAACACGATACGAACACGGCAACCCAAATTTGGCTAAGTAATTGATATTTTACTTTTCATATTTTCTTCATCAAACTATCGCGAGTAGGACACAGCGTGTAGCGAGAGTTGTACGGTGGGAATGTTTAGTTTGCACGTTTCTTAGACATACTTAGTAGTACAACACTAACTTATAGAAAACATAATTTGCGTGGCCGAAATGCTTGAATAATATATTGTGATATTAAACGCAGTGACCTATGAAGCTTCACAATTGTCCTTTTAGTATGCACACAAATAACTCAATGACACACTATTACAAAGACCCAGAGCAAATCATTCCTATGATGAACATTTCCATTGTTAAAAAAAGTTACTCGGTAATATAATAACTTATTATTGCCCTACATATGTTTTTTTGAACGGAACAACGCAATCCTTTTCAATAAATTGAATTCACATTTGTTTTAACCGTACACACAACAATGAGACAAATATATATTTTGAAAAAGAGTTGATATGAAAAATGGTTATTGCTGTCTGCACGAAAGGAAACCTAAAACCTATTTTATTGCTGTCTGCACGAAAGGACACGTAAACACAGTTTGTGTGTGACGCAATACGAAACAAGACAAACGACTGTTAACAGAATACATCCAGAACAATATATTATGTTCACTCAATGTATGATGGCTCGAATGTCCACGTTTAAGTCCACATACACGGCAACGGCGTTATTGCAATTCGACTGTTTGATCGACGGTGTTTCGGTCATATACGCTTAAAATCATCATGCTAGTAATCGAAATGTATGTAATAAAATAAAGGTAAAGTTCACCATATGCATACTATTTTGCATATGATATGTCCGTGGTGACTTCAGTAACATATGCAGATACTTCTCAAATCCGTAGTTGTGTGAGGAGCATTGGATAGCTACGAGTAGATAACTGATTAGAATATATGTGTGGTAAACTACAGTCCACTGTTCAGTTATTTCTTTATTTTTTTTTATTTTTTTTTAACAATGCGTCTACAACAAGTGGAGAAGAGCAAGTTTAATAGCGCGGAGGGAGTTCTCAGTTTGACAAGCAGTTGTGTCTGACGCAATACGAAACAAGACAAACAACTGAATGCTAACATAATACATCCAGAATAATATAGTTTATTCACTCAATATAGGATGTCTCCAATATACACGTTTAGTTCCACAAATACGGTAATAGCTTTATTGCGAATCGACTACTTGATCGACGGTGTTACGTTCATTTTCGCTTAAAACCATCATGCTAATAATCGCAATGTATGCAATTAAATAAAAGTAACGTTCACCATATGCAGTCTATGGAGACACCAGTAACAAGAACATGCGTGCGCGTGCGCGTGCGCGTGCGCGTGCGCGTGCGCGTGCGCGTGCGCGTGCGCGTGCGCGTGCGCGTGCGCGTGCGCGTGCGCGTGCGCGTGCGCGTGCGCGTGCGCGTGCTCGTGCGCGTGCGCGTGCGCGTGCGCGTGCGCGTGCGCGTGCGCGTGCGCGTGCGCGTGCGCGTGCGCGTGCGCGTGCGCGTGCGCGTGCGCGTGCGCGTGCGCGTGCGCGTGCGCGTGCGCCTGCGCGTGCGCCTGCGCGTGCGCGTGCGCGTGCGCGTGCGCGTGCGCGTGCGCGTGCGCGTGTGCGTGTGCGTGTGCGTGTGCGTGTGCGTGTGCGTGTGCGTGTGCGTGTGCGTGTGCGTGTGCGTGTGCGTGTGCGTGTGCGTGTGCGTGTGCGTGTGCGTGTGCGTGTGCGTGTGCGTGTGCGTGTGCGTGTGTGATTGTGAGTATGTACGTACGTATATAGATATGCATGTATGCAGGTAGGTATGTTCTATATCAGTGAAAATATACAACTATTTAAAATCTACATAAACATTTCACTGGACGTATAGTTGATACATAACTGCGTTTACTACATTTTACACTCATTTTATCGCATGTGTGGCTGGTATAGCTTTATTTTCATTTCTTTCATCAAGATAATAGTTGCATTGGATTGCTCATACTTCAAAACACATAACACGATTCCGATTTCAAGTTTCTATACCATTTATTGCCACCAATATAGCGATTATAAGAATGTGATGACCGGTGTTGGCCATCTTGAATTTGCTCACGAAAAAGTGGACGAGAAAAATGGAAACAGTTTTTTTGCAGTCCTTTAGGGTCAATATAAGTGAAGAACACAATTATTTAAAATCTGTATGAAAAAGTCACAGAATGACACAATGACATATCCTATTAAATACTGAATACATTGCTTGACAAATTTGCACGGCGAGATTGGTTTTATCGCACCATGGAGCTTAATATTCGAGGATGTTGACGCATAAGAAGTGATTACTATTATTTTACATAACATCATATCATAACAAAACAAATCGTTTCCAATTCTGAACGCTCCTACGTTCGGGAAACGGCACATGTTCTTACATAATGTTATTTCCAATGACGTGCAATGCGCAAGTAAATTACACTTCTCGCCGTATTAGAATATCTACAAGATGTTACCTTTGGAGCATCGCAGTTGTATCTTCTCCCTGCCTCGTGGTCCGATTGTTTCGTTCGCTTCTTTGTTCATCGGCGTCTGATTTTCGAAATGAAGATGTATTTAAAACAGAGCAAGGACGATCTCTTACTTTTATTACATTACATATCCCTTATATATTTTAACGTATTTCACATGATCTTTTACAAACTTTGTACGTTACAATGATGAGCATTTTGCGATCCGGTGCAAAAAAGCCTAGAATTAGTTGTATATATCATTCCATACCGCTTTGTGTTTTTGGCAAGTTATCTCCAATTCAACGCAAAACCTTTCAGCTCTTTCTTCATTGGTTGTCCCCGAGTAGTCGTTGTTTCACATTTATCTCTAGAATCCAAGCCAGCTAGTAATACCAAATGTTAACAAACACAACAAGTCGGGGGCGACACTTATCGCTAGGACCCTAAAAACAAGATGAATTTTCTATAGAAGCCCAACATTCCTTCCGAATAATATACTATTAAATAACGTTATCGTGATGGTATTTTTAGTCAAGTCAAGTCAAACGTTGTTATGTGAGTTTGGGTACTTATAAAATAAGGGCAATGT
>OZ024865.1:41566699-41596699 GCA_964017155.1 Oasisia sp. SBJ-2009
ATACTATGCCAACACCCCTATGTGTTATAATCCGTGCAACCGGGCAGCGTTTACTAGAAAAAAATACACTGACGTGTTAAGCGACATGATTGATTGGAACATGGTTGTATAAATAGAGCGACTTTTCCAGACTAAAGCACCACTCTTCAGAGGGAGATCTGTTTGTCACAGCGTTATCAGCTCGGTAAGTGTTACGTCTCCTTGACTTCTTTGTGATATCACTAATGATATTGTACGACTAACAGCCTCTTCATATTAGTTGCTATTATAATATCAGTGTTCATGCCAGCGACGAGTTCGTATACAGAAATCATGGAACGTTCCACAGAACATTATCATCAGTGGAAAACGTGTCCTGCACTGCCAAAATATGTGTATGTTCTCAAAATACGTATTGGTGGATTTGTCGTATAACAGAAATGAAAAATTGCGAGTACAAATTAAATAAAAAAATCACATATTTTTATTGCATAAATGTAATTTGGAAAATATCGCTGCAGACAGGAAATAAACGTTCCGATTATCACTGTTCATGAACGTTTGATAATTTATGTCAAGCTGTAGTGGCACTATTCATATAATTTCAGAATAAAACCGGTCGTAATGGCGAAGTTGTTCATCGCGTTGCTGGTGCTAGTCGTCGTATGCGCGGCTACAGGTAAGACTCTACAACATATGTTGATAAAACGACGTAGCGTACAGCTCATATGGGCAGGCTACACGCACGAACACGGGCTCCCATGTGCGTACGTAGTACCCACTCCACAGTCTTTAACATCCGTATGCACGAACAATAAACAGTCAATGTAGGCACATGCCATATATCGTTGTCATCTACAATATGTCTATATATATATATATATATATATATATATATATATATATGTATGTATATATATATATATATATATATATATATATATATATATATATGGGTGTGTTTATGTGTGTGCGTATGTGTGTGCGTATATGTGTGCGTATGTGAGTGAGTGAGTGAGTGAGTGAGTGAGCGAGCGAGCGAGTGAGTGAGTGAGTGAGTGAGTGAGTGAGTGAGTGAGTGGGTGAGTGAGTGAGTGAGTGAGCGAGCGAGCGAGCGAGCGAGCGAGTGAGTGAGTGTGCTTGTTTGCTTGTACATAACCTGTTGTAATGAATAGTAGTTGCTCTAAAATGTCAGCGTGCTTGGGTATGTCGCAAGGGATTCGTTTTTTTTTATGCCTGTGAGGGAGTGGGTAAAGTATGTTACCATTTGAGTAATTCCAAAGGATGGCTCTTGCGCTAATTAATAAATTACATTAAAATATCCTGCCAGCGCAACACCATTTCGGTAAAGTTTGGAAAGGCTGCATCTAAGATGGTTGCAACATGTCTCGTCCTTGCTACGTTTGCACACCAGACATGGCTTTGGTCCACATCACAGAATGATTTGAATTGTATAATCGCGTAGGTTGCATTAAGATCACCCGTGGTTTTCCTTTCAGCGCACTATCCATACGACGGATGTTGGAACGGATACGACTACGATTGCTGCAGGGGTCGTCAAGAGGGTTTCTTCTACCCGTCGCTGGTGAAGCCTCTGCCCTACTACTACCATTGTGTCAACAGGAGAGTTATCTACGGCAGGTGCGAGGCGAACCTTTGCGTCACCAGATTTGGAACTTGTGGTAAGTGTTATAAAGGCACTTATCATTATTGCTGTAGTTAATGTCAGATAAGCCAGTGTTCAATTGCGTTGATTGTTTGCCATTAACCAGCGGCTATCCGACCGATGTAGTTAGGGAGGCCTAATACACAGCATTCATTTATCAGGCTTGCCAAAATAACAAGTGGAAATGCAATGAATTTGCATCACACTGACGCATCGGTCGTCAACACATTGTGCAATGTATTTGAAGTATTTTCCGCGACCACAGCAATTCGAAATGCACCATCCTTAAGACAACACTTAGGAACATTCAAAAGATAACGACTAAACAAACCCCAAACCATTCTACTATGTTCGATGCATATTTGTTTTTGTTGAGCCATCCTGCACGATATGTGCCAGGCATGTAGAAAATACGTTAAAATCCATGTATACACCAAGCGTAGAAATTATTGTTGAATTAAACCTATCCACCGTAGCACAGTTTTTGTTTGCGACTTGTATTCGTAGTGTAGCGGTATGACGAGGAGGTTTTTTTCAATTATGATTATTTGAATATATTCTTTAGGAAAACCAGTCCCACTTACACTGTTTTTCCTCTCAACGATTAATCGCAGTTAACACTACTAATACAAATTGATTTTGCTTTGAAGGGAACTGCGTCGATAGATGTAGCTACCACAGTTCATACTACTCGAGCTACTTCTACGGTCGTTACTACTACCACTGTAACCAAGGAGCATTGTACTATCGCTCGTGTGAACTGAACGAGTCGTTCTACCCCAGACTGGGCCGTTGTGGTTCGTATTTTGGTGATCTACTGAGTGAATTAATATACAGCGAAAACGTATTGCAAACTACTGAACACATCAGCTACAATGCGAAAACTGGCATCCTTGAACATAATTATCACCATGAAATGATGAATACCCTGCCCTATAACTTTGCATGACTGCCATATGTTGCAAGCGTATATTGTATAATAGAATATATACGTTGTTGATATATTAAGCGGACTATTGTTCCCCAAAGATTTCAAACTAGAGAATTACAAAATGAACAGTATTTCATGAAATGGTGATCCTTTTGATTCGATTATTCCCGTGTAACTGTTCCATGGTATGGTACCTATAGGTAAAATGTAAGCGTACGTATGTCGCAGGCTGCAGAGAGTCTTACTGTGAGAGGTACAACGGCTGGCAGGCGACCGTTTGCAATGGATGCAACCAGTACGTGTACTGCAAGTGGGGACGTCCTCTTCGCTACAGGACATGCTACGGCTACAGACGATTCTTCGACTGTCAACGCCGTCGTTGTGTCCACAGCTGTGATGGCTGTTGTGGCCATCGATAAGCAGACAGAAAGAAAGGTAACCTAAATATGATACTGGTTGTCGACCTCGTCGTTGTCTGCATCCGTTGTACTTGTTGCACGTGTGTATTTAGTTTACATGGTGACGCCATGATATAACGGATGTTTTACTGAACTTTAACTGCAAATCAAGACAAATACATAGCATCATCTTACATTAGAAATAATTACATCATATAGAGATGATCACGTCGAATATATGCCGCGGTTTAATGTGATTTGCACTTGCGAAGAAATACGGAAATAGAACATGTTTTCTCTAATCAATAGTTGCTTTCGATAGGTGATAGCATAAGTAGTAATTTGAATTCAAACCTGTTGTCGTTTGCAGTGATGTTCACTGGTCTGTCTCCCACCGAAGACAAACGGTACAAGCCAACAAGAGAGGACAGATGGTTCTCCGAACAAAGACCAACACGTTCGCTTGTAACCTGCATGACCATGTTAAAATTACACTAAAATAAAGTGTCTGCTTTACTGATAATTGCCTGTGTCATATTGCTGATATTAGTTATTACGGCGACGCATATCCAACACGCCATATGGTGAATCTTTCCTATAGCATAGGTTTTTGACGTGCAGTCTAATCATACAATAACAATTTGCGCTTTGTGTCCCTCGTTTGTAGTTACACTATATTTATTTGCATGAATACAACCGGAAACCTTATTTCTACGATTAACAGAAATATTCTTTATAATCTCATGTAAACAAAATGAACACCACCAACTCGAACAGACGGACGAGGAGGTGGTGTTGGTTATTTCATGTCAAAACTGTTTAAAATGACCATGCAAAACAACCGTCACTCTCACAGCTTTCATTCTATAGTTGTAAACATTTCAAATAGCTGGATATATAAACCTTAATCCTGAATCTACTGTCAAGTACATCATTCGCTTGGCCACCACTAACACTCGCTACATTCGATAACAAAACAGCCTGACTTCTTGATTTAATAATTTCCTAAATCAATTATATTCTTCGACTAAGCCGCGACTGACAACCCATGACATGGCAGGATGTAATGCTGACATTTCCCCCACTTGGTTACCCTTCCATCTTCGACCACGTCGAGTCAAACCAGATGGTGGTATTGGTTTCCTCTTTTCAAAACTGTTCAAAGTAAGCCAGCATACCTGAACATTTCAATTTGGAATCTGTAAGGATTGGCATCTCAAATTCGTGCTTCTCTGGATATTTAATTGGTACTGCTTGCCATCTAGGTCACCCAGTTAATTGTGTCTAATAATAATTCCAGGATATCTTGGCAAATACGGCAGCAAAACGTTTACATTGTTGGTGATTTTGTTGTTCATTTGGATACACCGACCGCAACATCTACCACGTTTAAATATATCCTGGCATCGTTTGACATAAAACAAGATTTCAACATCCCAACAGAATTGATTTGTAACTCGCCCGTCTTGTATAAATATTGAGAAACCCAAAGTTTCAGATGGTTTATCGGACTAATACACATTAGTGGATAATCTTTATATTCCTATAACGCCAGCCGTGTCCAAACACTAGGTGTTTTATGGAGCCATTCACAATATCAACATCACAGCACTAATGTATACTACACTAATACCCGACCGTGTTATACATCATAAAGAAAATGTATCAGACATATAAGAACATTACCGTTAAATACTTAAGACATTGCTTTGGCAAATATGCACTTATCAATATACGGAGGGCGAGATTGGTTTTATCGCGCGCCATGGAGCTTGATATTCGAGGATATTGACGCATAAGAAGTCATTAGTATTGTTATACATAATATATTGTCGTAACAAAACCAATCGTTTGCAGTTCTGAACGCTTCTACGTTCGGGATACGGCTTGTGTTCTTACATAATGTTTCTGCTAATGATGTGCAATGCGGAAGTAGATTACACGTCACGCCGTATTAGAAGAATTGTAAGATACTACGTTTGGAGCACCGTAGCTGTATCTATTCCCGTCCCCGTGGTCCGGTTGCTTCGATCGCTTCTGTGTTCACTGTTGTGTGATCTTCGAAATAAATATGCTTTGAATACAGTGTAAGGACGGTCGCTTACTTTTATTACTTTACATATCCCTTATATATATATATATATATATATATATATATATATATATATATATATATACACATATATATATATATACACACATATATATATATATATATATATATATATATATATATATATATATATATATATATATATATATATATATATATATATATATATATATATTAACGCATTCCGCACGATCTTTTTCAGACGTGGTATGTTACAGTAATGACCATTTTGCGATGCGGTGCCAAAAAACCTCGAATTAGCGTTCCAAACATATATGTAGGGCAAAAATAAGCTGTGAAGCAAGATGTTATACGCTGCATGGCCTACTCAGTATGAGCAACAAGGGCAGCATCATCGTCGAATAAAAGTTCCCTGATCAATTTCTCCTTTGTATTTCTGTTTTTATGCATAGTAAAATAATTGTTGCGACAATTAATATTTAGCTGCGTCTAGCGTCTCGTAGTAATATTCCAGCGGTTCGATCACGCAAACTCCCTCTTAGCCGACTGCATTCTACTCTTAAATATGCCTATAAAACACGCAAACTGAGAACCCCAACAGTGCTATTCAACTTGCTCTTCTCGCACTTATTCGAACCCCAGTATTAATTAAAAAAAACTTATTTCGTATTGCGTCAGACTCATCTGCGTGTAAAATTGTGTTTACGTGTCCTTTCGTGCAGACAGCAGTAACCATTGATCTCATATCAAGTATTTTTCAAAATATCAATTTGCCTCAATGTCGCGTGTGCGGCTAAAACAAACGTGCATACAATTTATTGAAAAGGATTGAGTAGTTTTGTTGCAAAAGCGATCTTCCTACAAATATAGTATATCAACAATTAGCGGGTTCGTGCTTAATCATTTACATTAAATGCCTGATTTGCAAACACGTTTAGGAGAAAATGTCAACATCCATGTCCATTGAAAATTCCTTTTTCTAAATCTCGCAATGTAGAAGCAAGTGGCATCTCCAAAACCACAACTGCTATAGTAGTGGATACATACATATACGTATATATACATATACGTATATATACATATACGTATATATATGTATATATATATATATATATATATATATATATATATATATATATATATATATATATATATATATATATACACATATGTATGTGTGTGTATATGTGTATATATTATGTTTAAATAAAAAATATTTGTTTATCGTTATAACTTATATTAAATGACGATATGATCATGTGTTTAAAGAATTTGTTTAACGGATTGATTCTAACATAGTGTGCTGTTGATCATTTATGACTACTATAACATGAAATCCTGTTGCTTTGTATCAGTAAATACTTGTGTGGAGTTGATAGCTTTTATGACTGATGTAGGTAAATCCAACGGAAACGTTGCAAATATTAGACTAACAGTATCCTTGTCGACAATAAGCAGTGTATTCGTCATATGGTATGTTGGACATGCGTCGTCGTACTAACACTAATATCAGTAATATTACACAGACAATTATCATTAAAGCAGACACTTTATTTTAGTGTAATTTTCACATAGTCATGCAGGTTACAAGCGACCATGTTGGTCTTTGTTGGGAGATCCATCTGTCCTCTCTTGTTGGCTTGTTCCGTTTGTCTTCGCTAGGAGACGGATCAGTGAACGTCACTGCTAACAAACTTACGTTATACATACATACGTATATACGTACATACATACTCAAACGCGCACACTCAGTCACACACACACACACACACACACACACACACACACACACACACACACACACACACACACACACACCACACACACACACACACACACACACACACACACACACACACACACACACACACACACAAAGCAATGTCTTAAGTATTTAACGGTAATGTTCTTATATGTCTGATAAATGTTCTTTATGATGTATAACACGGTCGGGTATTAGGCTCCATAAAACACCTAGTGTTTGGACACGGCTGGCGTTATAGGAATATAAAGATTAACCACTAATGTGTAATAGTCCGATAAACCATCTCAAACTTTGGGTTTCTCAATGTTTATACAGGACGGGCGAGTTACAAATCAATTATGTTGGGATGTTGAAATCTTGTTTTATATAAAACGATGCCAGAATATATATTTAAACGTGGTAGATGTTGCAGTCGGTGTATCCAAATGAACAACAAAATCGCCAACAATGTAAACGTTTTGCTGCCGTATTTGCCAAGATATCCTGGAATTATTATTAGACACAATTAACTGGGTGACCTAGATGGCAAGCAATACAAATTAAATATCCAGAGAAGCACGAATTTGAGATGCCAATCCTTACAGATTCCAAATTGGAATGTTTAGGTATGCTGGCTTACTTTGAAAAGTTTTGAAAAGAGGAAACCAATACCACCATCTGGTTTGACTCGACGTGGTCGAAGATGGAAGGGTAACCAAGTGGGGGAAATGTCAGCATTACATCCTGCCATGTCGAGGGTTGTCAGTTGTCAATTATTAAATCAAGAAATGAGGCTGTTTTTTATCGAATGTAGCGAGTGTTGGTGGTGGCCAAGCGAATGATGTACTTGACAGCAGATTCAGGATTAAGATTTATATATCCAGCTATTTGAAATGTTTACAACTATAGAATGAATGCTGTGAGAGTGACGGTTGTTTTGCATGGTCATTGTATTTTAAACAGTTTTGACATGAAATAACCAACACCACCTCCTCGTCCGTCTGTTCGAGTTGGTGGTGTTCATTTTGTTTCCATGAGATTATAAAGAATATTTTTGTTAATCGTAGAAATAATATTTCCGGTTGTATTCATGAAAAATAATAGTGTAACTACAAACGAGGGACAAAAAGCGCAAATTGTTATTGTATGATTAGACTGCACGTCAAAAACCTATGCTATAGGAAAGATTCACCATATGGCGTGTTGGATATGCGTCGCCGTAATAACTAATATCAGCAATATGACACAGGCAATTATCAGTAAAGCAGACACTTTATTTTAGTGTAATTTTAACATGGTCATGCAGGTTACAAGCGAACGTGTTGGTCTTTGTTCGGAGAACCATCTGTCCTCTCTTGTTGGCTTGTACCGTTTGTCTTCGGTGGGAGACAGACCAGTGAACGTCACTGCAAACGACAAGAGGTTTGAATTCAAATTACTAGTTATGCTATCACCTATCGAAAGCAAATATTGATTAGAGTAAACATGTTCTATTTCCATATTTCTTCGCAAGTGCATATCACATTAAACCGCGGCATATATTCGACGTGATCATCTCTATATGATGTGATTATTTCTACTGTAAGATGATGCTATGTATTTGTCTTGATTTGCAGTTAAAGTTCAGTAAAACATCCGTTATATCATGGCGTCACCATGTAAACTAAATACACACGTGCAACAAGTACAACGGATGCAGACAACGACGAGGTCGACAACAAGTATCATATTTAGGTTACCTTTCTTTCTGCCTGCTTATCGATGGCCACAACAGCCATCACAGCTGTGGACACAACGACGGCGTTGACAGTCGAAGAATCCTCTGTAGCCGTAGCATGTCCTGTAGCGAAGAGGACGTCCCCACTTGCAGTACACGTACTGGTTGCATCCATTGCAAACGGTCGCCTGCCAGCCGCTGTACCTCTCACAGTAAGACTCTCTGCAGCCTGCGACATACGTACGCTTACATTTTACCTATAAGTACCATGGAACAGTTTCATGGGAATAATCGAATCAAAAGGATCACCATTTCATGAAATACTGTTTATTTTGTAATTCTCTAGTTTGAAATCTTTGGGGAACAATAGTCCGCTTAATATATCAACAACGTATATATTCTATTATACAATATACGCTTGCAACATATGGCAGTCATGCAAAGTTATAGAGAAGGGTATTCATCATTTCATGGTGATAATTATGTTCAAGGATGCCAGTTTTCGCATTGTAGCTGATGTGTTCAGTAGTTTGCAATACGTTATCGCTGTATATTAATTCACTCAGTAGATCACCAAAATACGAACCACAACGGCCCAGTCTGGGGTAGAACGACTCGTTCAGTTCACACGAGCGATAGTACAATGCTCCTTGGTTACAGTGGTAGTAATAACGACCGTAGAAGTAGCTCGAGTAGTATGAACTGTGGTAGCTACATCTATCGACGCAGTTCCCTTAAAAGCAAAATCAATGTGTATTAGTAGTGTTAACTGGGATTAATCGTTGAAAGGAAAAACAGTGTCAGTGGGACTGGTTTTCCTAAAGAATATATTCAAATAATCATAATTGAAAAAAACTTCCTCGTCATACCACTACACTACGAATACAAGTCGCAAATAAAAACTGTGCTACGGTGGATAGGTTTAATTCAACAATAATTTCTACGCTTGGTGTATACATGGATTTTAACGTATTTTCTACATGCCTGGCACATATCGTGCAGGATGGCTCAACAAAAACAAATATGCATCGAACATAGTAGAATGCTTTGGGGTTTGTTTAGTCGTTATCTTTTGAATGTTCCTAAGTGTTGTCTTAAGGATGGTGCATTTCGAATTGCTGTGGTCGCGGAAAATACTTCAAATACATTGCACAATGTTTTGACGACCGATGCGTCAGTGTGATGCAAATTCATTGCAGTTCCACTTGTTATTTTGGCAAGCCTGATAAATGAATGCTGTGAATTAGGCCTCCCTAACTACATCGGTCGGATAGCCGCTGATGAATGGCAAACAGTCAACGCATTTGAACACTGGCTTATCTGACATTAACTACAGCAATAATGATAAGTGCCTTTATAACACTTACCACAAGTTCCAAATCTGGTGACGCAAAGGTTCGCCTCGCACCTGCCGTAGATAACTCTCCTGTTGACACAATGGTAGTAGTAGGGCAGAGGCTTCACCAGCGACGGGTAGAAGAAACCCTCTTGACGACCCCTGCAGCAATCGTAGTCGTATCCGTTCCAACATCCGTCGTATGAATAGTGCGCTGAAAGGATACCATTGATGATCTTAGTGCAACCTACGCGTTTATACAATCCAAATCATTCTGTGATGTGGACCAAAGCAATGTATGGTGTGCAAACGTAGCCAGTACGAGAAATGCTGCAACCATCTTAGATGCAGCCTTTCCAAGCTTTATCGAAATGGTGTTGCGCTGACAGGATATTTTAATGTAATTTATTAATTAGCGCAAGAGCCATCCTTTGGAATTATTCAAATGGTAATTTACTTTACCCACTCCCTCACAGGCATAGACAAAAGCGAATCTCTTGCGACATACCCAAGCACGGTGACATTTTAGAGCAACTACTATTCATTAAAACAGGTTATGTACAAGCAAAAAGCAAACAAGCACACTCACTCACTCATTCACTCACCCACCCACCCACTCACTCACTCACTCACTCATTCCCTCACTCACTCACTCACTCACTCACTCACTCACTCACTCACTCACTCACACACACACACATACGCACACACATACCCACACACACACACAAACACACACACACACACACACACACACACACACACACACACACACACACACACATATATATATATATACACACACACACGGGCGTCGATCAGTGGGGGACGGGGGGGGACGCGTCCCCCCCCCCCACTTTTCAGAGTGGGGGGACAGCATAGGAATTGTCCCCCCCCCACTTTTCAGTTCAGAAAAATTGCGAGGCATATAGCCTGACTCAACACTCCTCTCTCTTAAAAGCCGCTACATAGGACTAGCTAGACAACAAACTTGCGATATGAAGTTCAGCAAAGTTATTTATCGCAAATTAACACGAAGCAAACAAGTTTGTTCGGGCATGATTTGCTGTTAGTGCGCCATAATCCGTGATAGTTATTTAAACAAACGTAATATTTTAATGTATTGAACGAAATTTTAGACAGCTCTTCACAGTTGTCATCACAGGAGAGTTATCGAACAGCCCGTGGCATTTATACCAAACATGCTCTGTTATTTCGCTGCACATTGATGATTTTTAATTTGTCGCGGATACGCAGAAAGGCCAAGTTTATAACTACCGGAAAAATGTAAGCCGCTGCTGGGCTCTATCAACTTGATATGTTGATATTATTAATAGGCTCTAGCCATTAAGTACATTTTAAATGATGACAGTTTCATCCCTCGCCTTCTTGATGTTTATTTCCTACGGCAGAAGCGGCTGATTCCTGCACTTTGTGAAACATATTCCCATTTGATTGATGACAAATTTCTTTGCCAAAATGTTGGTTTGGGAAGTTCTACACAGGCACAGCATGGCGTCGATCAATGGGGGACAAGGGGGATGCGTCCCACCAGTTTTCGGCCTGAGGGGTCAGCATAGGAAATGTCCTCATACTTTTTCAGTTCATAAACACATTTATAGGCATATATATATATATATACACCCTATATATATATATATATATATATATATATATATATACATATATATATATATATATATATATATATATATATACATATATATATATATATATATATATATATATATATATATATATACATATACATATATATATATATATATATATATATATATATATATATATATATATATATATATATATATATATATATATATATATATATATATATATATATATATAGCGAGACTGATCACTTCCCTCTCATAAAAACCCTACATCGGACTAGTAGTAAAATTAATAATAAGAACTAAACTTAAACTAGTGGAAAATCACTAGATAAATTGCTTGGTTGGCAGCAGCCTGCAACTTGATCTAAGTCCGGTAAATATTCATCATGCCGGGCTCTGTAATTTTGCACCCTTGTATTGAGATATAGCCATCAAGCACATAATAGATTATTAATTTTTGTTTGCCCTGTCACCCCTTGGATTGCAGCCTGGTCACCATGGTGGATATTTATATGGCCTACGGCGGAACCAGAGGATTTATGCACTTTGTGTAATTTCATCTCATTTTAGTGATGACAAATTTCTTTGCCAAAAGATGGGATTGGTAAGTCCTACACAGGCACCCCTGTAAAGCTCTACATCTTGTCACTCTATGCATCAGGCAAGCAGTGTTGGGTTCAAAGTCTACCCCCAAATGTTCAGTGATAGGGGTAGGCCATGGCCCCTATTCAAATACATGTTGCCAACATATCTACTATAAATAGCATAACATAAAGCTTTTAGTTTAGAATTAGCACCAGACCAACAATGAACTGTTTTGTATTTAAAGAAAAACTTATATTTGACAAAAAACTTGACATATTATAATATATATTATATGACATAATATATATATATATATATATATATATATATATATATATATATATATATATATACATATACATATACATATATTATGCATACATATATGTGTATATAAATTGGTCCCCCGTCCCCCCCACTTTTAAAACCGGATCGAAGCCCCTGCATACACACACACGTTTATATATATATATATATATATATATATATATATATATATATATATATATATATATATATATATATATATATATATAGACATATTGTAGATGACAACGATATATGGCATGCGTCTGCATTGACTGTTTATTGTTTATGCATACGGATCTGTTAAAGACTGTGGTGTGGGTACTACGTACGCACATGGGTGCCCGTTTTCGTGCGTGTAGCCTTCCCATATGAGCTGTATACTACGTCGTATTATCAAAATATGTTGTAGAGTCTTACCTGTAGCCGCGCATACGACGACTAGCACCAGCAACGCGATGAACAACTTCGCCATGACGTCCGGATTTATTCTGAAATGATATGAATAGTGCCACTACAGCTTAACATAAATTATCAAACGTTCATGAAAAGTTATAATCGGAACGTTTATTTCGTGTCTGCAGCGATATTTTCCAAATTACATTTATGCAATAAAAGTATGTGATTTTCTTATTTAATTTGCACTAGCAATTTTTCATTGCTCTTATACGACAAATCCACCATACGGTTTTTGAGAACATACACATATTTTGGCAATGCAGGACACGTTTTCCACTGATGATAATGTTCTGTGGAACGTGCCATGATTTCTGTATACGAACTCGTCGCTGGCATGAACACTGATATTATAATAACAACTAATATACAAGAGGGTGTTAGTCGTACAATAGTATTAGTGATATCACAAAGAAGTCAAGGAGACGTAACACTTACCGAGCTGATAACGCTGTGAAACACAGATCTCCCTCTGAAGAGTGGTGTTTTAGTCTAGAAAAGTCGCTGTATTTATACAACCAGGTTCCAATCAATCATGTCGCTTAACACGTCAGTGTATTTTTTTCTAGTAAACGCTGCCCGGTTGCACGGATCCTATAACACATAGGGGTGTTGGCATAGCATGTATAATGTGTAGAACACTTGACACGTTGATATTTGTGGACGTTCGTGTGTGTAGTTGTTAACAATTTTCAAATGCAAATTAAGAATGCAAAACAAACTATATATGAGGTTATGAGTGGTAAACTGGTAAAACAAGTTTACAAGTACCACCCGTCTTACGGGGTTGTTTGCTCCGCACGCTAACTTGTAGTGAACATGCGATTCCCGTGAAAAACGGTGTAGATTTCGTAACACGCAACATTATTATGTGGTGTGGTAAGTTATTGTAACAATTCATGCTTGCCAGGAGCTACAGTTTGACAAGACCTACGCCTGGAGACAGATTTGTATGTAACACTTTTTCACCTGGCATTGGGACGTGAGAGGTTAAGGCACATAGGATAGGAGGAGGAGGAGGAGGCGAAAACGGTGGGAAAATGCATTGTTTGTCTCTCCTCTTGTTGTCAACATTTGACAAGTGGAGAAGCTGTATTGGTATATAACAAATCAGAATATCGCGGAAACATTTGATCGCACTCTCCGCCCTCTACGTATTTATGTCGTTTGACGTCAAGTTGTCGTGTATTACATTCATATCTGTATGAATTCTTACACAACATTACGTGCAACGAAACCCTAACCCATCCTTTTACCCCTCGATTGTGATTGTATTTCTGTTATTGCTACCGCCAATGTTAGGTGAGATTTATTATATTGAAAAGAGTTGATTTTAAAATGGTTATTGCCCGCTGCGCGATGGGACATATCTACTATCTGACACGCGGTTGAATATTTGACCAAGTCACATACACGATACGAACGTGTGTTTGCTATGTAATTTATATTTAACTTTTCATATTTTCTTCAAACTATCTCGAGTAGGACACAGCGAGTAGTAAATGGATTTGTTTTGCACAGTAGGAGTTTTCAGGTTGCTTGTTTCTTAGACATACTTAGTAGCACAACAATATGGACTAGAATTACTAAGTTGCGTGTTTTAGATGCTTGAATAGCATAATATGATATTAAACTCAGTCACGCATGACGTTTCCCAATTGTCTCTTTAGCATGCACACACATAAAATAAATTAACGCCACCCTATTACAAACACCCACAGCCAAATATTAACACGTTGAACATTTCGGATAATAAAAAGTCAGTCGACAATATTACAACTTATTTTTGCCCTACATATGCTACGTATGGTTTTGCAAAGGAACAACGCAATCCTTCTCTATGAATTGTCTTCGCATTTGTCTTAACCGTTCACCCGACATTGAGTTAAATTGATACATTGAAAAAGAGACATGCATAATTGTTATTGTTGTCTGCACGAAAGGACACGTAAGCATAATATGACACGCAATTGAGTCTGACGCAATACTAAACATGACAAACGAGTGTATGCTAATATAATACATTCAGAATAGTATGTTTTGTTCACTTAATGTAGGATGGCTCGAATACAGCTTTAATTCCACAAAAACGATAATACCTTTCTTGCGAATCAACTGTTTGATCAGCGGTCTTTCGTTTATTTTTGCTTAAAATCCTCATGCTAGTAATCGAAATGTATGCAATAAAATAAAAGTAAAGTTCACCATATGCATATCAATTAGCGGTACATATATGTCCACGATGACATCAGTAACATAAGCAGATCAATTTCAAATCCGTAGTTGTCTGAGGAGTATTGCGTAACTACGAGTAAATAACTGATTATAATTTATGTGAAGAAGTACAATACACTTTTCAATAATATATATATATATATATATATATATATATATATATATATATATATATATATATATATATATATATATTCATTAACAAAGTGTCTACAACAACTGCGAGAAGAGCAAGTTGAGTAGCGCGGTGAGAATGATCAATTTGTGTGTTTCCAGATCATGTATGTATGTGTGTATGTGTACGTATGCATGTATATATTGAAGCATGTATATATGTATTTGTTTGCCTATGTGCATGTATGTATCTACGTATGAATATAAACATATGTATGTATGAATCTAAGTATGTATTGATGTATATGTATATGTATTTATGTATATATGTATGTATATTTGTATGGATATGTGTACAATGTGTTGTGCTTGTATTTCAGTATTTCGTAGTAAAGTTGATCTTTGAAAGAAAGTCTTTGAAACGTCTCTATATGGAATATAGAGATGCATTGTAAGTAATAACAACAAATGTATTATGTCTTCCGATGTTGTCGTTATACAAATGGTAATTGGAAATCAGGAATGCTGAAAGATGTGGCGTAGCCATCGGTTTTTGTCAAATGATGTAGCAAAAACTACGACAACTGCGCTTGTCAATAATAAACTAGATTATTGCTTTCATCCTGATATTCGTGTGTGAGTTGTGATCAGGTTGCGTGTTTCTTGGGCATGCTAACGAATACAGTGACGTCGGCTGCAACAAAATTTGCGAATTCAAATCGCCTGAGTAATACGGCTTGACGTCAAACGCCGTTAACTGAGAAATGTCACAAAACTATTATATGCATATAAAAAAAATACAGACAAAGTATTACATATTCGCACAGCTATAAAGTCTCTGGATTGGCTCCCTGTTGGAAATCGTATCAAATTAATATGTGTACCATTACTTACCATCCCTTTCTGTAATGACCGTCGTATTTACATATATTGCTTACTCCTTTAAGAAAACCTGTTCAGCTTCAATGTTCTATCATTCTGGTTAAAATGTTAAGACTCAAGTCAACACTGACATTTAAACTATTCCTTTTGCTGAAAGCATTATACTCTTTTGAATGCCCTTCCATCTAGAGTTAAGGCAATTGAAAATATTGTTGAGTTCCGCCTTCATTTAAATCATACCTTTTTAATTTTGTCTCTCCAAAATAGCTCCTTGTCGTCTCATTCATCCGATGACGACTGGACCTGTCAATTGAGATCGATTAAACGTTTAGTATTGATGCACCTCAGAGTTTGGTTCCTAAAAATCGCAATTGAAGTTAGCAAATTTTTAATATTATTAATTCATTATTGTATATTGCCCTTATTGTATAAGTACCCAAACTAATATAACAACGTTTGACTTGACTTGACTAAAAATACCATCCCGATAACGTCATTTAATAGTATATTACTCGGGAGGAATTTTGGGCTTCTATAGACAATTAATCTTGTTTTTAGCGTCCTAGCGATAAGTGTCGCCTCCCGACTTGTTGTGTATGTTAACATTTGGTATTACTAGCAGGCTTGGATTCTAGAGATAAATGTGAAACAATGACTACTCGTGGACAACCAATGAAGAAAGAGCTGAAAGGTTTTGCGTTGAATTGGAGATAACTCGCCAAAAACACAAAGCGGTATGGAATGATATATACAACTAATGCTAGGTTTTTTTGCACCGGATCGCAAAATGCTCATCACTGTAACGTACAACGTTTGCAAAAGATCATAAGAAATACGTTAACATATATAAGGGATATGTAATGTAATAAAAGTAAGGAGATCGTCCTTGCTCTGTTTTAAATACATCTTCATTTCGAAAATCAGACGCCAATGAACAAAGAAGCGAACGAAGCAATCGGACCACGAGGCAGGGAGAAGATACAACTGCGATGCTCCAAAGGTAACATCTTGTAGATATTCTAATACGGCGTGAAGTGTAATCTACTTGCGCATTGCACGTCATTGGAAATAGCATTATGTAAGAACATGTGCCGTTTACCGAACGTAGGAGCGTTCAGAATTGCAAACGATTTGTTTTGTTATGATATGATATTATGTATAATAATAGTAATCACTTCTTATGCGTCAACATCCTCGAATATCAAGCTCCATGGCGCGATAAAACCAATCTCGCCGTGCAAATTTGTCAAGCAATGTATTCAGTATTTAATAGGGTATGTCATTGTTTCATTCTGCGACTTTTTCATAAAGATTTTAAATAATTGTGTTCTTCACATATATTGACCCTAAAGGACTGCAGAACAACTTTTTCCATTTTTCTCGTCCACTTTTTCGTGGGCAAATTCAAGATGGCCAACACCGGTCGACACATTCTTATAATCGCTATATTGGTGGCAATAAATGGTATAGAATCTTGAAATCGGAATCGTGTTATGTGTTTTGAAGTATGAGCAATCCAATGCAACTATTATCTTGATGAAAGAAATGAAAATAAAGCTATACCAGCCACAAATGCGATAAAATGAGTGTAAAATGTAGTAAACGCAGTTATGTATCAAATATACGTCCGGTGAAATGTTTATGTAGATTTTAAATAGTTGTATATTTTTCACTGATAGTAACCCTAGAGAACATACTTATCTATTTACATGCATACCTATATACGTGCATACATACTCACAACCACACACACACACACACACACACACACACACACACACACACACACACACACACACACACACACACACACACACACACACACACACACACACACACACACACACACACACACACACACACACACACACACACACACATACACGCGCACGCACACACACAGTCATTTCTCTTTTTATGCTTAGTAAAACCAGTGTTATGACAATTGAGAGTTATCTGCGTCTATCGTCTTTTGTATTGTTCAAGCGGTTCGATCACGCAAATTGTCTCTTAGCCGACGGTGTTGTACTTGTAAATTTGCCGAGGAAACACGCAAACTGAGAACTCCCACCGCGCTACTCAACTTGCTCTTTTCGCACTTGTTGTAATAGCACTGTTAAGGAAAAATTAAATATAACAATTAGTGAAAGATGAATTGTAATTTTTCACTGGTAGTCTAATCAGTTATATCCTCGTAGTTATGCAATGTTTCTCAGAAAACTACGAATATGTTTTTGTTACTGGTGTCTCCATAGACATATCGACCACATATTGATATGCATATGGTGAATGTTACTTTTATTTAATTGCATACATTGCGATTATTAGCATGATGGTTTTAAGCGAAAACGAACGTAACACCGTCGATCAAGTAGTCGATTCGCACTAAAGCTATTACCGTATTTGTAGATCTAAACGTGTATATTCGAGACATCATATATTGAGTGAAGAAACTATAATTATTCTGGATGTATTATGTTAGCATTCAGTTGTTTGTCTTGTTTCATATTGCATCAGACAAAACTGCTTGTCAAACTGAGAACTCCCTCCGCGCTACTAAACTTGCTCTTCTTCACTTGTTGTAGACGCATTGTTAAAAACCAAATTAAATAAATAAATTACTGAACGGTGTATTGTAGTCTATCACACATATATTCTAATCAGTTATCTACTCGTAGCTATCCAATGCTCCTCAGACAACTACGGATTTGAGAAGTATCTGCATATGTTACTGAAGTCACCACGGACATATCATACGCAAAATAGTATGCATATGGTGAACTTTACCTTTATTTTATTACATACATTTCGATTACTAGCATGATGATTTTAGGCGTATATGACCGAAACACCGTCGATCAAGCAGTCGAATTGCAATAACGCCATTGCCATGTATATGGACTTAGACGTGGACAGTCGAGCCATCATACATTGACTGAACATAATATATTATCCTGGATGTATTCTGTTAACCTACAGTCGTTTGTCTTGTTTCGTATTGCGTCAGACACAACTGCGTGTGAAACTGTGTTTATGTGTCCTTTCGTGCAGACAGCAATAAAACAGGTTTTAGGTTTCCTTTCGTGCAGACAAATATGAGTGATCGGGGAAGGGAGAGGACGGCGGCTGGACTGTGGACGGTCGGAAGGAGGTGGGCGGGGGAGGGGGGAGGTGACGAGGGGGGCTTGTCTCCTTACTTTAACTCGAATCTCAAACGTCTTTTAGCTACGAAGCATTTACTCTGTAGTAGTCCCAATCCCATTCATATTACCCCAGTCCTGCTTCATCCTTGAAGCGTATACCCACTAGTACAAATATGACTATAATACACGAGACATTGACGTTAAACGACATAAATACACAGAGGGCGGAGAGTGCGATCTAATGTTTCTGCTAAAGACATGTTTATTAGTATATTTATGAGTACAACGTTGTCGGCTAAGAGGCAATTTGCGTGATCGAACCGATGCAATACTGCAATGAGACGAGACACGCAGTTAACTATCAATTGTCACAACAATTATTTTATTAAGCATAAAAAAGAGAAATGACTTCGTGCGCGTGTGTGCGTGCGTGTGTGTGTGAGTGTTTGTGTGTGTATGTGCGTGGGAGTATATATACGTATATACGTATGTATGTATGTTAGCATATATGTATGCTTGCGCGTATTTAAGTATGTGCGCATATGTGTATATATATACATATATATATATATATATATATATATATATATATATATATATATATATATATATAGATGAGTAAGTATGTATGTATGTTTGTATGTACGTATCCATGTATGTACGTATCCATGTATGTATGTATGTATGTATGTATGTATGTATGTATGTATGTATGTATGCATGTATGCATGTATGTATGCATGTATGTATGTATGTATGTATGCATGCATGCATGCATGCATGCATGCATGCATGCATGTATGTATGTATGTATGTATGTATGAATGTATGTATGTATGCATGCATGCATGCATGCATGCATGCATGCATGCATGCATGCATGCATGCATGCATGCATGTATGTATGTATGTGTGGATATGTATGCATATGTATGCATGTATGTATGTATGAATGTTAATGCATGTATGTGGCCGGTGGCACCCACGTTTAGTTGTTTTTTATGTTTATATGTGGTTTGGACCTGTAGTTCATTGTGTAGTTTTTAAGTTGCAACCGTGGGATAGTCACTAGGTATCATTTGTATTTTGTATTGTTAGTAATAAAGCAGTCAAGGCCAGTATTTCCATCATACACTTACTTGTTTCCATCATGTTCATAGTAATATAAATTCAATGCTGTAAAACACCTTTTATGAGACTTTGTAAACGGATTTATGGCTTTGTATTTGTATTTAGCTTGCTTAACTTGTAATTCATTACAGTGCTGCCGCCTAGCGAATGTGTAGTACACCAATGTCAACCCCAGCGGGTAGTCTTAGCACTATTGCAAGAATTTCAATATTTCACGTGACTCAAAAGATCCAATAGACGCCAATGTTTACCAGACTCAGATTTCTGCTGATGTTTACATGTGACGTATCGTTATTTTGGGATCGAAAAATCCCAACCACCATCCCATTAATATTACTTATTTACTTTTGCAGTTGTACTCATGTTCACTACTGTTTTTGTTGTCTTTTTTGTACAGCAATATATACACTACTGCTACTAGAAATTTATTTTACTGTATTTAAATTACAGTAGTTGAATGTCTAGATGTTGGCCGGTGGCACTCACATTTAGTTGCTTTTTATGTTTATACCTAGGTTTAACATGGTTTGGACTTAATCCAACCTGTAGTTCATTGGCTAGTCTTTAAGTTGCAACCGTGGGATAGTCACTAGGTATCATTTGTATTTTGTATTGTCAGTAATAAAGCAGTCAAGGCCAGGAAGTCATAATTTGGGTTGTACATGTAACCATATTTTACAACACGTAGCGTCAGATATGTGTTGTAATGCAATAATGATTTGGATTGTTGCATTGCCAGAGAAACCACACAAGAGGATGTATAAAACAAAGTCAGCAAAGTTATTTGTCGCAAATTAACGCGAGGTAAACATGTTTTAAGGCACATTTTGATAGCAGGCATAAATCATGTGACTGTAGTGCGCCATAATCCGTGACAGTGATTTATATAAACGTAATATTGTATTGCTTTGAACGACATTTTAAGAAACTCTTCACAGTAATCATCACAAGAGAGTTAACGAACAGCTCGTGGCATTTATTCCGAAAATGCTTTGTTGTTTCGCTGGACATTGATGATTTTACATTTATTGCATGCGCAGAAACGTCAATCGGAACGTGTTTAATGACCGGAAAAATGTAAACGCGATACTGCACTAAAATATGTTGCCAAGTGAAAAGCATGAATCAATGATAACCTGTCTGATTTTTACATAGTGAAGGCGAGATCTTGGATAGCGATGATGACATTCCACCACCACCTCCGTAGTCAGCCCGGGGACGTGGTCGATGACGTCGAGGCAAAGAAGAATAAACAAACGGCTCTCTTCAGAGCCAGACACAACAGTTCTTTTCAGAACTAACCACATATTGGTGGAAGAGTTTGCTACCTCTTGCGTGTTGATTATTAAACATTTCTGCTAATAAAAATCTAGGACTTTAGACTTGTACCCTCTTTAAACTACTGTAACTATGTCTTTAGATAACCAAAATACTTGGATAATTTAGTATTCCAAAGCTAAGATATATATAAATATCTACATTTATTTCATGGTAATTACACTGGACATGTTATATTATACAGCAGTAACATTTTAATTTGGCATGTTCTCCTGCAATTAAGGGTGACATTTGTCCTGTTTAATTTGTTTTAACTTTAAAGGTAATCATCAACATTGGATAATGTTTTCAGTGCAGTAATGGTAATAAACACAGCTACATTTCCCTCACAGTACTTTATAACATAACTGCACCAGTTACTGTGTTATGCACCATAATAATAAAGGGCCATTACAATCTCGTTTATTATGGAATAGGCCCAGGAATGTACTTTGTCATTAAGCTCAATTAAAATAATAGACTAGCTTAAAAAATACTATATACAAGACGAGTGGGGTGAGTTAGGGGGAGAGAGGGGGATATATGACCGCTGCTGCCGTCTCAGTCCTTCAGTCCTACGGTCCTTTAGTCCTTCGGTCCTTCCGAATAACGGAAGGAAGGATGTAAGGATGCAAGGACAATACGACCGAAGGACCGAAGGACCAAAGGACCGAAGGACCGAAGGACCGAAGGACCGAAGGACCGAAGGACCGAAGGACCGAAGGACCGAAGGACCGAAGGACCGAAGGACCGAAGGACCGGAGGACCGAAGGACCGAAGGACCGGAGGACCGAAGGAAGAACGGAAGGATGGAAAGACGGAAGGACGGAAGCGCAGAAGGACGGAAGGCCTGAAAGACGAAAGGAAGGCCGGAAGGCCGGAATTAAGGACGGAAGCACTGAATGACTGAAGGACCGAAGGATGCTTTCACGGAATTATATATTTGCGTGCATAGGTCTACACAACTTGCAGAGATGAAAGGTTGTTATGTGTTAAGTGAATAAATCCAACCGCAAGCACGTGAGCATGCATGTCTAGTGCTAATGTTTTATTCGAGGAAATGTCGATAAGTACATCATCATCGATCGGCCGGAGTCTCATTTTAAGCGCGCTAGGTCTGCGAACAATTATCACTAATTAGTCTAAACGGTACATAGTTGGAATGTTATGCTATGGAATCCAGGCATAATTTATACACGCCCGTGAAGCAACAAACCACTCGTACACACTAACACACTTGGGCGAAATTATCAACACTCGGCTATATCGAGATCAACAACGACGGATCGACGGAACGACGGGACGACGGAACGACGCAACGACGCAACGACGGAACGACGGAACGACGCAACGGCGGAACGACGGAACGACGGAACGACGGAACGACGGAACGACGGAACGACGGAACGACGGAACGACGGAACGACGGAACGACGGAACGACGGAACGACGGAACGACGGAACGACGGAACGACGGAACGACTGAACGACGGAACGACGGAACGACGGAACGACGGAACGACGGAACGACGGAACGACGGAACGACGGAACGACGGAACGCCGGTACGACGGGATGACGGAACGACGGAACGAACGACGGAACGAACGACGGAACGAACGACGGAACGACCGACGGCACGACGGAAGGAATGATTCGCGTACTAGCAGATAAGCGGGCGGATGATCCGACGTACCGACGGAGCAAAGGACCGACGGACCGACGGACCGACGGACCGACGGACCGACGGACCGACGGACCGACGGACCGACGGACCGACGGACCGACGGACCGACGGACCGACGGACCGACGGACCGACGGACCGACCGACCGACCGACCGACCGACCGACCGACCGACCGACGGACGGACGGACGGACGGACGGACGGACGGACGGACGGACGGACGGACGGACGGACGGACGGACGGACGGACGGACGGACGGACGGACGGACGGACGGACGGACGGACGGACGGACGGACGGACGGACGGACGGACGGACGGACGGACGGACGGACGGACGGACGGACGGACGGACGGACGGACGGACGGGCGGGCTTGCGGGCGGGCGGGCGGGCGGGCGGGCGGGCGGGCGGGCGGGCGGGCGGGCGGGCGGGCGGGCGGGCGGGCGGGCGGGCGGGCGGGCGGGCGGGCGGGCGGGCGGGCGGGCGGACGGACGGGCGGGCGGGCGGGCGGGCGGGCGGGCGGGCGGGCGGGCGGGCGGGCGGGCGGGCGGGCGGGCGGGCGGGCGGGCGGGCGGACGGACGGACGGACGGACGGACGGACGGACGGACGGACGGACGGACGGACGGACGGACGGACGGACGGACGGACGGACGGACGGACGGACGGACGGACGGACGGACGGACGGACGGACGGACGGACGGACGGACGGACGGACGGACGGACGGACGGACGGACGGACGGACGGACGGACGGACGGACGGACGGACGGACGGACGGACGGACGGACGGACGGACGGACGGACGGACGGACGGACGGACGGACGGACGGACGGACGGACGGACGGACGGACGGACGGACGGACGGACGGACGGACGGACGGACGGACGGACGGACGGACGGACGGACGGACGGACGGACGGACGGACGGACGGACGGACGGACGGACGGACGGACGGACGGACGGACGGACGGACGGACGGACGGACGGACGGACGGACGGACGGACGGAAGAACAGAAAGAAGGGCAAACTAAAGGTAGATGGAATAACGGAAGGATGGAAAGACCGAAGGCCTGAAGGACGGAAGGCCTGAAGGACGGAAGGCCTGAAGGACGGAAGGCCTGAAGGACGTAAGGCCTGAAGGACGGAAGGCCTGAAAGACGAAAGGAAGGAATTAAGGACGGAAGGACTGAATGACCGAAGGACCGAAGGACCGAAGGACCGAAGGACCGAAGGACCGAAGGACCGAAGGACCGAAGGACCGAAGGACCGAAGGACCGAAGGATGCTTTCACGGAATTATATATTTGCGTGCATAGGTCTACACAACTTGCAGAGATGAAAGGTTGTTATGGGTTAAATGAAGAATAAATCGAACCGCAAGCACGCGAGTAAGCATGTCTGGTGCTAATGTTTTATTCGAGTAAATGTCGATAAGTACATCATCATCGGTCGGAGTCTCATTTTAAGCGCGCTTTTTCCGTATAGGTATGCGAACAATTATCACTAATTAGTCTAAACAAGCATTTTACAGAACCATTTTAAGGGCGCACGTAGTTCTAGCAATTGCTAAGTTACGGTTTATAGCCAAACAGCGTATTAGGTTTGACGTTCCAAACATCTGATTTGTTCCACGAATGGTGATATTTTCAACATACATATGTATATGTGGATATTTCAAAATTAAGTATCCACGCCTAACGCGCTATTCGGGGTGTTGTAATTTAATCCTTGAGCGTTTATGCGTTCGAGGTGCAAACGCAAACCTACTCACACACCTATGCATGGTAGAGCGAATACAATCTATACTAATCACAACATATTAACTTTTAATCTGGTATATTAATGTGCCATACTGATTATAAATCCAATGTTGGAGTTCGATCAAACAACCATACTATAAAAGCAAGCTTAAAGATAAATAATGTAAATAATAACATTAGTACAGCAACTAGACTGAATGCTATAATGTCCAATCATAAATTAAACCCGCTGGCGAAGTAACAAACCACTTTTTCAAACTGACTCCATTTGGCGAATTGATCGCCACTTGTCCATATCGAGTTAAAAGTAAGAGTACGACATAGAGACACCATGGCATATCGCCCAAATTGTTTACTGTGCCCGACTAATGTTATGGCAAATTCAAGCGTGGACATAAATATTGTAAAGCATTTCTTTAGAACGGTACATAGATGGAATGCTATGCTATGGAATACAGCCATAATTTACACACGCCCGTGAAGCAACAAACCACTCGTACACACTAACACACTTGGGCGAAATTATCAACACTCGGCTATATCGAGATCAACATTAAGAGAGTTATACAACATATATCAGCATGGAGAGTTACACTATGCAATACAATGTCACATAAATAACCGATGGCGTAAGAAAGTGCCAACCACGACGAATAGTCTCACTCGTAAATATTACACGCCATAAAATCGGAATAAACATAAATTGAATAACTGGTACAGCTCTATACCACGGTTTTGTATGTTCACATGGCGGTTTTCACTGGTTAACACAATGCTGAATTCAATTTACATTAGGTCAACTTTTTGACTGAACAAACTTAATATTCACTTGGATATTTCCATCATCAAACCGTAGGAGCTGATTTTATCCCGATTTCACAGAGCTCCCAACTCGCCAGTAATTTTGGTAATCAGTAACACACGACAAGTATAATCAATAGCATTCGTCGACACAGGGATTGTTCACCTAAATGGCGCTATTTTGGTCAAGCACCTTCGTGTTTCGTCAACCTTTGCTTTATCAATGGAGACACACGTGGGTGATCGCAAACATTGTCCTATGTAATGTCATTAAGCGAATAAGTGCGCTGAAACAATTGCAATTGGTTTGAGTAGGTCCTGTCTACTCAAAGTAACGTTTTAGACTTGTTTCAAATTGAGATCATCAATATACTTTACTGCGATAAAGCAAGAGTAGGATGACTTCCTATATGTTGTAGGCGTGTTATGTATCTTCAAATAAGTTGTATCCGTGTACCATATAAAATTGTATACTAATTTACTAAATCGTTTTAATAGTCAGTGATTGGTTTTCGAATTGGAACTTACTGGTGTCTGGACAAAACTACGAAGTGACTATACGTACGCGAAAGAGTTATAGAAAATACCTCCGTGTTTGCCTCCGATGCGCGTACAAGTTTGCGCGTCAATACTTTATAAATATTAATGGGGACAGACTTGTACAGCGTTTGAAATTCGTTTCATTCGTTGCAATATAAATTATATATATCTTTACGTCGGACACTGACAAAATATGTTGTTCTGAAAGTTCGTAATATATATGCAAACTGACAATATATATATATATATATATATATATATATATATATATATATATATATATATATATATATATATATATATATATATATATATATATATATATATATATATATGAGTGTGTGTGTATGTGTGTGTGTGTGTGTGTGTGTGTGTGTGTGTGTGTGTGTGTGTGTGTGTGTGTTGAAGAAAAATATACAATACATTCGTCCATCGCCTACAACCATTTGTCCCCATTCAAATTGTAACGGAGACAGTTGGTGGACAGCTCGTCACATGTTCAGTGCAGATTAGTCAGAGGACAAGACCGTGCGTAACAACCTGTGCACAGCGGTCAGTGACACTGGTCATGTTAACTAGAATGACCCGCTCTCCAAAGCCATCGCACGTTTGGACAACTAGTGCACAACCTTTCCTTTGGACAACCTGGAATCAGGGCAAAACAAAACACAAATGATTTCACGGAATTATATTTTTGCGTGCATAGGTCTACTTAACTTAAAGGTCTACTTAACTTAACAAACTTAGTATACACTTGAAACTTTCCATCGTCAAATCGTAGGAACTCATTTTATCCCGATTTCGCAGAGTTCCCAACTCTCCAACAATGTTGGTATGTTAATAGTCACATGTCCACAGTCGTCACCATCGCAGACACACTTGGCAGAACACGTGTTCACAGCCTCCTTTTCGGTCGTTGTGGGTCCGCTCAGTGTGCACTGCCGGTAGATTCCAGAAATTTCGCATCCCAACGATTTGGTTATTCCAAGTGCCACTTCGACGTGGGACGGGGAGCAGACGAGGCGGCGACCCGTGATCGTGACGGTGAAAGACGACTTGATCGCTTCCGGCACAGGTCTCTTGATGCTGAGGCCAGGAAACCAGCATTTCCCCTGCGGCTGCGGATTCCAGCGTCCGACGGAATATACGTACATCGCTGAGGTATCCAGAGTAACGCACGTGTCCTTGTTGTTGTCGACTAGTTGCGCCGACTTTGTAACAGACATCGGCGGATCAAGCTCGAGGCCTTTCGACTCCACGAGTTGTCTGTCATACGCCTCTGCAACGGCGCAATTCAATTCATTACTTGAGACCCGAATACATGAAGAAAAAAACTTACATTACGATAATGTTACATTGATCAGTACACATTTTCACATGAAAAAGTAAACTTGGTAATTATAGCATAAATGAAGATATATTGCCGTTACGTCACACTGGAAAATCGTCTCCTTATCCAGTACGTCGGTATCACTCTATCATTGCAACTATTAGAGGTTTCTCGACTATTAAAACGTGTTCTGAATTTATTAACAAGATTTGTGTTTTGACTGTTCACAACTGGACACAAATCACTCGATGAATACGACAGTAATGATACAGTGTCAGTCGGTAGTCGAAGTTAAGCAGCTTTATGAACACATTATCATAACAAACATGCCACTTGTTAATGCTGCGAACAGTTTGTTTCCACCACAGTTGAGGAATGCACATCGATGAACAAAATTATATTAAATAATTGGCATTATCCGAGCACATGGACATATTACAGAACTACAATCGATAGGAACGTTCTCTTTTGTCTTCAAAAAACATCCGAATCAACAGCATAGAGCACATTTCAATTGTGAACGTTTTTGTTTTCCTATGACACCGTGACGTGTTTAGTTTTCGTTTCAGCTAGCCCAGGAGATGTATGATGTCATCGTTCACTCTGGCCTCTCTACTGTCGTATACGAGTTCGTCACTGACTATATACCGGACAACACTTCTTGTAGAGTAGAGGGTAGGGGCTGAGGATAAACCAACTACTCGACATACTTTCGCCGAGCGGAGCATATTCAATTGAGAACATATCACTGCACATACTATCAAATGGATTTGGTTCTATTGTGTCTCGCAAACAATACCGCTATTCCAAATTTGGCGTCCATACATGGGAATAATAGAGTCAAGACCCCAGCCCTTCTACAAAAATGGCACTGCACATACAATATATAATTATTGTGTTTCAGCAACTTGCTATCTGCTAAGCTACTGGTTTGTTATTTTAGTTATTGGTGATTATTATTATTTTCCATTATTACTATTGCGTGCATACATCAAAATATTTATAAATCCATTTAAAAGTATTTATTATTTTTGTTTAAAAGCTTAATGTGACGGTTTCACGTACAAACCAGGGACATTCTTATTTAGGACAATAGAGTCGCTTTTGTGAAAGGTCACCCTTTATAATATTATGACAGGGACAAATTAATTACACTAACAGTACTTACCCGATGTGCGACAATTTAGGTCCCCGGTGACGCCCAACGCTACGATGGACTCGATCTCGTCGTATTCTCCAACATCGTGAGTGGTTCGGTCTCCTGCTCCTGTCAGTTCCATTGACACGACTCTACAAGAAACAGAGAATGATCATGTTATCTACGACAACAAATTTGTGTACAACTGATTTGCCTATCACAGTATCCGTGATCCTTCAAAGTGGTCCTTCAAACTTTCAAAATGGCTACAGAACAAAGGCAATTACTGAGCATTACATCGACAGTCGATTGATATTTAGGGTCTAAATGTACTTCTTTTGAGAAAACAAATGTTAAGACAGTTGGCGTAAGTCATTCCTGCACGCAGCTATGGTTCATTTATCAGAAGCCCCGTCATGGTCTGGTTACGTCACAATCAAAACATTTTTGCTAAGCAATTGGTCACGTGATGGACTATTTAGTTGTGACGTCAGTAGACGATAGTGACGCACTGCGTCACACGAAAGCCTTTGTTACATCATTACATAATTATGTGATTATAAACGGTACATACTGGTTATTATTGTCCTCTTGCAAGTATCCATGAGACTGTTTAAATCATTACGGTATGCCTTATTGACTCGGCTTATTAAAATCCTCAACGTGCACCAACGTGCTTTTCCTTATGCAGCATTGTACATGCCATTATATTACTTATGAAAATATGGGTTTAGTAAGTAACGGAAGGATGTGTTACCTTGCTGGCGAGGTTTGTACGTAATAAGCAATATCATTGACAATTACTAGATCCCTCTGTTTACCACTTCCGTTGTAGACTTGTCTGTGGTTGCCGAAGTAGTCAACACATTCGATGAGCTTTGTGTCTGAAAATCAATTACTAAAACTATTGATAATAATTAAACACCTATTAAGAGACCATGCTGAGATATGAATCACAAAACTATAATTCAGTCAGGTTTATAATTATGACGCTAATGTAATACAATGGGATACAAGCTGCTTAATAACTAGTGTCAACATGACTCTTGACTATATACACCGAGAACGCAAACAATATGACACCAAAACGCAC
>OZ024865.1:41601699-41696699 GCA_964017155.1 Oasisia sp. SBJ-2009
ATGAATGGTTTAAAAAGTGTCCCGTCTAAAAGTTTAAGTAATTTCTATAGGCTGCAGTATTATAACGATATGTATTTTGACAACATGTGTGAAGGAGGTCCAAGACGCTTAGTGCAGTGCAATGGAAATGCAGGTCTTCGCCCTAGGTGGACACCATGGCAACACTGGGCAAAAGAGCGTCTTGGCGAAAAAGCCTGTTAGTAGAAAGTTTATTGTATTAGTCTTGAGATACTGGTATTTGTTTACTGGCAGCCTATTGCCTTTTTATTATTATTGTTTTTTTATTATTTTGTTTTAAATGTTTTGGAGAATACACCTGTTTATATGAGTTGGCTTAGAATGTGTTTATATTGTTTATGGATTAAGACTTCATGTATGTGTAAATTGGTTTTTATTTAATGGTTGGAAGTAGTGTAGGCCTAAAAATGTATTTGACTGACGCTAGACTGAGTTGGTTTAGGGATGATTTTACTTCGCGCGGTTTTATCCTTTGTTATTCTGTATAGATTACGTTATTTATGTTTTAACATTTATAGTTGCATATCGGCTTGGTTAATAAATAATATTTTGATCGTAGATATGGGTTTAGCTAGAAATATTAGATGTTACTTACCTGTTTAGTAGGTGGGGTTCGTGGCTTCTTCGGTGATCGTTGTTTATGTTTATCTAACATGGCGGCTTGGCGGGAAATCCGTGGGATTTTAACAGTTATTTCAGCGTTGTCACACATTTCTGTTTGGGAGGGTATGTTTAGTAGAACATTCCCAATTGTTGGTGGATGTTCCATATTCCGATCTTTAGTCTAAATATGCCTATGCTAGATACGTTTGGCCAGCCGGTGTCAAGTTTGTTTGTAACCTCACGCATGCGCACTTCTTTTCGATTATTGAATTACAAGATTATACAATTTATGTTGTATTATATGATGACACAATGTATCCTGCATTAAAAATGATACAATGGTTGTTGTATTACAAGATGACACAATGAATGTTGTATTACAAGATGATACAATGGATACTGTATTACTAAATGATACAATGTATGTTATATTACAAGATGATACAATGGATGCTGTAATTACAACTATATATAAAACGGGTGTTGTATTACAAGATGATACAATGGATGCTGTGTTACAATAAGATACAAATGGTGTTGTAGTACGATGATTATAACAGTCTACTTGCATGTGTGAATGAAGGACGTCGTTTTCGAGTCAACCAGCGACGTTTGCCAGACTTCGTATTGAACAATCCAGTACACGAAGTCACCAACTACTGCCAGTCCACGTATGCTCTCTACAAATAAACCGCACGTATCACGTTCTCTAGTACATTGGTATTTCTTAGTACTCGTACTCGTTCTCATGCATATTCATAGTAATCGTACTCGTACTCGATTACGTTTGTATTGCAATCACTCCATCTCCGACCATATTTCATAAAGCCTTGGCTATGACTACGCCCCACACCAGACATCAACTATTTCAACACACAGTAATACTTAATACGGTCTCCTCACTATACAGTTTACTATAGTCCAGTTACGAGGGTGACCGTAATAGCGATGTGTCACTGTAGGTTCTTACTTACAACCGGTGCCCACCTCAGTTCTACATGAACCCAGGTCACTGAAACTATATATGTACGCAGAGACCACACTTTACAATCACTTTGGTACTGCAGCCAACTCGCTATTGGGCCAAATTTGAAAAAAATGTACAATTGACTAAAATCACTTCTTTTCTCTCTCACATCGTCAATTATTAAGTCAGTCTAATGAGGTTTTCATCATATATTGACACCGCTACCTGCTTTTAGGACATATGAAATTTGGCAGCATTGTTACTTTGTACAATGGCAGAAATCGGCGGTAAAGTGCCATTATAGATGAGCTTCCGCAAAACGTATGGCTCACATGTTACAGTTCCCGTTACCTCACATGATCTGCCCACCTCTTGGGATTATTTTCGAAAGCAAATAAACATTTCTCCAAACAAATACAGGTTGACTGATATTGCATTATACATTTTTAGAATACTCCGTCCACCAAATTGGCATAAGCATGGCAAGCAATGACACGCGAATGTACTGGGCTAAAATCGCGCACCGTTATCGTGAAATAAAAAAGTATATATGTAATATATATACATCTTACTAAATATTACATGTACGTTTTCTGCTACGCATCAATATTTCCATGTATACATAAATTAGTAATAATGCGCAAAATGTAAATGTCTTCATATACAGCAAGACATATCGTAAAAAAGAAGAAAGCCATGCAAGTAGCCGAGGCTTTCGCTATCGCAGAATCTGCAGTGGCACCCCCTGCAGGTGGAAGTGAGGAGGTCGAAGCGACTAAACCCATCTCTTCCATCTACCACATGGGAAGTTCCTACGTCTTTGCCGAGTTTGGCAGACTCAGAATACGTATATCATCGAGCATTGTGCTTTGTTTTCAAACTCGTTAACCATTACACCATATGTAATAAGCTACGAGCTTTGCATGATACATAATTGTTCATTCGCAAAATATGTAACATACAGCTAAGCAACGATTCGTATACGAGCATAGTAATACATATTATATATATATATATATACATATATATATATATATATATATATATATATATATATATATATATATATGGCTGTTTGTCTTGCTTTATGTTTTGCATGTTAAATAAGACATGTTTAGTTCCTGTAATATAAATTATAGGTCACAGTAGAATATTGCTATCTTTTTACAAACCATCTGAATGGCTATGTTTGGACGCAAGTTTCTTTCCAATGGCTTCTACACACTACCGCCCGCATGGTGATATATAATATTATACATATTTAAGGTACACTTTAATACTAACATATATTTGTAATTTTTTATTTCAAGAGACAAGTACATTTGCGATGTAATATTAATATATTATTTTATAAGAACATAACAATGTGTTGTCGTCTCTAAGTACAACCTATGTGGTTGTTTGTTTCTTTCAGAGAAACCCTGGTGGTGAAGATGAAGTTTCCTAAGCTGCATTCACCAGAAGCACAAGAATTAGCAGCTGATGTGACAGCTGAACGTCGTGCTGCTGGAAAATGTCCCAAGAAGAAGGGGTCATCTGCCCAAAAGAAGCTAATTGCCTTGAAGATAAAGACGAAGAGGCTGCAAAGATGTGCATGGGTTTTGGAGAAACATTTAAGCCACACTACCCGACATGAAAACGACTATTCAGGACAAGCAAGAGCTGGTATGACCAACGTTAACATGATTTTGTCAACGCCGGTGCGCCGTGCTGACATAATAATGAGGAAGGACGGATTGAATCCTTCGCGAAACAAAGAAGTGAGAAAGATAATAGCTGCCCATGGTAATCACTGGTAATGGAATTGCAAGAAATGTCAGTCAGTAACAGGCGGTCACTCTTCACTGGACGTCACCTAAAGATGATTCGGACAGGAGGCATTGTCGCGCGGAGCTTGCATCTAGATCTACGATATATTCCCCACAAATCACCTTATTTAAATATTTAACATTTATAATATTTAAATTCATTTATACATTAATGGACAATGCAAATTTCATAATATATATATATATATATATATATATATATATATATATATATATATATATATATATATACATATACATATATATATATATATATATATATATATATATATATATATACATATACATATATATATATATATATATATATATATATATATATATATATATATATATATATATATGTATATATACATATATATATATATGTATATATACATATATATATGTATATATACATATATATATTTATATATATATATATATATATATATATATATATATATATATATATATATATATATATGATGATATTGTTTATGTAATGGCATTTTGCGTGCCCAGCGTTACCGCAGATTGTCCAGCGTCATCAGTTGTTAAACGAAAAATAATATATACGGAGGATCGATATTTTGGCAACAATATTTTTATTTTGGAACTATTGTGTAATTGCTCATTATTTACATTCAAGGAGAATAATATATATCTGTATTAATGTTATATCTAATGCATTGTTGTTCTAGTTGTTAATCAAAATACTCAATGAGATGCTACATCCACAATTGTATATTAATGTTTGTCACTATGAACTATACAAAATTCAATATTAACATTATGGTCCCTGTAGGTGCATGTTTAAAATCGTAGGAATAGTTATTTTGTAATTTCTGATGAAGGATAACGATTGTGTTCAGTTAAAGCTACATTGCGTGTCCAACGTCATAAACACATACCAATTTTTTAGGTCGCAGTTTACCTACTGTCGATTGCCGGACGCCTGTAGCAGTTGGCATTGATAAAGATAAATGATCGTGGTTACTGGTTATGCACAAACAATCATTCCACATTCTTTTTTGAGATAACTACACTAACTGAAAATAGGCCGTTCCAAGAAATAAGAGTGTGCAAAAACTATCATTATAGTAACAACAACGATAAACAATATTTCCAAGTCAAATTAAATCGTATAACTCTTGATATTTCTTAAACGATATGTACTCTAAATAACACAAGAATATTGTTCAGTTTATATTTAACTAACTACCCAATTTGTACGCTCTGTTGTAATTTTTAATTAAAGACTCTGGACACGCGATGAAGATCACGTCTGACTTCAAGTGACTGTCATAACAAAAGTAACACATATTTCACTGAAACGTTTATGTGACATATGCCTCAATATATGTACAAAGAGAAAATAAAATGTAATTGGTCAGAATAAAACATTTATTTTTCGACCTGCTAAAACCCAATTGTATTTTTTTGGACTTTGGCCCTATTACTTACGCCCTGAGATAGTTCCTAATAGTGTCCACATACAGAAAATATGGAAAATTAATATCATGAATTAGGTCACCTCGCTGCTAAGGTCAGATTTGTCCAGTCCCTATGGGAACTTTAAGACCGATGTTCCACAGCAGGCCATACTTACCTTTAGACTTGGCCAGCTCTTTTGGAGGTCCGTACTTAGCGCGTGCTGACGACGTGTTCAGTGGAAGTCTCAGCAGATGATGTTTGTCACCGACAAGAAGAGCGGTGGGACAGTGGATCGGGACACCTGCAAGACAAATACGACAACAAAGTTGACTTGTGGAAGAAAAACTGCATTGAACTGTCTAACTAGACTTATTTGTTCAATCTAAGACCAGCCCGATTTCTCTGGAAAACATTCAATCAAGCTGTTATTAATACGAGAAGAATATTCGTACGTAAAGATTCGACAATGTCAGCCATTTAATCTTTTATGCAACTTGGCGAGCTAGAGCAATATAAAATGAACGCTTCTGTGACAGGTTTGACAAGGCTTCACTAACGTACCGTTATGTCGTCTAATGTTTATAGGCATCACACCTGAGGATGCAATTCATATTATGAGTTCAAGAACCTGTAATATGGCATGGTGAACGTTACGGAATGCTGTACAGTACAAACAACATATATACAGTTGCACTGAATTAAATAGAAATATTCAGTTGTACTTAATACAAACAAATGTATGTAAATTTAAATAGAAATAATCCCATGGAAACGTTAATATATTTATTAGAACTACAGATGAAACATTTCGTTGCGCGTACCGTATTTTTTGTAAATGATAACATTCCTTGAATGCGTTCGTCTTTCCCAGAGTATACCATACCAGATACAAAACAGTTAATGCAACGACGTCATATAGGAATATAATTTATAATATAATAGTCGTCTAAAAAGTTTTGGTTATTGTTTAATTATCTGTTTCATAGCATATTTATATTATATGTTTATTGTTTTGTACATTATATACCAGCAAGATTGTTATCATGTTTTATTTAATATTGTTTAACTAAATTATTCAATTAACTAATTTTAGTTCTTCAGTTTTATTTCAAAAGGTTTTCGTCTACAAGTATAAAATGCATATTTATCTTGTCTACAATCAGTTGTACGGTTCGTTATCATTAACAGTTACCCTACGCTTTTACTGTATTGGTACTCCTGTATTATTAAAAAACATTCACCGTCAATTGAATAAAGATAGTCATACATTTTGTTTTAGAAATGCAAATTAAAAATAACCAACCAATTAAAAGCAAAGACAACAGGCTTACCGTCTGAATTCGAAGCCCAGAAATAGACCAATGTCATGAATAGTATTCGAGACAGAAGCCCGGTTGACAGAGGCCTATGCGGTTGACGTCTAGTCGGCTTGTTCGGACGGCGCGTAGATAACATCGTGGCTGTTCAGCGGTGATAGTCTCTCACAGTTGACCCCCTAAAGCGTTGTGGTGAAATGTCGCGTCGCAGTTGAATATGACAACGGAGCAGCGTGTTGATTTGTGTGACAAGCGGCTCGTAACTACAGACGCCCACTGCTCGACGACGGACAAAGCTGTGTTGGTGCGTGATATGCCAGCAGGACCGGTTGACTTCTCTTGGTATTGTTTTGTACTGACTGCCCTCCAGGTCACCCAATTAACATCAACGACTAATTCAAGCACGTGTTGGCAAACGTGGCAGCTAGTGCATCTGTACATTGCCAACAGGACCGGTTGACTTCATGTGTCAACTAGTGCATCTGAACATTGCCTCTCCCTGACACTATCCGTCTCCGTCTCCGTCTCCGTCTCCGTCTCCGTCTCCGTCTCCGTCTCCGTCTCCGTCTCCGTCTCCGTCTCCGTCTCCGTCTCCGTCTCCGTCTCCGTCTCCGTCTCCGTCTCCGTCTCCGTCTCCGTCTCCGTCTCCGTCTCCGTCTCCGTCTCCGTCTCCGCCTCCGCCTCCGCCTCCGCCTCCGCCTCCGCCTCCGCCTCCGCCTCCGCCTCCGCCTCCGCCTCCGCCTCCGCCTCCGCCTCCGCCTCCGCCTCCGCCTCCGCCTCCGCCTCCGCCTCCGCCTCCGCCTCCGCCTCCGCCTCCGCCTCCGCCTCCGCCTCCGCCTCCGCCTCCGCCTCCGCCTCCGCCTCCGCCTCCGCCTCCGCCTCCGCCTCCGCCTCCGCCTCCGCCTCCGCCTCCGCCTCCGCCTCCGCCTCCGCCTCCGCCTCCGCCTCCGCCTCCGCCTCCGCCTCCGCCTCCGCCTCCGCCTCCGCCTCCGCCTCCGCCTCCGCCTCCGCCTCCGCCTCCGCCTCCGCCTCCGCCTCCGCCTCCGCCTCCGCCTCCGCCTCCGCCTCCGCCTCCGCCTCCGCCTCCGCCTCCGCCTCCGCCTCCGCCTCCGCCTCCGCCTCCGCCTCCGCCTCCGCCTCCGCCTCCGCCTCCGCCTCCGCCTCCGCCTCCGCCTCCGCCTCCGCCTCCGCCTCCGCCTCCGCCTCCGCCTCCGCCTCCGCCTCCGCCTCCGCCTCCGCCTCCGCCTCCGCCTCCGCCTCCGCCTCCGCCTCCGCCTCCGCCTCCGCCTCCGCCTCCGCCTCCGCCTCCGCCTCCGCCGCCGCCTCCGCCGCCGCCTCCGCCTCCGCCTCCGCCTCCGCCTCCGCCTCCGCCGCCGCCTCCGCCTCCGCCTCCGCCTCCGCCTCCGCCTCCGCCTCCGCCTCCGCCTCCGCCTCCGCCCCCGCCTCCGCCCCCGCCCCCGCCCCCGCCCCCGCCTCCGCCTCCGCCTCCGCCCCCGCCTCCGCCCCCGCCCCCGCCCCCGCCTCCGCCCCCGCCCCCGCCCCCCGCCCCCGCCCCCGCCCCCGCCCCCGCCCCCGCCCCCGCCCCCGCCCCCGCCCCCGCCCCCGTCCCCGTCCCCGTCCCCGTCCCCGTCCCCGTCCCCGTCCCCGTCCCCGTCCCCGTCCCCGTCCCCGTCCCCGTCCCCGTCCCCGTCCCCGTCCCCGTCCCCGTCCCCGTCCCCGTCCCCGTCCCCGTCCCCGTCCCCGTCCCCGTCCCCGTCCCCGTCCCCGTCCCCGTCCCCGTCCCCGTCCCCGTCCCCGTCCCCGTCCCCGTCCCCGTCCCCGTCCCCGTCCCCGTCCCCGTCCCCGTCCCCGTCCCCGTCCCCGTCCCCGTCCCCGTCCCCGTCCCCGTCCCCGTCCCCGTCCCCGTCCCCGTCCCCGTCCCCGTCCCCGTCCCCGTCCCCGTCCCCGTCCCCGTCCCCGTCCCCGTCCCCGTCCCCGTCCCCGTCCCCGTCCCCGTCCCCGTCCCCGTCCCCGTCCCCGTCCCCGTCCCCGTCCCCGTCCCCGTCCCCGTCCCCGTCCCCGTCCCCGTCCCCGTCCCCGCCCCCGTCCCCGCCCCAGTCTCCGTCTCCGTCTCCGTCTCCGTCTCCGTCTCCGTCTCCGTCTCCGTCTCCGTCTCCGTCTCCGTCTCCGTCTCCGTCTCCGTCTCCGTCTCCGTCTCCGTCTCCGTCTCCGTCTCCGTCTCCGTCTCCGTCTCCGTCTCCGTCTCCGTCTCCGTCTCCGTCTCCGTCTCCGTCTCCGTCTCCGTCTCCGTCTCCGTCTCCGTCTCCGTCTCCGTCTCCGTCTCCGTCTCCGTCTCCGTCTCCGTCTCCGTCTCCGTCTCCGTCTCCGTCTCCGTCTCCGTCTCCGTCTCCGTCTCCGTCTCCGTCTCCGTCTCCGTCTCCGTCTCCGTCTCCGTCTCCTTTGGATACGCAGTTTCGTGTTTCGTCCACCTATGGTTTATTAATAGAAACACTCGTGGCTTGTCATTGTCCATTGTAATATAATTAACACTGTGAGCAGTCGCGAAGGATGTTTTGCCACATATTGTTTGTGTCACCGCGGTGTTTCCAAAGCTGATCAAACAGTCAGAGGATGACGTTGTGCGGACGACGGGTTACATTGCTTTGCTTGCTGCATTGACACTTGAGTGTGTCGCGTAAAAGGACAGCTGATTACCACAGGCCAGCGGTGACCCTTTTCTGTTGTCAAATTATGCACTTCTCCAAGTACGTTCTTGTTATCATCTCAACTGTGATGACGTCGGCATAGAGAGAGAGAGAGAGAGAGAGAGAGAGAGAGAGAGAGAGAGAGAGAGAGAGAGAGAGACAGAGAGAGAGAGAGAGAGAGAGAGAGAGAGAGAGAGAGAGAGAGAGAGAGATACGACCTATTTGCTGCACACAATGGTCCACGATAGTCTCTCCTGGTCCAAAGGATCCGTTACGTCTGAATTATGTTTACAGAACAACTAATCAATCTTATTTACTGTACCCGAACAACCACACGAAAATGAGATGCTTCTAAAAAATAAGCGTGCGAATCATGTTAGGTATGTGTCATGCCCCTTCATAAAATGGAATACATAACTACGAACTCCGTTAAAAACACCTCTATCTCAAAAACTTCCTATATAAAACATTGTGACTATTTCTACAACAATAAGCAGACGCACTAACGAATCCAGAGAAACAGAGGCATAAGTAATCCGAAGTCGGCGTCATTATAAAATGTATAGTCATTTGTCAAACACACACTGTGCGTCATAGCCCGTGGTCGTGTACAACAGTTGAGTTCAAGCGAGGCGGGGAATTCACCGAACATCAATTTACAAAACAAGTTCGTATAATCAGTAACAGTCGATAAGTATAATGACTAACAGTCGTCTACCAGGAATGGTTCACCTAAATGGCGCTGTTTCAATCATGCAGCTTCGTGTGTCGTTCACCACGCTTTATTAATGCGCACTCTCGTGACTTGTTAGTTGTTACTCTCCAAGGTATCGTCGGCAGGTGCGACACGAACCGTTGCGTCACCAAACATGGAATTTGTGGTAAGTGTTATAACGACACCTATCAATATTGGTGTAGTTATATGTCAAATAAACCAGAGTTGAAATGCGTTTAATGTTTGCTATTCACCAGCGGCGATCCAAACGATGTAGTTTTGGGAGACCTGATATACAGTAGTGATATATTCTACAGGTTTGCAAAAACAAATCTGAGTGCAACTGCAATGAAAGTGCTTCGCACTTGCTCATCAGTCGTCGACAAAATTGTGCAATGTGTTTGAAGTATTGTCCGCGACCACAGCAATTCGATATGCACCATCCGTAATACAACATTTAGGAACAGTTGAAAATAGAAGGACTAAACAAACCCCAAAGCGTTCTCCTATGGTCGATGCATATTTGTTTTTCGTTTAGCCATCCGTACGAGATTTGGCTGCGCATATAGAACATACCTAAAAAATAAATGTTCTCACCATGCGTAGAAATAATTGTTTACTGAAACATATTCACCGTAGCACAACTTTCATTCGTGACATGTACTCTGCTTAGTGTAGTGGCATGACGAGATTATTTCAATGATGAATGTTTGAATATATTATTTCGGCCAACAAGTTCCACTGACACCAATTTTCCTCTCTTGTGATTGTGGTTTTAAGGGAGCTGCCTCGATATATGTAGAACCCACGGTTCATACTACTCGAGCTACTTCTACGGTCGTTACTACTACCACTGTATCCACGGAGCATTGTACTATCGGTCGTGTGAACTGAACCAGTCGTTCTACCCGGGACTCGGCCATTATGGTTCGTATTTTTTGTGATCTACTAAGTGAATTGAATTAATATACATCGAAGTCGTATTGCAAACTACTGAACACGTGAGCTACAATACGAAAATTGACATCTTTGAACATAATTGTTACCATGAAATGATGAATACTCGTGCCCGGTGATTATGCTTGACTGTCATATGTTGGAACAGTATTTCATGAAATGCTAATCCTTTTGATTCGATTATTCTCGTGTTATCTGTTCCGTGGTATGTATAGTTAAAATGTATGCGTACGTATGTCGCAGGCTGCAGAGAGTCTTACTGTGAGAGGTAGAGCGGCTGGCAGGCGACTGTTTGCAACGGAGGCAACCAATCCGTGTTCTGCAAGTGGGGACGTCCTCTTCGCTACAGGACATGCTACGGCTACAGAGGATTCTTCGACTGTCAACGCCGTCGTTGTGTCCACAGCTGTGATGGCTGTTGTGGTAATCGATAAGCAGACAGAAAAAAATGTAACTTCTATATGATGATGGTTGTCGACCTCATCCTTGTCTTCATCCGTTGTGGATTTAGTTTACATGGTGACACCATGATATAAGGGATGTTTTACTGAACAGTTATATATTCAGTATTAGTTTGTAAACCATGTCTAATACACTGTATCATCTTAATGTGTATGGCTTGTTTATGAACAAAAAAGACTACATGATAAATAATCATATCATTTATACTTTATCACGTCGCATATGTGCCGTGGTTTATTGTGATATCCCATTGCGAAGAATTATTATTATTATATATATATATATATATATATATATATATATATATATATATATATATATATATATATATATATATTTATTTGCAGTGACATTCCTTGGTCTGTCTCCCACCGAAGACAAACGGAACAAGCCAACAAGAGAGGACAGATGGTTCTCCGAACAAAGACCAATATGTTCGCTTGTAACCTGTATGCCCATGTGATAATTACACTAACATAAAGTGTCTGCTTTACTGATAATTGTCTGTATCAGATTAGTGATAGTAGTGATATTACGAAGACACATGTTTAATACACCATACGATGAGTTCATCTCTTAGTCTCGACAAGAATACTCTCAGTCTAATATTGTCAACGTTTCCGTTGGATTTACCTATATCAGTCATCAAGTCCATCAACTCCACATAAGTATTTTACTGATATATAGCAATACGCCTACAACACACCATGTTAGAATCAATCCGATAAATAAAATACTTTAAATATATTAACATAAAATCATATATTTGTGTGTGTGTGTGTGTGTGTGTGTGTGTGTGTGTGTGTGTGTGTTTGTGTGTGTGTGAGAGTGTGCTTTGAATATGTATGTACGTATATAGGTATGTATGTATGTATATAGGTATGATTGTATATATGTATGCATGAATGTATGTATGTACGCATATATGTAGGTATACATATCAATGTTTACGTAGGTATGTATATCTATATGTATGTATGTATGTATGTATGTATGTATGTACATATGCACGTATGCATGTATGTTCTTATGTATTAAGTATATATATATATATATATATATATATATATATATATATATATATATATATATATACATATATGTATGTATGGATGAATGTGTGTATTTATTTGCCTGTGTGCATGTATGCATGTATGTATAAAAATAAACAGATATATATATATATATGAATATACTATTGGGGACGAACCTATAACTTCACCACAGGAGTCGGCTGGGGGCACAAAGCTACAACTTCACCACAGTGGTACTGTTCGGGGGGGGGTGGCGGCGGTAGTAAGCTTGGCGCACAAAGGTAACATTTCCCCAAGGAGGTAGGCTAGACTAGAGGGACATAAACCTACAATCCCACAACAGACGGTAGGTAGTCTAGGGAAGGTATCGTTATGTTCGAATAAACTGTATTATATTATGCTCATGAACCCCTAGGTTTATTTGTGGTTATTGACCATGGTCCACTATTATCGCTTCACCATGACAATAGTTTGTCATTTGGTAGAATTGCTTTGCCACCAAGCAAACATAACCAAACTACACGGCGTTTCTGATCTAATCAAATCAGATTAGACCAAACTGTTCCATCGGCATGAAGATCGATGTAGTAACACAACCTAGACGAGTCAGCTCGTTAATTGGCGGTAGCTTTGAGTTTCTTAGCGTCGGTTACCCAGGTTCCGTGAGGTGGCAGCACTTTTAAGCCCCTCAACTCCGTCTGGGAAAAGAGTGGGTCTGCATTTTCGACCCGCCAGGGCGGCCTTACCCCAGATCAGGGTAGAGACGCTGATTGGCTCTCAGGCCAACTCTGAAATAAAATTAAAATAACGATATACGTTTACAAGATAATGATATCCTATGAAAAGTATTCAAAATTGAACTTATATTAACACAAAGGTAAGTAAAAATTCAAATTTACAGTTGTTTAAAAAATACGAATTACGGCAGGATTAACTAGTATCAAAATTAAATAAGGATAACTTTTTTTATCAAATAATGCTGTATTACAAAAACTATTCAAAATTAAACTTATATTAACACAACATAAATATAAATACAATTTGCAGTTGTTTATGAAAATAGAAATTACGGCATGATTAACCAGTGTCCGTGAGGTGGCAGCATTGTATAGATCACGCTTATAAACAAACAAAAGCTGTAAGTAACCAGACTCTCTTCTCGGCATAGTTCCGCAGCCGGCCGACAGTCGGTTAAGCCAGCCTATGAGTTTTGCGTGCCTGAGCCCTTCCCACTCGTAAGTGGCCCTTAATACTCCCTGATAAACTACAGCTGGGCCTGGCCTCAACAAATGTACTCTGACGAGTACCCGCATTAAAAACCCAGCATTCATCGCTGAACAACAAGCGGATGAAAGGCAAAATGCCAAACCTCATGTACTGAGCTAATGCAGGGAAAAGCGTCATATAACATGAACCTCACATTCGTGGGTGATGGTGCACAAGCGTACACAAAGAACAACAGTAAGGGATATACACACAACCAAATAAGCCACAACTGAAGGCAGACCGCATAATGTGCAGACATATAGAAATTGTTGTAGTTTACAAGTCCACACGTAAGACATGAACACACAATGTAGTACCAAACCTGTAAAGGGGACACACCAGTCGAGAAACAGGGAGGGCGGGCGGGAAATTTCGTTAAAACCAACAGAGGTACCGACAAACCCTGTTGCCAAGTCAACGAATACAGCGGAACTGCCGGTTCGAGGTCACCGGCCAGGTGGCTGTCACACTGCCCTCTCCTGCCCGGGGCTGGGCGACGGGAAACGTTGACCTTAGGTGGTCTCCATTCGTTTCGTGTGCCTAGCTTCATTCAGGGCTTGCCTCAAAATTATATTGCATCCCCCTGGACACAATACAGTTTTTGCGTGCCTGAGTTTGCACCTTCCCACTCGTAAGTGGCCCTTAATACTCCCTAATAAACTACAGCTGGGCCTGGCTCTGTTTACGGTAGATCAATAAGACACAAAATACCTTGTAATGGTAATATGGCAATCTAGATATTTTATTTACAACTGGATTGCCTGGCGCTCACTTGAAGTGTGCGCTCTGCTGATTGTACCTTGAAAGACATACAGTATTATGGTAAATGATAAGCATCCAAGTACAACAAAAAGCCTATCGTACAATCAGCTACTTGCATGTATACTGATACAATGTAATGCATAATAGTGTATCGACAGAAAACACATGCGTTAAGCGAAAGTATACATTGACAGAAACCGTAAAGGGGGAAAAACAACCCCACCCTCCACTGGAACAGTGGAGCCTACCCCCCCCCCCAGGCACAGCAAAGTACACAAGACAAACAGTGCATGTTGGAGACGTTACGAACACGAGACCTACTTCCGGGTCAGCCAAGTATCCGCAACTGACCCCCACACACAAAAAAGCGCTGTCATACCACGAACAAACAAACAAACGCAGAAGTCCAAGGGCGGCTTGTCAGCAAATACGCTGGCAACGACACTGTCAGTGATCGGCACCGGCCGGATACCGGCAGTAAGGAGTAGAGAGTGGCCTGTACCAGCTGCATCCAGGTGGCGTCGCGTCGCGTGTATCCAGCCAAGGAGTCGCGGAACCGACATACAGAAAGTGCCAGCTCACAGCAGTGCGGCAAACCGTCACGGGCGAAGTCAATAAGCAGTGGTGTAGCTGTAGCCGAGGTGTTACCCGAGTTTCCCAGCCTGGACGTTGGCAGTCTGTCGCAGGCCGACCAAGCCGTCCAAACTTCCCGTGCGGCATAGCTGCAACAAGAAAATATACCAAAGCAGATTCCGCACATATGATGAAACGCAGGCTACACAAAGACAAAGTCGCTGCTGCAATGTGTCCCTATGGGAGAACATGCGCTGGGGCATGGTAATAAGTGACCGGTACAGTGAGGTCACAATGTCTGCTGACGAATGTCTCCTCACCCACGGCAGTCCTACAAATAAATAAACAACCACAACGCAGAGGCTAACAAGATGGCTGAACAAACCTAGAGAAGGCCACGGACATGCAGCCAAAACCGTGAGACGGCGACACACATAACGGAACGCGTCTGTAATTAAGATCAAAGCAGACAGACACGGCATATTCACACATGCAGACGTGCACGAAAGCATGACAATGCATGCGAGACAAAGGAGACCACCGCATGTTCCGAAGCAGAGCAGACATGGCACATATGCACTGAGCAAGTCGCACCATATCACGCGCAGATACAAGTTGAATAAGCAAATGATGCCACACCACCCAATGTCCACGCACACGCAAACACCCAAGGAAACGTCATTGCAGGAAAATTCCCATCGGCACAAACACCACGTAAACACACATGATTATAACGACAAATTAACAAGTGTTGTGTGCACGTATGTATATGTTGTGTAACCGCATCATGATAATCAAAACTAAGAAGCGCCACGTAACAATTTTATGAAAAGGGTTCACAGGGATAGACACACATAAGTGTTGCACTTCATGGCTACTCCTCTTCAAAACGTAGTTCTGAATAGTACTTCATGCGGCTTACGAGTAGTAATCGGATGGCATGCTTTTGAATAATGTTGCGTGTTTTGAAATAAAATGAATGAAAAAGAATTGAATTGTAAAATAAGCAAACACACATAAGATGTGACATCATATCAAGAACCCAAAGATGGTAGATCTTGGTCAGTAATAGACACTGCCAAACCGTAACAAACAACTAAACGAGATGGAAGTGTCCATGGTCATCAATCATGTTAAAACAAAGCACGCACCAAAATACGTAGAACAAAGCCGGAAGCACATAATACGTGACACTTTCTCAGGCGAGAGAAAGACATATAAACACAGGAAAAAGACACCCAATAACATGCGCCGAAACAAGAAGGCCATGGTAGATGAGAACAGTGTTGGAAAACAAACACCTACCATGCATAACCACGTGGACACGGATCATTAGAGCAGACGATGGCACATCGTAACATACGTCCCAGATAAGGACAGCAATCCAAAGTGATTATATCCTCCAGCACATGCGTCACAACAAATGAATAAGACACATAAACACGATCCACCCAGAACAGGCAAGCAGAATATAGAAATGGGGCAACGGCGTAGAAAAGAGCAGACCGCATCAAGCACCCAAACACGTCAAACCGGGATAGACAAAATCCGCGGTCGGACGACATCCTGCGCGTAGAAAGTGTGGGCTTGGCTTATACATAATAGGCCGAGCCCGAAAATAGCAACCACCCAAAACCAAGTGGCCCAGAGTCGGATAACCCCATGTGCCTGACAATAAGAGCCGCCCAAACAAATCGGACATGCATCAAAGTAATCACGTCAACCACAACGGGCGCCCAAACTAAATGAACACCGTTCAAAAACAAGCAATGCGAACACAGGCCGAACGATGTGAACACGCGTCCAATCAAATGTGACACGCACACCGGCGCGGAAGTCGGCCGGCACCGGATAAAAAACGTGAACGGAGTGTGAAGTGGAATCTGGCGGTCAATATTCTTCCCGCCAGGTAGAGCAACTGTGTAATACGTAAGCAAAACAAACACAGCTGAAACAGACGACGCTTCGCAAACAACTGGCATGTATGTATTGGTCAATATACATGACGCCAGGGAGTCTCGCTTAACCGACAGTCGGGCGGCTGCAGAACTACGCCGAGAAGACATTCTGGCGACTTTGCCGGCCTGTAAAATTGATCCGTGTGAGGCTAAGCCATGCTGCCATGTCATGGATACTGTTTAATCCAGCTGAATACATAACAGAAACAACCGGACATTTTAAATTTTATTTTCGTGGTAGTATAAGTTTTACATTTTGAATAGTTTTAAAATACAGCAATAACTGCTAAGAGTGTCGTTATTCTATTAGTTATGTGAAAAACGGCCTGGGAAGCAATCAGGGTAACTACCCTAATTTGGTAGAAGGTCGCTTTGGCGGTTACACTTGCAGCCCATAATTTCCCAGGCAGAGTTGAGAGGTGACAATTCCGCCACCTCACCTAGCCTGGGTGAACGAGGATAGGCACTAGATAGACATATGTGGATCACGCCGGCAAAGAACGCACAGCTGAAAAAGACATCCGGCAATGCACTTGGCACTAGGCCGAACCGCCCGTGTATGACGCAGGCAAAACACACACACAGCTGAAACAGACGACGACTCGCAGGTACTGCCAACCCACTTGGCGCCAGTAGCAACACCGATGAAACACGGCGGCAAGTAACGCACAGCCGAAACAGACGACATCTCTCTGTGTTTTTTTTTTTTTTTTTTTTAACTAATGTAGATATTTCATGTCATGTTTTAACGAGTTTTAACTTTGGGTATCTTTCTATGATTTCTTGTAACAGCGCCTTCGAACAAGGTAACTTGGATTAATGGTGCTATATAAATGCTTATATTATTATTGTTATTATTAAATTAAGGCCAATATACTTGTCGCCAGGTAGGGCCGTGAGGTAAATCACGCACAGCTGAAACAGACAACACCTCTGTTATCCTAGCATATTACGGCCATATACTTGGCGCCAGTCAATGAGGTAAATCACGCACAGCTGAAACAGACGACACCTCTGTTATCCTAGCATATTACGGCCATATACGTGGCGCCAGTCAATGAAGTAAATCACGCACAGCTGAAACAGACGACACCTCTGTTATCCTAGCATATTACGGCCATATACTTGACGCCGGGCAATGAGGTAAAACACGCCCAGCTGAAACAGACGATACCTCTGTTATCCTAGCATATTACGGCAATATACTTGGCGCCAGGCAATGAGGTAAATCACGCACAGCTGAAACAGACGACACCTCTGTTATCCTCGCATATTACGGCCATATACTTGGCGCCAGGCAATGAGGTAAATCACGCACAGCTGAAAAAGACGACACCTCTGTTATCCTAGCATATTACGGCCATATACATGGCGTCAGGCAATGAGGTAAATCACGCACAGCCGAAACAGACGACACCTCTGAAAGTACATCGGCGTACGTCGCGCGTAAAAATATAAACCAAATGCATACAAATGAAAAAGTGCAAACGAGACATCCTGCTAATCCCGGTGTGTAAAATAAAAACGAAGTGAACAGGACACTGAAAAGCGCAAGAGAGAGGGTCCAAAATAGCGCCTACTAAACGGAGTGGGAGAATGCGCGAGGCAGAGAAACGGCCCTTGTTCAGCCGTAGGCAGGGACCGAAGCAGTGTAACTGACCTCCGCTTGATGACGCCCAAGGGGGCATGTAGAGGAAGCAAGGGAAAAAAGATGTGTGTGTGTGTACACGGACGTGTCCAGGAGTTAACATGGGCGTACTAACGTATACACAGGTATATATATATATATATATATATATATATATATATATATATATATATATATATACATATATATATATATATATATATATATATATATATACACACACACAAACATATACATATATACATATACACACACATACACACACGCCTGCACGGACACAGCGAAACATAACAATATATATATATATATATATATATATATATATATATATATATATATATATATATATATATATATATACATACATATACATATATATATACATAGACACACATATGCATACACACATTTAGACCCCGAGTCTATACTCAGCAGAGCCAGCAGCACAGCGTGGGACAACCGCATATACATCCCGGGCGCCCCCGGACGACGCAGCCTGCGGCTGTAGACTTTACCACCCGCCAGGAGTAATTAAACCGTATCTCTAAGGCAGGGTCCCCGCGGCGAAGTTCAAACGGTAATTAACCCGTCGTCAAATAGCGCTAACCAGCCGGCGCCTGGACAGCGTCGGACACCCCAGTGTCCTCGGCCGATAGGACCCAACCGTACACAGCCCGACATTCAAAAGCTGCGATCGTGCCCAGGACAAGACAAAAATAGTTGTGTAAACAAAACGTAAACTTTCAAAGGGACGTGAGGATATGTTAGCGTCACCTAGATTACATCTCACCAGCACTGAGGCAACAAGCAATCAACACCTCTTTTACCGATGCAACCGTAGCTAAAGTGACTCGCACGAAGAAGAACCGATGGCAGCAAACACCCACCGGTGTGTCAACTCACGCGAAAATCATTATACAACGAGCAAAGCATACTACTACAGCTGGATTGTGTCGCAAAAAAGAAATAAACATATGTGACGTGGAGGGAGTTCCGCAGAGCAAACGTCCAATTAACAGCACGTATCTCAGATCAACCAGGAAATGTATGTGATAATCGCAGAGTGGATTCCCGCAGAGTTACAACACCGCGCTGTATAGTCAATGAAGACAGCGGGATGAAAATTTCGTTAAAACCAACAGAGGTACCGACAAACCCTGTTGCCAAGTCAACGAATACAGCGGAACTGCCGGTTCGAGGTCACCGGCCAGGTGGCTGTCACACTGCCCTCTCCTGCCCGGGGCTGGGCGACGGGAAACGTTGACCTTAGGTGGCCTCCATTCGTTTCGTGTGCCTAGCTTCATTCAGGGCTTGCCTCAAAATTATATTGCACCCCCCTGGACACAATACAGTTTTTATGAGCTGCGCTGTATTTCGGTGAACTCTATCGGCACAGCTCCCGCACATCGAGAGTTCCGTGTGAACAGGGTGAGAAGTTTGACACCTCCTCATTGCGAGTTGTATGGTCAGCAAGTCCTCCAGCTCTTTGCTTCGCAATTGCATCTCCCAAATCAACTACATAAAATAACATGTATACATTATCTCACACATGAAATTTTTTAACTGATATGTTGATCTTGCAAATCCATTCGGTGTCTACAAATTCCAGTACTTTTGTTAATCCGTAAACAAACATCCACTACAGTCTACACAAAGATATCCAGTCACACAGCTGTCACATGTGCGACACTTTATTCTTTTAATCGAGAGTCTGAAGCTCTAGCTACTGCGCCACTAGAGAGACTTACAGAACGTTATGCTTTCATCCAAACGTAAGACTCACAATGCTTGTTTACTTCGTAATAACTCGCGCTGCTTTCAGATTCACTGGTTAAGGCAAATATCGACGTCTATTGTCTGGAGCCGATACTACCTTCAGGAAGCAACACACAAGAACGATCCCAGGCAGTGCTGAAATGCAAATTAACGATGTCTTTCCTTGGCTTTGGTTGTCTTGTTACATTGCCTACCTTTTATGGAATCATGACTGTCCGTAAACAAAAATATCAACCACTGTCTATACCCAGATAATCAGTCATACAGCTGAGTGAATTGTTTTCCAGTGATCTGTTATAAAACCTCTCCGTCCCCTGAAAACTATTCAAGATGAGGCATTTCTTCGCCGTATAACATTATCGTTAATATTATGTTCTATAATTTTGTTATTCGACTGTGCACTTTCAGAAAGCACCTGGCGGACAGTTCGCTCGCCAGAACCACGTTTACCGGATGCCGATAGAGTGCAGCACTGTACGCGTCAGACGCCGGAGATTAGTGTTTTGCAGTATTATTGTTCGGCTGTTTCTGGTATCCTCATTCATTTTAACACGGTAATGTAAAAAAGATAGCAATACGCACAACAAATGGTATGTTTCATTGTTTGTGAATGAGGGACAGAGAGATCAATAACTGAACTAGGATTCGAAACCCGGCATTTCTGAAAAAAGACGCGAACTCTGAATCTGAATCACAACACAGGCGGCCTGTGCCGACCACGTGATGTGAAAATGACGCTCATCCTGACCACGAGCATTATGGATATTACGTCACAGTACGTCTGTCTAACGCATCTCCATAGCAATCTCGACTACGCGAACGGTAAGCTGCGTTCTTTTATTCCTCACGATTTTGATAGGTTTTTGCTTGCGAAACAAGTAGAATTCAAGATAACTAAGTGTGTACAAGTGTAGAATCATCACTATACTGTATACATACAAGACAACAAGCTACTATTCACTGTAATAATTAGTTTGTTCTTTACTTCAGTCTCACTGGAAGACGGCTACAACTTCAAAGACAAAGACGATCGACACTGAACTTCTGTCTTAAATGTTCAATCAATCAGTGGGTCGAGACCCTGGAAAACCACAATGGAGGAGAAACGCATCGCAGACACAGGAGAAACGGGAAAAGGCGGGGAAATACGACAAAGTCAAAGAAATCGGGGAGAAACAGGTCAGTTGGATGTGTTCTGGTTATTCACTTATTGCTCCTTTGGCTTAGCCTTTGCCTTTGGCTTTGGCTTTGAATTGGAGGACACAGATTTCTCGTAAAATGTGTTTTAAGTAACTGGACATTGTCTTGATCTATGTAATATAAACCACATTTTTTATTGTTCATAATATATGAAAAGTAAATAGAATCTTAAATACTAATCAGTTTGTGTAATGGTAACCATGGCAACCACATCATTGACAATTTGATATTTAATAGTTACATTATTGATGTATTGTCTGAAGAAATATTTATTACATTTTCCGTGAAGTTGTGTTTGTGAATAAGGAGTAATACTTTTATTATTAATAGAAGTATTACTTAATATTTTTTTTTTTACAAATATTAAACAATTTCTACTTACCCCCGGGTATTTGATTGTACTTTCTAAGTGTTTTAATCTGGCATTTGATATGTTATTTTATAACATATAAATGATATGCTATTTTGCCAAATGATTACAACAAAGAGCAAATTTAAACTTTTGATCATGATGGGTTTTATTACACACTACCAACCAAGTTTGTCCAAGTAAAATGTTGTAATATGAGATGTTAGCAAGTCACAATTTGAACGTATAGCTAATTATAAATCATTTTGCTTACCATTAAATTTAACACTTAATTTGTCATAAATTAAACTATATTGCTTAAATGAGGCCTATAGTTTATATATAAATTACCAACCAGTGAACGGTTTTCTACATAGGACACTGGTAACACAATCAGGTTTTTTATGGCTGGCCTACGTTTGAATTTCTGGTGACATATGGCTTGTTCAACCAAATAATCAAAATGTGATTAAATAACTACTTATCCAGGGCTTATTTTTATAATCGGTGTAGTACACCTTGCCAATCATTTCATATATTTGTGTTCATATGTTTCAATGTTTACAATGTGGGAAGTAGAAATTGCTTCAGATGGGGAAGGGGGTAAGCCCACCTCCCCTTGACTAAGGTACCTGCCTTTGGCTACCCGACATGCAACTGCATGTTACAAGCTCACTGAAAGCATTTAGAATTGCAGGACTTCTTACCCAAATTTCTGCCAATCCCACGTATCTGATGGTGTGACTGGCCTGGGGTTGATTCCACATCAAATATTTGGATTCCAACTAAATCTATTGATTCCGATTCCACCCACACTAGCAATTCCTTTTCAAATCCAGCAAACTATTTTATTTTGATTCAACCCAAACTGTGTCAATTTTGATTACAACTAACTTATTTCATTCCAATTCCGATTACGGTTCCATTGTGGCAATTTCGATTCCAACGTGTTTTAATCTGTTTGGGATTTTACTCACCTACCCATCCACCACCCTATAATGATGATGAAGAAGCTACTATATTAGTTTTAAATATTAGTGCAAACAGTGACTTTCCACTCCATGTCAAAGCATATAGGCCAGTAATGACTCTTCTCCATTGTACACAGTTTTGGACATTTACTTCCATTCCCCACCTTTCCTCTTTTCCTTCTGCCCTGTGGGTCCATAATGTTATTATGTATTAATTTTATTATTTTTCTTTAGGACGAGAAAGAGATTGTAGACATGAGTACTAACGTTATTGTTTTTCTAAAGGAGGAGAAAGAGATTGTGAATATGTGTACTAAATGTATTGCTTTTCTTTAGTAGGAGAAAGAGATTGTAGACATGTGTACTAAATGCTTTGTTTTTCTTCAGGAGGAGAAAGAGATTGTAGACATGTGTACTAATTTTATTGTTTTTCTTCAGGAGGATAAAGATATTGTGGACATGTGTACTAATTTTATTGCTTTTCATCAGGAGGAGAAAGAGATTGTGGACATGTACTAATGTTTTTGTTTTTCTTTAGTAGGAGAAAGAGATTGTAGACATGTGTACTAATTGAATTGTTTTTCTTTAGGAGGAGAAAGAGATTGTAGACATGTGTACTAATTTTACTGTTTTCTTCAGGAGGAGAAAGATATTGTGGACATGTGTACTAATTGTATTGCTTTTCTTTAGGAGGAAAAAGAAATCGTAGACATGTGTACTAATTTTGTTGTTTTTCTTTAAGAGGAGAAAGAGATTCTTGACATGTGTACTAATTTTATTGTTTTTCTTCAGGAGGAGAAAGAGATTCTTGACATGTGTACTAATTTTATTGTTTTTCTTCAGGAGGAGAAAGAGATTCTTGACATGTGTACTAATTGTGTTGTTTTTCTTCAGGAGGAGAAAGAGATTCTTGACATGTGTACTAATTTTATTGTTTTTCTTCAGCAGGAGAAAGAGATTGTTGACATGTTTGCTAATGTTATTATTTTTCTTTAGGAGAAAGAGATTGCAGCCACATGAACTACTTGTATTGTTTTTCTTTAGGAGGAGAAAGTGATTGTTGACATGTGTATTAATTGTGTGTTTTTAGGAGAATAATGAGATATGTGTAGTGTATATTAATTTTATTGTTTTTCTTTAGGAGGAGAGAGAGATCGTTGACATGTGTACTAATTGTATTCTTTTTCTTTAGGAGGAGAAAGACATTGTAGCCATGTGTACTAATTTTACTGTTTTCCTTAAGGAGGAGAAAGATATTGTTGACAGTGTACTAATTTTATTGTTTTTCTTTAAAAATAGGAGAAAGAGATTGCAGCCACATGTACTAATTTTATTGTTTTTCTTTAGGAGGAGAAAGAGACTGTAGACATGTGTTCTAATGTTATTGTTTTTCTTTACGAGGATAAAGAGATTGTAGACGTGTTCTAATTTATGTTTTTATTTAGGAGGAGAAAGAGATTGTAGACATGTGTATTAATTTTATTGTTTTTCTTTAGGATGCGAAAGAGGTTGTAGACATGTGTACTAATTATGTTGTTTTTCTTCAGGAGGAGAAAGATATTGTGGACATGTGTACTAAATGTATTGTTTTTTTAGGAGGAGAAAAAGATTGTACACATGTGTACTAAATGTATTGTTTTTTTAAGAGGAGAAAGATTGTAGACATGTGTACTAAATGTATTGGTTTTTTAGGAGGAGAAAGATTTTAGACATGTGTACTAATGTTATTGTTTTTCTTCAGGAGGAGAAAGGGATTGTGGACATATGTACTAATTGTATTGTTTTTCTTTATAAGGAGAAAGAGATCGTATACATGTGTACTAATTTTATTGTTTTTCTTTAGGAGGAGAAAGAGATCGTGGACATGTGTACTAATTTTATTGCTTTTCTTTCGGAGGAGAATGAGATTGTAGACATGTGTATTAATTTTATTGTTTTTCTTTAGGACGAGAAAGAGATTGTAGACATTAGTACTAACGTTATTGTTTTTTCTTCAGGAGGAGAAACAGATTGTGAATATGTGTACTAAATGTATTGCTTTTCTTTAGTAGGAGAAAGAGATTATAGACATGTGTAATAAATTTATTGTTTTTCTTCAGGAGGACAAAGAGATTGTAGACATGTGCACTAATTTTATTGTTTTTCTTTAGGAGGACAAAGAGATTGTGGACATATGTACTAATGTTATTATTTTTCTTTAGTAGGAGAAAGAGATTGTAGACATGTGTACTAATTGAATTGTTTTTCTTTAGGAGGAGAAAGAGATTGTGGACATGTGTACTAATTTTGTTGTTTTTCTTCAGGAGGAGAAAGAGATTCTTGACATGTTTATTAATTGAATTGTTTTTCTTTAGGAGGAGAAAGATATTGTAGACATGTGTACTAATTTTGTTGTTTTTCTTCAGGAGGAGAAAGAGATTCTTGACATGTTTATTAATTGTATTGTTTTTCTTCAGGAGGAGAATGAGATTCTTGACATGTTTATTAATTGTATTGTTTTTCTTCAGGAGAAGAAAGAGAGTGTTGACATGTGTAGTAATATTATTGTTTTTCTTTAGGAGGAGAATAAGATTGTTGATGTGTCCAAATTGGATACATGCTGTAACATAGCATGCACAATTGGTAATAATTCTTGTTCTTTATTTCAGGTGGACTACGAGATGAGAGACAATGTGTTCACGAAGGAGAAGAAGCCACTGAACGAGCGGGAGGAGGACTTGAAGTCCCTGGAGGAGGAGTACAACCATATCAGGGAGGACTGGCGCATCACATGGGGAAAACAGGAAGGTGTGTTATGTTGTCATCTTATCACACAAAAGTACCTGTTCTAATTTCTATGAAGTATTTTTCCATCACAGCAGGAGAAGTACTTGTTCTACCACAGCCAGTGAAATCTGGGTTCCATAACGAAATGGTCCGAAAACTAATGACCTACCTTAAAATCCCGGCGCACACGAGAGCTATCAGCCATGCGTGCCTGTTTGCTGAGCTGATAACTCTTGTGTGAGCCAGGCTTAATACAACTACACTGTATGATCAAGACACTCACTTTAAGATCACATGACCTAACGACACTTAATGCTCTATCTTAAATGTGTAGACTAGTTGATCAAGGCACTATGTATGACACCAACTGATCTGACAACAACTGATGCTCTAACTGCAACAACACCTTACATTATGTTGTTCATTATATACAACTAATGTTAGTGATCGGGTTTGATGCTAATGCACTGTGTCCCAGAGGATACAGTACAAATGTTCTTTTGTGTCCGACAGAGCTGGGAGAGTTCCAGTTTAACCAGGCGACCTACTATGCTGACCCCCGGACAAGCAGTGTCGCCCTCAGTGTCCTCGGAGAGAGAAAGGGGTGTGACGGCAAAGTACAAGTTGAGGACAGCACAATGTAAGTATGACATGTGACAATCGAGTGTGCTGCAATGTATGTATGGCATGTGACAGCACAATATGGTACGATGTAAGTATGGCATGTGACAGCACAGTATGGCACGGTGTAAGTATGGCATGTGACAGCACAGCATGGCACGATGTAAGTATGGCATATGACAGTATAGTATGGCACGGTGTAAGTATGGCATGTGACGGCACATTATGGCATGATGTAAGTATGGCATGTGTCAGCACAGTATGGCACGATGTAAGTATGGCATGTTACAGCACAGTATGACATGTGACGGCACACTATGGCACGATGTAAGTATTGCATGTGACAGCACAATATGATACGATATAAGTATGGCATATGACGGCACAGTATGGTACGATGTAAGTATGGCATGTGACTGCACAGTATGGCACGATGTAAGTATGGCATGTTACAGCACAGTATGACATGTGACGGCACACTATGGCACGATGTAAGTATTGCATGTGATAGCACAGTATGGTATGGTGTAAGTATGGCATGTGACAGCACAGTATGTTATGACATGAAGTAGAGTATGGCACGGAGTAAGTATGGCATATGACAGACGAGTTCGGCACAATGTAATTACGGCATGTGACAGTAGAGTATGGAACAATGTAAGTAATCATGTGACAGTAGATTAGGCACAATATATATCATGTGTCAATAAAAATGATGTTAGACAGCATGCACAAATAGTAGTGATTATTGTTCTTTATTTCAGGTGGACTACGAGATGAGAGACAATGTGTACACGAAGGAGAAGATGCCATTGAACAAGCGGGAGGAGGACTTGAAGTCCCTGGAGGAGGAATACAACCATATCAGGGACTGGTGCATCACATGAAGTAAGTATGGCTTGTAACAGCACAGTATGGCACGATGTAAGTTTGGCATGTGACAGCAGAGTATGACACGATGTAAGTTTGGCATGTGACAGCACAGTATGACATGATGTAAGTATGGCATGTGACAGCACAGTATGGCACGATGTAAGTTTGGCATGTGACAGCACAGTATGACACGATGTAAGTTTGGCATGTGACAGCACAGTATGGCACGATGTAAGTTTGGCATGTGACAGCACAGTATGACATGATGTAAGTATGGAATGTGACGGCACAGTATGGCACGATGTAAGTATGGCATGTGACAGAACAGTATGGCACAATGTAAGTATGTCATGTGACAGCACAGCATGGTATGATGTAAGTATGGCATATGACGGCACAGTATGATACGATGTAAGTATGACATGTGACAGCACAGTATGGCACGATGTAATTATGGCAAGTAACAGCACAGTATGGTATGTGACGGCACAGTATGGTATGGTGTAAGTATGGCTTGTGACAGCACAGTATGTTATGACATGAAGTAGAGTACGGCACAGAGTAAGTATGGCATATGACAGACGAGTACGGCACAATGTAATAACGGCATGTGACGGTAGTGTATGGAACCATGAAGTACATCATGTGATAGTAGATGCAGCACAATGTATATCATATGTCAATAATAATGATGTTAGACAGCATGCACAAATAGTAATGATTATTGTTCTTTATTTCAGGTGGACTACGAGATGAGAGACAATGTGTACACGAAGGAGAAGATGCCATTGAACAAGCGGGAGCAGGACTTGAAGTCCCTGGAGGAGGAGTACATCCATATCATGGAGGACTGGCGCATCACATGAAGTAAGTATGGCTTGTAATGGCACAGTATGGCATGTGACGGCAGAGTACGGCACGATGTAAGTGTGGCTTGTGACAGCACAGTATGGCACGATGTAAGTATGGCATGTGATGGCACAGCATGGCACGATACAAGTATGGCTTGTGCGGCACGGTATGGCACGATGTAAGTATGGCATGTGACGGCACTGTATGGCTCAATGTAAGTATGGCATGTGACGGCACAGTATGGCACGATGTTAGTGTGGCATGTGATGGCACAGTATGGCATGATGTAAGTGTGGCATCTGACAGCACAGTATGGCACGATGTAAGTATGGCTTGTGATGGCACAGTATGGCACAATGTAAGTGTGGCATGTGACGGCACAGTACGGCACAATGTAAGTGTGGCATGTGACGGCACAGTATAGTACGATGTAAATATGGCATGTGACAGCATAGTAAGGTACGATGCAAGTATGGCATGTGATGGCACAGTATGGCATGATGTAAGTATGGCATGTGACAGCACAGTATGGCGTGATGTAAGTATGGCATGTGACGGTACAGTACGGAGTACGGCACGATGTAAGTATAGCTTGTGACGGCACAGTATGACACGATGTAAGTATGGCATGTGACAGCACCACAGTATAGTAAAATGTAAGTATGGCATATGACAGCACACTATGGCACGGTGTAAATATGGCATGTGACGGCACAGTATGGCACGATGTAAGTATGGAATGTGATGGCACAGTACGGCACGATGTAAGTATGGAATGTGATGGCACAGTACGGCACGATGTAAGTATGGCATGTGACAGCACAGTATGGCACGGTGTAAGTATGGCATGTGACAGAACAGTGTAGCACGATGTAAGTATGGCTTGTGACGGCACAGTTTGCCACGATGTTAGTATGGCATGTGACGGCACAGTATGGCATGTGACAGTATAGTATGGCACGGTGTAAGTATGGCATGTGACGGCATAGTATGGCACGGTTTAAGTACGGCAAATGAAAGCACAGTATGGCACGATGTAAGTATGGCATGTGACAGTACGGTACGGCACAATATAAGATTGGCATGTGATGGTACAGTATGGCACGATGTAAGTATGGCTTGTGACGGCACACTATGGAACGATGTAAGTATGGCATGTGACGACATAGTATGGCACAATGTAAGTATGGCATATGACAGCACAGTATGATACGATATAAGTTTGGCATATGACAGCACAGTATGGTATGATGTAAGTATGGCATGTGACAGCACAGTATGACATGTGACGGCACACTATGGCACGATGTAAGTATTGCATGTGACAGCACAGTATGGTATAGTGTAAGTATGGCATGTGACAGCACAGTATGTTATGACATGAAGTAGAGTATGGCACGGAGTAAGTATGGCATATGACAGACGAGTTCGGCACAATGTAATTACGGCATGTGACAGTAGAGTATGGAACAATGTAAGTAATCATGTGACAGTAGATTTGGCACAATATATATCATGTGTCAATAAAAATGATGTTAGACAGCATGCACAAATAGTAGTGATTATTGTTCTTTATTTCAGTTGGACTACGAGATGAGAGACAATGTGTACACGAAGGAGAAGTAGCCACTGAACGAGCGGGAGGAGGACTTGAAGTCCCTGGAGGAGGAGTACAACCATATCAGGGAGGACTGGCGCATCACATGAAGTAAGTATGGCTTGTAATGGCACAGTATGGCACGATGTAAGTATGGCATGTGACAGTACAGTATGGCACGATGTAAGTATGGCATGTGACAGTACAGTATGGCACGATGTAAGTATGGCATGTGACAGTACAGTATGGCACGATGTAAGTATGGCATGTGACAGTACAGTATGGCACGATGTAAGTATGGCATGTGACAGTACAGTATGGCACGATGTAAGTATGGCATGTGACGGCACAGTATGGCAATGAGTAAGTACGGCATATGACGGCACAGTATGGCATGATGTAAGTAAGGCATGTGACAGCACAGTATGGTACTATGTAAGTATGGCATGTGACAGTACAGTATGGCACTATGTAAGTATGGCATGTGACAGCACAGGATTGCACAGTGTAAGTATGGCATGTGACAGCACAGTACCACACGATGTAATTATGGCATATGACAGCACAGTATGGCACGGTGTAAGTATGGCATGTGTGTCTCTGACCAACATCTGACACCAACTGTTTTAGAGCATGGCATTTCAGAGACAGACACCAACTGTTTTAGAGCATGACCTTTCAGAGACAGACACCAACTGTTTTAGAGCATGACCTTTCAGAGACAGACACCAACTGTTTTAGAGCATGGCCTTTTAGAGACAAACACCAACTGTTTTAGAGCATGGCCTTTCAGAGACAGAAGCCAATTGTTTTAGAACATGGCCTTTCAGAGACAGACACCGACTGTTTTAGAGCATGGCATTTCAGAGACAGACACCTACTGTTTTAGAGCATGGCCTATCAGAGACAGACACCAACTGTTTTAGAGCATGGCCTTTCAGAGACAGACACCAACTGTTTTAGAGCATGGCCTTTCAGAGACAGACACCGACTGTTTTAGAGCATGGCCTTTCAGAGACAGAAACCGACTGTTTTAGAGCCTGGCATTTCAGAAACAGACACCAACTGTTTTAGAGCATGGCCTATCAGAGACAGACACCAACTGTTTTAGAGCATGGCATTTCAGAGACAGAAACCGTCTGTTTTAGAGCATGGCCTTCCATAAACTGACTGTTCTATTTGGAGTGCGGTCGTCCAGTGTGGCTGCCCTTTCCGGTGTGTACCATAACAAGACGATATTTCACTGTCTGGCCAGAGAAAGATCAATGTGCGTAACGCCGACACACTCATATGGTTCGTAGGGGGGAGGGAGGGGGGAGGGAGGGAGGGAGGGAGAGAGGGAGAGAGGGAGGGAGGGAGGGAGGGAGTGAGGGAGAGAGGGAGAGAGGGAGAGAGGGAGAGAGGGAGAGAGGGAGAGAGGGAGAGAGGGAGAGAGAGAGGGAGGGAGAGAGAGGGAGGGAGAGAGAGAGAGGGAGAGGGAGAGAGAGAGAGAGGGAGAGAGAGAGAGAGGGAGAGACAGACAGAGAGAGAGAGAGAGCGAGACAGACAGACAGACAGACAGACAGACAGAGAGAGAGAAGTATGAAAGATGTAAGACAGAGGGAGAGCTATATACCTAAATTCTATGTGTGTTTGTACGTGTGAGTGTGTGCGTGTCTGTCCCTGTATGTATATATGTATTTGTTCTCGATTTATTATCACATGTAGTTAAACAGTCATTATTGTTCGTAGAAAAACATGCCAAATGTTAAAAGGTTTAGTTTATTCTAAATATGTTCCTGGGTATCTTACTTGTACTTTCCACATTACCATGTGGTTAAATGATTAGTAAATATACAATTAAACAAAATGTAGAATTTGGGAGTGTACAGTTCAAACACCGTGATACGTATAAAAAAAAACATCTGTTCATGAAAGCAGCATGTTGTCAGGCACGGTATGTTACGTAGTGGATAACAACGACGTTTTTTTATAACTTCGAAACGTGTTGAAATAATGACGCTCACACAGCATATCAACTGAACAGTTGTAGTTTTATTGTAGCCAAATATTCACATAGTCATTGTTTCGACAGGAGAACTCGTAGATGATATTCGATTATTCTCCCATCAGCACTTGCCAGCCTGTTTCGTCTGTCTTAGACGAAAGACATTGACCAGTGACTGCCACTGAAATAGTCACATATTGCATATGAATTAAACACAGCATATCTCTTTAAATGCTAGCAAAACAATGCTTTGAAATGAAGATAGCACAAGTAGCTTTATAGTGTTTAATGCAATCCAAGCAGTATGAAATAAACAAATGTTCTCAAAAAAGATATCACTGTAAATATTTATGGAATTATATAGCACCATTTTTATATAATAATACTATATAGTGCTGTACAATACAAGATAATGCATAATGGAAGTTACCCTAAACATGAACGTTCAACATAATATCTAGTTTCAGATGAATAGTGTTTCAAGAGTGATTTAGACGAAATCAAGTGTTTTTATTTCAAAAAAAGATTTATAAAATAACATGAATCATGCAAATAAACACCAACACTTTTATATTCTAATAAACAATAATATTGAGTAGAAATATCAAAGATGAAAATAACTACTAAATTACAACTTTCTTTAATCTGCTGATGTAGGGAATACAGTATATCACCTTTTTTATCAGCTTAGCGCTGGCCACAGCAGCTGTTGCACGTGCTGACACAACGACGGGTATGACAGTCGTAGTGGCGTCTGTTCCAGGGGCATCTCCTGTAGCGAATGGGACGTCCATATCTGCAGAAGACGTAGCTTCCGCATCCGTTGCAAACGGTCGCCTGCCAGCCGCTGTGCCTCTCACAATAACTCTCTCGGCAACCTGCGGAATACAATATGATTATCATTCCTATATATAGTCACAAAATTGCATCCAGCAATAAAACAGTCATCGATTAATATGATTTATTTACCAAATAAAGAAAAAAATATACGAGCACATAATATATGCTCCTATTATATATTTCTTATATTATAACAATGAGTTATACAACAGTAGTGACCGTCATTTAATACGTCTTGGCGCTTTCAAAGTACGAATTTAAATATGTGATGTAATTGTTCTGGACAATGATGTTCATGTTCAACAAATCAGTTAGACGACAGTGTACATGTCTATCTGAAACTGACACATGTTCTCAGTGTGTCGCACTGTCCATAATAATATAATACTTTATATGAATTAATATATACTGTGCACGAACCGCAACGGCCGAGTCCCGGGTAGTACGACTGGTTCAGTCCACACGAGCGGTAGTTCAAAGATCCACGGTTACACTGGTAGTAGTAGCGACCGGAGAAGGTGCTCGAGTAGTAAGAGTAGACACTATGGGTGTAGCTGCAGCGATCCTGACATTGTCCTAAACATACAAATAATATCGCCACATCTAAACTTGGGAATTGAAAGCATTGAAAGTATAACTCAATTACACAGCTGAATTTGACAGATGAATGGTTGGTATGCTCCCTTAGTTTTGCTAAAGAATAAAAGCAGCATGATATTACATTTGACGCATTTGTTTAAAGAAAACAGTAAGTATACTAATACATATACCGTCAACAATAGTAGTGCAATGGAAAATAATTTGACCTAATCTGAGTAATACTAATAATATTAATATTTAATGTTGTAATAATTACTGCTCTAACATATTGGAAAATATGTGCTCGGATACGCGTCATACAAAATTAATCGATAAATATAATAAAGTATGAAGATATCAAATATTATTTCTATTCAGGGATATGACTGTCAATATTATACAAATTCCTATTTAAGACGAAGTAGCACACCATGTTATCATACTGATCATAATAATAGATGTATTCAAAGCCCCTAGAGAAAATGGCGACACAAAGATTTCATCAGACTCACCACAGCTTCCAGACATAGTAACGCACTGGTTGACAGCACAACGGCCGTACACAACTCTCCTGTTGACACATTGGTAGTAGTAGGGGAAAGGCTTCACCAGAGACGGGTAGCACAAATTGGGCTGACGATTTCTGCAGCAATCATAGTCGTATCCGTTGAAGCAGCCATCCCACGGGTACGCTACAAGGACGAAACCAAGAACACCCATGTACATCAAATACAATCTCGTTACTTTCTCAAAAAACATGCCCATGCAAGTATGAACGTTTCAAAACGTGCAGTGGTATACGCCTAATTCCGTGGGAACGCAATCACACACGCAGGCAAGTACACGCGAAACGCATTCCCGATTTTTGCAGAAATCGTAGCCGTTTCAGTAGCGTTCGTACTGGTGTATAACCCAGTCTTAGATATCAGTACCTACACGTGCGCTCCCAAACCATATTTTGGCATCCCGCATGGCACACACACGGGTACCCAAATAAGCAATCACGCATACACATACAACCAACACAAGCTTGCGTATCCATGCAAACGTACACACAAGTGAGTCTTACCTTCCGCTGCATACACGGCAGCTAGCGCCAGCAACGCGATGAAGTACTTTGCCATGGTGTCTGTTTTATTCTGAAATTAAATATAGATGTCAGGAAATTGGATAACATCTTAACATTCTCGTAATGCATGCAATATAGCTATTGCACAATCAATCGTTGTATTTTTTGTCAGCTAATGCAACACTTTCGAAGCTAACGATAAACTAGGCCGATTGGTGCATATTATGAGAGCTCGTATCGAATAAAGAATAATTGTATAACTATCGTGGTCTTGCCGGTTTTCCCTACTGTCAATTGAATTCACATTTTCAATGTTACGACTTACAAAATGTAAGACTTACTGTCATTACATTGCGAAATTTATAGAAGAAAAACCGTATAAAATATTACTTACCAAGCAGACTACGTTGTCAGTTCGTCAACTGATACCAGTGGTAATGTTATATGAATCTTTCTCTGTATTTATACCATTGCGTCCCTATGAATCACGTCTCGTTGCACGTCATAATTTGTTTTATACTTTGCCATCATCTTGACACGCGGGACAGTTGGTGCAGATTTATCACGTCAGAATAATAACTTTTTGTTGTCAAACAACGTTGCTGCCTTATTGTTTTATTTCGTAAAAACAGCATACAGCAATTGAGCATTTCCTTTGTTATTATTCCAGTTGAAGCAACACATACTGTTTATAAAACATACATGTTTGACGTAGATGAGTGAATAATTGCATTGTGACATTCAGATAATTAATGTGCCACAGTCGCAACTAGCTACATGCACGCAAGGTATTACAAAAACGACATTACTGTGGGCAGGCAAGAAATTGTTGGCCAACTCAAATGTACTACTCTTTAATTGTACTTGAAACAATTATATTAAAAAGGTATTTTAATAACGTTCATACGTAAATTATAAACGAATGTTAGTTTTATTTAAATGGTCAACTATCACGACTTGTTGAACCATTTTTTTTATATTTATAAATCGGCCCAGACTGGACATATGTTCAGGAAAAGACGAATATATACATATATGGTGTGAATTAGTCCCACGTTATGTATTAATACACAACATTACTTAAATACCACATTAGGAACTGGACACCGACAGGGACACATGCTCAGGCTTAGGAACCCATTATTCTGGTAACCAAAGATTAAGTGGCTGTGAAAAACCTGGAGCTCGATACCTTACAGAACAGTACTAAATCCAGTACCTTTCAGAACGGTATTAAGTTCCAAGAAACAACTTGAACATCGACTGATGTACACCGTCTTTGTGATGTAGCAAATATGCCGGCATACATAAGTAGATGTGTTATCAATAGAAGTATATTAATACATGATTTCTGAAGACACCCGAAAGTATAACAGACAAAGTAGCTATAGACAACGGTGACCATCTCTCATCGTAACATTATCGTGCTTTTTTCAATGAAAAGTTTGCTTTCGCGTTAGTTTCCCACATCATTTTCTTCTTAGAGCTCAGCTTCATCTTAATAGCCCATTTATTTCCAGTTTTTACTTTTTTGACAGAACTCTGACTTCCCGACATCACTTGTAGATATTGTTGTAGAGGTAATCTTTGTCAGACTAGCCTACATTGGCGGATTTGGTTTTGCTGGTTTATCATAAAATGTTCCTTTGGCTAACTTGCTAAGGTTACGTACCTCTGCAGAATGATGCCGGCGTCGAATATTCATATATTGCAAAATATCAATATAACTGTTTTGTGAGAGAACTAGAACTGCTTCGTCAACTTGAAGCAAAACTCTGTATGCAAGGGTGACCGCTATCTATCGCTACTTCGTCTGATATACTTTCGGATGTCTTCAGAAATCAAGTATTATTATATTTCTATTGACAACACATCTACTTATATATGCCGGCTTATTTCCTACATCACAAAGACGGTGTAGATCAGTCGATGTTCTAGTTGTTTCTTGGCATTTGGTACCGTTCTGAAAGGCATCGATTTCCAAGTTTGTCACAGCCACTTAATCTTTGGGAGATTTATCCAAGGTAACCAGAATAATAGGTTCCTCAGTCCGAACCCGTGTCGGTATCGTTGTGCCCGTGGCCCTTCCCTTGCCCGTGGCCGTGTCAGTGTCAGTGTCAGTGTCAATGCAATAAATGTTATCTATATGTTGTTGTGTATCAACACATAACCCGGGAATAATTCACACCATACATCATGTATGTATCTATTCGTCCTTTCCTGAACATAGGTTCAGTCTGGGCCGATTTACAAATATTAATTAAATGTTTCGGCAAGTGTTGAGAGGTTACCATTTAAATAAAAACTGATATTCGTTTATCATTTAAGTATCACCATTATTAAAATACCTTTTTCTACATAATTGTTTCAAGTATAATTAAAGAGTAGTACATTTGTGTTGCCTAACAATGTTTTGCCTGTCCTCAATAATGTCGTTTTTGTAATCCTTTGCGTGTATGTACTAGTTGCGACTGTATGTCTGCGGCACATTAGTCATCTTAATGTCGCAGTGCAATTATTCTCTCGTCTACGTCAAACATGCATGTTTTATAAACAATACGTGTTGCTTCAACTGGAATAATGACAAAGGAATTGCTCTATGCTGTTTTTGCGAAACACCAAGACAGCAACGTTGTTGGACAACAAAAAATTATTATTCTGACGTAATAAATCTGCAGTAACTTCCAGTGTGTCATGATGATGGCAAAGTATAACACAAATTATGACGTGCAACGAGACGTGATTCACCGGGATGTAATGGTATAAATACAGAGAAAGTTTCATATAACATTACCACTGGCATCAGTTGGCTACCTGTCGTTGACAACGTAGTTTGTTTGGTAAGTAAGACTTTTCTATGGCTTTTCTTCTATAATTTTTGCAATGTAATGACAGTAAGTCTTACATTTTGTAAGTCGTGACATTGAAAATGTGAATTAAATTGACAGTAGGGACAAGCGGCAAGACCACGATAGTTATATAATTATTCTTTTTTCGATACGAGCTGTCATAAAATGTACCAATCGGCCTATTTTCTCGTTAGCTTCGAATGTGTTGCATTAGCTGATAAAAAAAACTATGCTGCATGCATTACGAGAATGTTAAGATGTTATCCAATTTCCTGATATCTATATTTAATTTCAGAATAAAACAGACACCATGGCAAAGTATTTCATCGCGTTGCTGGCACTAGCTGCCGTGTATGCAGCGGAAGGTAAGACTCACTTGTGCGCGATGTGAATGTGTGTACGTTTGCATGTATGCATTGCATTTTTTTTTGCATTGCATTTACATGGATACGCAAGCTTGTGTTGGTTGTATGTGTATGGGTGATTGCTTATTTGGGTACCGGTGTGTGTGCCTTGTTGGATGCCAACATATGGTTTGGGAGCGCCCGTGTACTGATATCTAAGACTGGGTTATCCTACAGTACGAACGCCGTTGGAATGGCCACGACTACGATTTCTGCAGAAATCGGGAATGTGTTTCATGTGTACTTGCGTGCGTGTGTGATTGCATTCGCACGGAATTAGGCGTATACCACTGCACGTTTTGAAACGTTCGTACTTGCATGGGCATGTTTTTGTGGAAGTAACGAGGTTGTATTTGATGTACATGTGTGTTCTTGTTTTCGTCCTTGTAGCGCGCTATCAGTACGACGGCTGCTGGAACGGCTACGACTATGATTTCTGCAGAAATTGGGAATGCGTTCTTGTGTACTTGCGTGCGTGCGTGCGTGCGTGCGTGCGTGCGTGCGTGCGTGCGTGTGTGTGTGATTACGTTCGCATGGGCATGTTCTTGTGAAAGTAACGAGATTGTATTTGATGTACATGGGTGTTCTTGGTTTCGTCCTTGTAGCGTACCCGTGGGATGGCTGCTTCAACGGATACGACTACGATTGCTGCAGAAATCGTCAGCCCAATTTCTGCTACCCGTCTCTGGTGAAGCCTTTCCCCTACTACTACCAATGTGTCAACAGGAGAGTTGTGTACGGCCGTTGTGCTGTAAACCAGTGCGTCACTATGTCTGGAAGCTGTGGTGAGTCTGATGAAATCTTAATGTCGACATTTTCTCTAGGGGCTTTGAATAAATCATTTATATGATCAGTATGATAACATGGTGTGCGACATTGTTTTAAATAGGAAATACATCAAATCGACAGTCCCATCCCTCAATAGAAATAATATTTGATATCTTCAATCTTTATTACGTTTAATGTTTTATTTTGTATGACGCATGGATTTTCTAATATGTAAGAGCAGTAATTATTATCATCATTAAATACTAATATTATTAGTATTACTAAAATAGGGTCAAATAATTGTTCTTAACACTACTAATGTCTACAGAATATGTATTAATATTGTTACTGTTTCTTTAAACACATCCGTCAAATTAAAAGCTGTGCTGCTATTACTCTTTAGCAAAACCATAGGAGCATTTCTACCATTTAACTGTCAAATTCAGCTGTGTAATTGAGTCATACCTTCAATGAGTTAAATTCCCAAGTTTAGATGTGGCGATATTATTTGTATGTTTAGGACAATGTCAGGATCGCTGCAGCTACACCCATAGTGTCTACTCTTACTACTCGAGCTCCTTCTCCGGTCGCTACTACTACCAGTGTAACCGTGGATCATTGTACTACCGCTCGTGTGGACTGAACCAGTCGTACTACCCGGGACTCGGCCGTTGTGGTTCGTGCACAGTTTATATTTATTCAGACATAGTATTAAGGGCAGTGTGACACACTGAGAACGTGTGTCGCATTCAGATTGACATGTACACTGTCGTCTGCTGTTTCTGTTGAACATGAATATCATTGTACATAATAATTACATCACATATCTGAGTTCGTACTTTAAAATTTCGAAAACGTATTACTCATTGTTATATATGATATATATATATATATATATATATATATATATATATATATATATATATATATATATATATATCTTTTTATTAGCAAAGTCTCATTAATCAATGTTTATTTTATTGCTGGATGCAATGTTTGTGATTAGGAATGATAAGCATATTGTATTGCGCAGGTTGCCGTGAGAGTTATTGTGAGAGGCACAGCGGCTGGCAGGCGACCGTTTGCAACGGATGCGGAAGCTACGTGTTCTGCAGATATGGACGTCCCATTCGCTACAGGAGATGCCCCTGGAATAGACGCCACTACGACTGTAATACCCGTCGTTGTGTCAGCACGTGCAACAGCTGCTGTGGCCAGCGCTAAAAGAAGGTGATATACTGTGCTACCTATGTCAACAGATTAATGAAAGTTGTAATTTACTATATATTTTTATATTCGATTTCTACTCAATATTGTTGTTTATAAATGTTTCATTTGAATTTCATTTCGTTTAAATCAGTCTTCAAACAGTGTTCTGAAAGTAGATCTTATGTTGAACGTTCATGTTTAAGTTAACTTCCTTTGTGCATTTTCTTGTATTGTACAGTACCATATAGTATTATTTTATAAATATGGTGCTATATAAATCCATAAATATTTAGAGTAATATATTTTCAGAGAACAATTGTTTATTTCATACTGTTTGTATTGCATTAAGCACCATAAAACTACTTGCTCTATCTTTATTTCAAAACATTGTTATTCTAGCTATTAAAGAGGTGTGCTGTGTTTAATTCAGATACAATATGTGACTGTTTTAGTGGCAATCACTGGTCAGTGTCTTTCGTCGAAGACAGATGGAACAGGCTGGCAAGTGCTGATGGGAGAATAATCGAATGACATCTACGTGTTCGCCTGTTTAAACAATGACTATGTGAATATATGGCTTCAATAAAACTACAACTGTTCAGTTGATATGCTGTGTTAGCGTCATTATTTTAACATGTCTCGAAGTTTTATAGAACGTTGCTAACCACTACACAACACACCGTGCCTGACATGTTTTCATCAACACATATGTGTTTATTGTTATACATATCACCCTATTGTACTGTAAACTCCCAATTTCTACGTTTTATGTAACTGCATATTTACTTGCCATTTACCCACATGGTTATGTGGACAGTATACGCAAGACAGCCAGTAACTTATTTATAGTAAACTGAACCTATCAACATTTGGCGTTTTTTTCTACGAACAATAGTGTGCCGTTTAACCAGGTCTGAGAATAAATGCACATGCATGTACAGGGACAGACACGCGCATGCTCACACGTGCAAACACACATATATTATACAGTTTAGGTGTCTAGCTCTCCCTCTCTCTTACGTCTTTCCTACGTCTCCCTCCATCTACGTCTTCTCCGTCTATCTTCATTCGCCCAATGCATTTATCCTAATATTATAATGACTACGTATCTACTGTTTTTTTTACTGATCCCTGTAATTACATGATTAAATGCATGGTTATAAGTTGTCAAGTAATTAGCTACAATACGTTATTATTATATTATTGCTAACAAAAACACGGCAACATGACATTAGCTACTCAATCACAGCGATTCCTATTAGTACAGAGGCGCCACCGCACGGACTAAATAACACCAAAACCGAAGGACCCCATAATTTGGCTTAACTCTGATCAGGTTTGATGAAGATACAGCAAATAGTTCGGAAACCGAGCAAATAACATTAATCAGCGGGTTTAATAGAAACAAGTCCCTTCCATTTGTAAAAATCTATGCAAATATTAATACATGTTGTATTCTCCTTCTGAATATTCTGGCACAAAGTCGTACAGGTGGATTTCGTAATCAATTATTTTGTTCGCACAATACCTGTTTGTAACAGGCAAACACCAGTGACGTATCGGCCGGTAATTGGCTAGTTATTTCATTGACGACTTCAGCAATACAACCAATTTGGTGGAATATTCAAAGTGGTATTGAGACTACTGAAGTAATTTTGGATAATAAATATTTTCAAATCGTTTATAAACATAATATATCGAACTATGAGCATACTGACGACATAGAATGCTGTTGGTGGATATGACTGGACAATACCCTTATGGACAGCTCAACGTAGGGATAACGACAGTATAGTATATGGAACAATAAAAACCAATATAAATGTAAGAACGCACGATGATAATCCCAGTTTTGTTTGTGTAACCGTTCCCGAGGTTGCTTACTGCAACATAAGATTTATTAATAAATACACTAACACAATATATCAACAGAACAATTGTAGTTTTATTGTAACAAAATTCACATAGATTTTGCTTATTTGCTTATCATCAGTATTTCCCGGTTGTTCCGTTTGACTTCGACGATAGGCAGACAGACCAGTGTTGGCCTATAAAACAGTAACATTATATATTATATATATATATATATATATATATATATATATATATATATATATATATATATATATATATATATATATATATATATATACATATAATATATATATATATACATATATATATATATATATATATATATATATATATATATACACACACATATATATACATATATATATATATATATATATACATATATATATATATATATATATATATATATATATATATACACACACATATATATACATATATATATATATATATATATATATATATATATATGTATATATATATATATATATATATATATATATATATATATATATTACGATGATGTAACGAATACAATGTATAAATAAATCGACTCCAACCCGGGTAGAAAGCCTGGTTGAATTCATACGAGCGATAGTAGGCAAGGAATGCAAGGTTGTCTAAACGCCAAAGAAAATTAAACACCGGCGTTTAAGACAATACAACATCATACATTAAAAACATGTTTTTCCATCTCTCGATCACGTGTATATTTGATAACGATGTTCTCTTCAATAATCGCAACAGTTCGCCATATGACGTATTTCTGTAATGGTAATAGTTTGGTTATTACACCATTACAACAGAACATATCCAAGCCAAAGTCTTAACAACAAAAACAACCCTATATATATTCTGACAAATAGTACCTTTGTAACGATATTCGTGTTGGATTGCGAAGGTCGTGTGGATTTATATGTTAATCTGTATTACAATAAACGCCTAAAGATCTTAAACACTCGTAATATCAGGCGTTTAGTTGGGCGGATATTCAACAGCAGTGTTAATAATTATACACCTAGTTGTTTAAATGCCTATGGCAGGCGTTTATATCTCAACGTCTTAAACACCAGAATTTTTATTGTACATGCGCACACGCGCACACGCACATCAGCACACACGGGCGCACACACAAACCTAAAACCCAATGCCTGTGATTTTCCATGCTAGTTGGCACTCATTCGTTTTAAATGTCATGTAAGGTATACTACAGTTCGCATAACATAATTTTAATTAGAAAAACTATAGGGAGACACCTATCGGCAAAGGCGTGCATTGCTTTTAAGATTTCATTAATACATTACATTTTATTGTAGATATACGACGCTAAAATGCAACAATGACAAAAATGAACAACAAAAATATGTCTATATTGAACTTTCTGCAGCGACTAAATATAAACACATCCACCCTCAATAAGTGAATACGCACGAGTGCTGCCAATCAGTAATATGTTTTAGTAATTGTAATCAAAAGCCATTTATAAGAATTTCTCAAACTGTTCTTATGCGGCCCTCATGAATCAACATAATGCTTTACACTAGATAATCTGACAGGCCTGTTTAATGGCGCGTTCTCATCGCCGATCTTAGTACCTCGATCTCCCCGAACAGTCAAATTCTGCGACCAGGTGTTTAGTCGGGGGTCTACACGACGGAAGGGGACTTCTGCCAGACCATACTAGATCAACTCAAGACCATGGACTTGCCGTCACACATCCCGACTTCTACTCGACCTTCCCGACTCTCTTCCGATGTCTTCCCTATCAGCCCGACCAGCCGGACCTTTTCTCGACCCGACCTATACCCGACCTATACCCGTCCATGTACTATCAGGCACGATCACGATAGCAGCAGACTAGGTATAAAACTGTAGTATTTTGTTCGGTATTCAGTTGACCAAAGACTATCGAAGAAGTAACATCATGGAAGTTGAGCAAATTAAGTTATGAGAAACACCGCCAAAATGTCCGCCTTTACAGACTATCGAGGCGCATCTGGTAGGGTCGGGTATGATCGGGTAGAAATCGTGTATGTTCGAGTAAAGAACGGGTGCGGTCTGCAAATTATCGAGTTGATTGAGTAAACGCATCTGACTGGGGTCATACAAGATCGAGTAGAGTTCGTGTACAGGTATAGTTGATAGAGTACAGATCGATAAAAATATGTGACTAGATGTCTTCCAGATGAAATATACCTTGTACACGAGTATATATATATATATATATATATATATATATATATATATATATATATATATATATATATATATATATATATACATATATAATTATATATATACATATATATATATATCTATACATTATATATATATATATATATATATATGTATATATATATATATATATATATATATATGTATATATATATATATATATACATACATATATGTATATGTATATATATATATATATATATATATATATATATATATATATATATATATATATATATATATATATATATATATATGCATGATCGAGTTTGATCGTGGTACCCAGATGGGCGGTGAGAACGGGACATACTCGTGCTACCCCCAAGGAGCACTGCGCCACGCTGAAGTAACTACTCGAGGACTAGTCGAACTAAAATATCCAACATAGCCATACATTTGTGTGGTGAGATGTCATTTTGTAGAATGCAATTAAATGAAACAAAGTAGAGTAAACCATAACAAATATATGAGGTCAGGCAGACGTTCTAACCTCTATGGTCCCGCGCCCCGCTCATCCTGCATGTATTCTTGCAGGTAATTGTCAAACTAGTTAGTGATAACTTATACACGATATGGTTGTTGCAAAACGGAATTATAACGTATGGAAACATGTGATATATTAGTAATGAGGACTACGTTCTTACGTTAGCCAGACGTCGTTAGTCGCCTTGCAGAGAAAATGCAAGCAATTAGAATGCAGATAAGCACAACGCTGACTAATGACGAACACTATTCTATCGACTCTGGGGGCCAACGTTTGTCAAACGAACTCGATCGACCCTATGAATCACGTCTCGTTGCACGTCATAATTTTTTTATACTTTGTCATCATCATCATCGTCAGAATAATAACTTTTTGTTGTCAAACAACGTTGCTGTCTGATTGTTTTATTTCGTAAAAACAGCATACAGAAGTTTAGCATTTCCTTTGTCATTATTCCAGTTGAAGCAACACGTATTGTTTATAAAACATACATGTTTGACGTAGAGAAGTGAACAATTGCATTGTGACATTCAGATAATTAATGTGCCGCAGACATACAATCCCAACCACCTACATGCACGCAAAGGATTACAAAAACGACATTGTGGGCAGGCAAGAAATTGTTGGCCAGCACAAATGTACTACTTTTTAATTATACTTGAAAGAATTATATTGAAAAAGTTATTTTAATAACGTTCATACTTAAATGATCAACGAATATCAGTTTTTGTTTAAATGGTCAACTCTCAAGACTTGTTGAAGCATTTTTTTATATTGATAAATCTCCCCAGACTGAACATATGTTCAGGAAAGGACGAATATATACAAGCATGGTGTCTGGTGTGTGAATTATTCCCACATTATGTGTTGATCGTGTATGTATCGTTATTTAAGCACTATTTAAATACCACATTAGGCATTGGAACTGGACACCGACACGGACACATGCTCAGTAACCCATTATTCTGGTAACCTTGGATACATTTCCCAAAGATGAAGTGGCTGTGAAAAACGTGGAAATCGATACCTTTCAGAACAGTACTAAATCCAGTACCGTTCAAAAAGGTACTAAATTCCAAGAAACAACTAGAACATCGACTGATGTACACCGTCTTTGTGATGTAGCAAATATACCGGCATATATAAGTAGATGTGTTGTCAATAGAGGTATAATAATACATGATTTCTGAAGACACCTAAAAGTATAACAGACAAAATAGCGATAGACAACGGTGACCATCTCTCATCGTAACATTATCGTGCTTTTTTCAATGAAAAGTTTGCTTTCACGTGAGTGTCCCATATCATTTCCTTCTTAGAGCTCAGCTTCGTCTGAATAGCCTATTTATTTCCAGTTTTTACTTTTTTGACAGAACTCTGACTTGCCGACATCACTGATGTACATGCTTGTAGACATTTTTGTAGAGGTGATTTTTGTCTGACTAGCCTACATCAATTGGCGGATTTGGTTTTGTTGGTTTGTGTTAAAATGTTCCTTTGGCTGACTTCCTAAGGTACGTACCTCTGTAGAATGACGCCGACGTCAAATATTCATCTAATGCAACATATCAAACACTTGAGATATGACTGGTTTTTATAAAGAACTAGGACTACTTCTTCAACTTGAAGCAAAATTATGTATGCAAGGGTGACCGCTGTCTATCGCTACTTTGTCTGTTATACTTTCGGGTGTCTTCAGAAATCAAGTATTATTATATTTCTATTGACAACACATCTACTTATATATGCCGGTTTATTTGCTATGTCACAAAGACGGTGTACATCAGTCGATGTTCTATTTGTTTCTTGGAATTTAGTACCGTTCTGAAAGCTATCGATTTCCAAGCTTTTTCTACAGCCACTTAATCTTTGGAAGATTTATCCAAGGTAACCAGAATAATGGGTTCCCGAACCCGAACCCGAACCCGAACCCGAACCCGAACCCGAACCCGAACCCGAACCCGAACCCGAACCCGAACCCGAACCCGAACCCGAACCCGAACCCGAACCCGAACCCGAACCCGAACCCGAACCCGAACCCGAACCCGAACCCGAACCCGAACCCGAACCCGAACCCGAACCCGAACCCGAACCCGAACCCGAACCCGAACTCGTGTCGGTGTCGGTGTCGGTGTCGGTGTCTGTGACTGTGACTGTGCCCGTACCCGTTCCCTTTCCCTTGCCCTTGCCCTTGCCCGTGCCCGTGCCCGTGCCAGTGTCAGAGTCAATGCATTAAGTGTTATGTATATATTGTTGTGTATCAACACATAACCCGGGAATAATTCACATCAAATATGTATATATTCGTCCTTTCCTGAACATATGTTCAGTCTGGGCCGATTTACAAATATTAATTAAACGTTTCAAAAAGTCTTTAGAGGTTACCATTTAAATAAAAACTGATATTCGTTTATCATTTAAGTATCACCATTATTAAAATACCTTTTTCTACATAATTGTTTCAAGTATAATTAAAGAGTAGTACATTTGTTTTGCCTAACAATGTATTCCCTTAACACAATAATGTCGTTTTTGTAATCCTTTGCGTGCATGTACTAGATGCGACTGTATGTCTGCGGCACATTAGTCATCTGAATGTCGCAGTGCAATTATTCTCTCGTCTACGTCAAACATGCATGTTTTATAAACAATACGTGTTGCTTCAACTGGAATAATGACAAAGGAAATGCTCAATTGTTGTATTCTGTTTTTACGAAACAAAATAATAAGACAGCCACGTTGTTTGACAACAAAAAGTTATTATTCTGACGTAATAAATCTGCACCAACTCCCGCATGTGTCATGATGATGGCAAAGTATAAAAACATTATGACGTGCAACGAGACGTGATTCAAAGGGATGCAATGGTATAAATACAGAGAAAGTTTAGTGTAACATTACCACTGGCATCAGTTGGCTAACTGTCGGTGACAACGTAATCTGCTTGGTAAGTAAGACTTTTCTACGTCTTTTCTTCTATAATTTTGGCAACGTAATGACAGTAAGTCTTATATTTTGTAAGTTGTAACATCTAAAATGTGAATTCAATTGACAGTAGGGACAAGCGGCAAGACCACGATAGTTTTATAATTATTCTTTATTCGATACCAGCTATCGGAGCTTACACAAAATGCACCAATCGGCCTAGTTTATCGTTAGCTTCGAATGTGTTGCATTAGCTGACAAAAATTACAACGTTTGATTGTGCATTAGCTATATTGCGTGTATTACGAGAATGTTAAGATGTTATCCAATTTCCTGACATCTATATTTAATTTCAGAATAAAACAGATACCATGGCAAAGTATTTCATCGCGTTGCTGGCGCTAGCTGCCGTGTATGCAGCGGAAGGTAAGACTCACTTGTGCGTGCGATGGATGTGAATGTGTGTACGTTTGCATACATGTATGCATTGCATTTACATGGATACGCAAGCTTGTGTTGGTTGTATGTGTATGCGTGATTGCTTATTTGGGTACCGGTGTGTGTGTGCCTTTTGGGATGCCAAAATATGGTTTGGGAGCGCCCGTGAACTGATATCTAAGTCCGGGTTATCCTACAGTACGAACGCTCCTGAAACGGCTACGACTACGATTTCTGCAGAAATCGGGAATGCGTTTCATGTGTACTTGCGTGCGTGTGTGATTGCGTTCGCACGGAATTAGGCGTATACCATTGCACGTTTTGAAACGTTCGTACTTGCATGGGCATGGTTTTGTGAAAGCAACGATGTTCTATTTGATGTACATGGGTGTTCTTGTTTTCGTCCTTGTAGCGCGCTACCAGTACTGCTGGAACGGCTAAGACTATGATTTCTGCAGAAATTGAGAATGCGTTCTTGTGTACTTGCGTGCGTGTGTGTGTGATTGCGTTCGCATGGGCATGTTTTTGTGAAAGTATCGAGGTTGTATTTGATGTACATGGGTGTTCTTGGTTTCGTCCTTGTAGCGTACCCGTGGGATGGCTGCTTCAACGGATACGACTACGATTGCTGCAGAAATCGCCAACCCAATTTCTGCTACCCGTCTCTGGTGAAGCCTTTCCCCTACTACTACCAATGTGTCAACAGGAGAGTTGTGTACGGCCGTTGTGCCGTCAATCAGTGCGTCACTATGTCTGGAAGCTGTGGTGAGTCTGATACAATCTTAATGTCGACATTTTCTCTAGGGGCTTTGAATAAATCATTTATATGATCAGTATGATAACATGGTGTGCTACTTCATTGTAACTAGGAAATAGCATTATGTTGACAGTCACATCCCTCAATAGAAATAATATTTGATATCTTCATTCTGCATTACGTTTAACGATTTATTTTGTATGACGCATATCTGAGCACGGATTTTCTAATATGTAAGAGCAGTAATTATTATTATCATTAAATATTAATATTATGACTACTACTAAAAAATAGGGTCAAATAATTTGTCTTAACAACCCTAATGTCTACGGGATATATATTAATATTTTTACTGTTTTCTTTAAACACATCCGTTTAAATGTCAAATTCAGCTGTGTAATTGAGTCATAACTTCAATGAGTTCAATTTCCAAGTGTAGATGTGGCGATATTATTTGTATGTTTAGGACAATGTCAGGATCGCTGCAGCTACACCCATAGTGTCTACTCTTACTACTCGAGCTCCTTCTCCGGTCGCTACTACTACCAGTGTAACCGTGGATCTTTGAACTACCGCTCGTGTGGACTGAACCAGTCGTACTACCCGGGACTCGGCCGTTGCGGTTCGTGCACAGTTTATATTTATTCATACATAGTATTAAAGACAGTGTGACACACTGAGAACGTGTGTCGCATTCATACACTGTCGTCTGACTAATCTTTTAAACATGAATATCATTGTCCATAATAATTACATCACATATCTGAGTTCGAACATTAAAAGTGCCAAAACGTATTACTCATTGTTATATATGCTATATATATATATATATATATATATATATATATATATATATATATATATATATATATATATATATATATATATATATATATATATATATATATATCTTTTTATTTGCAACGTAAGTCTCATTAATCGATGTTTATTTTATTACTGGATGCAATGCTGTGATTAGGAATGATAAGCATATTGTATTGCGCAGGTTGCCGAGAGAGTTATTGCGAGAGGCACAGCGGCTGGCAGGCGACCGTTTGCAACGGATGCGGAAGCTACGTCTTCTGCAGATATGGACGTCCCATTCGCTACAGGAGATGCCCCTGGAACAGACGCCACTACGACTGTCATACCCGTCGTTGTGTCAGCACGTGCAACAGCTGCTGTGGCCAGCGCTAAGCTGATAAAAAGAAGGTGATATACTGTATTCCCTATGTCAACAGATTAATGAAACTTGTAATTTACTAGTTATTGTCATATTCGATTTCTACTCAATGTTGTTGTTAATAAATGTTTCATTTGAATTTCATATCGTTTAAATCAGTCTTGAAACCCTATTCTGAAAGTAGATATTATGTCGAACGTTCATGTTTATGTTAACTTCCATTGTGCATTGTCTTGTATTGTACAGTACCATATAGTATTAGTTTATAAATATGGTGCTATATAAATCCATACATATTTACAGTAATATCTTTTCAGAGAACAATTGTTTATTTCATACTGTTTGGATTGCATTTAGCGGTATAAAACTACTTGCGCTATCTTTATTTCAAAACATGATTGTACTAGCTGTTAAAGAGTTGTGCTGTGTTTAATTCAGATAGAATATGTGACTGTTTCAGTGGCAATCACTGGTCAATGTCTTTCGTCGAAGACGGGCGGAACAGGCTGGCAAGTGCTGATGGGAGAATAGTCGAATATCATCTACGTGTTCGCCTGTTTAAACAATGACTATGTGAATATTTGGCTTCAATAAAACTACAACTGTTTAGTTGATATGCTGTGTCAGCGTCGTTAATACAACTTGTTTCGAAGTTATGCAGAACGTTGCTAACCACTACACAACATACCGTACCTGACAACATGCATGCTTTCATCAACACATATGTGTTTATTGTTATACTTATCGCGCTACTTGTACTGTAAACTCCCAATTTCTACGTTTTATGTAACTGCATATTTACTTGCCATTTACCCACATGGTTATATGGACGGTACACGCAAGACAGCCGGTAACTTATTTATAGTAAACTGAACCTTTCAACATTTGGCGTGTTTTTCTACGAACAATAGTGTGCCGTACGTTTAACCATCTCTGATAATAAATCGAGAACAAATACACGTACATATACAGGGACAGACACGCGCACGCTCACACGTACAAACACACATACACGTACCGTCTAGGTATCTAGCTCTCACTCTCTCTTACGTCTTTCCTACGTATCACTCTCTCTCTGTCTTCTCTGTCTCTCCTCATTCGCTCAATGCATAATTATTTGGGCGGTGTTGCTGTGTTTACGAGAAAATAACTTGTTCCTCTTATCACATGGACACGACCAATAGTTAGTTTTGTTCCTGACTATCCGACACAGCAGAAAATTATTTTTCACAAACGGTGCTACATAGTGCAGTCCAGAAAACAATAAACATTGTTTCTGTCGCTTTTTTAAAACATTCAACGGAAAATATGATTGTGTCGGAGGTATGCATATTGGCCATGTTTTATTAACACGCAAGTTGTCTCAAATAAAATGAACGGTGTTATTGCTATGTACAATTGTATACAAATACGCTAGACATACAACCTGAGTATATAACTCGTGTTGTAATCCATGCTGAGTACAGTTGCTGAATGTTACTGTAAACACCATATACGAAATTGTCGCGGATTACATGCTCACAATATGTGCGTTTTAATGTTCTCACATTCTCAAATATCACATCACCCAAACGGTTAGTGGTTTTATTAATAATCCTTGACCACCAGGAAGCTAACTTGCCAATTGTTTGAGTTAGCTGGAACAGGTTTACACTCTAAACAACAATAACATATATTTGTCAGTGAGAATAAGTTTTAATGTCTGTGCATTTATACGCTAGTGTCTGCACCAAACATACCTCGCCACGCGTCACAGTACTTTTGAAGTAGTTTTCTTGTCAAAATGCCTTTGATCGTGTATTATTTTTCGAGCTGCTTACGCGGTCGTACCGTTGTATTATTTTATTTCTATTAAGTTATCGATTCTAACTGATGACAACTGATATGAAGCAATGTAAGAATGCTTGTTTTGTGTGACATGCTGCGGGTTTCATGTGTGTGATCGGCAACAGTAGGTGATTATTCATGGTGTATGTTATAGTCGGGTATACAAGTAATAATAATATAATAAATACAGTATTTCTCTACGCCATATATCTAGCAATAAAACCATTCAGAGGCGCATTACACTTTACATGAATATACATATTACCTACAAATTAAAAATAGAGACGTAGTTGTAAAATAAATAGATCTGTAAAAAGCAAAAAAAAAAATCCAGTATAAATAAATAATCTTAATCTTAATAATACTAAAATACTCATACTGATAAATAATAGTTAATTATATTACAATGTAAAAAATAAATATTAAAATAGTTGATAAATAATATATATTAAAATAGTAGATATTAAAACTAAATAATTGTTAATTATATTACAATAAAAAATAAATAAATAAATAATAAAATAGTTGATAAATAGTACATATTAAAAATGTTCGGATATTAAAATATTGTTCTTTTAAAGTGAAAAAGCCCTCTTAAACAGAAGTGTCTTCAGTTGCTTCTTGAAAGCACTGAGGGAGTCTGTGGCACGCATGGCAAGCGGCAGATTGTTCCAGAGGCGTGGAGCAGCACTTGAAAATGCCTTTTCTCCCTGCGTACGCAGTCTGCTTCGAGGAACCTCCAGCAGGTGGGCGTCAGCGGAGCGTAGCGCACGGGTCGGTTCGTAACGAATTAGTAGGTCGCTTAGGTATGACGCAGCTAGTCCGTGAAGGCTTCGAAACGTTAACAGTAACAGTTTATACTCGATCCGCTGTTTGATCGGAAGCCAGTGAAGATTGATTAAAACAGCAGTGATGTGGTCGTGTTTCCTCGTTTTGGTTATGAGCCGGGCAGCAGCGTTTTGTACTCTTTGGAGTTTGGTAAGAAGGTGGTCGGAAATGCCGTACAACAGGCAATTTCCGTTGTCAAGGCGAGACGTTACGTAAGAATGAATCATAATTTCTGTTGTTTTCCGATCGAGAAGGTTTCGGATTTTTCCAATACAATGGATATGGAAATACGCTACACCGCAAATGTGCTGTACCTGGTTGTCCATGCTTAGACTATTCTCGAAGAGAACGCCAATGTTCTTGGCCACAGTGCACACTGGCACAACGGTGTCACAAAGTTTTATATGTGGCATAGAAAGTTTGGTCTTTATATGAGGCGCGCACATCACAATAATTTCTGTCTTCGTAGCATTGAATTTCAGTTTATTTATATTCATCCAATCTTGTAATTCTGCGACACAATCTTGGATGCGCGTGACTGCCTGGATTATGTCTTCGTCTGAGTGCGGACTGAACGCGAGATACAGTTGGGTGTCATCAGCATACAGGTGAACGTTTATCCCGTGTCGACGTGCGATATCACCGAGTGGAGCAGTGTAGCAAATAAACATGAGAGGGCCGAGAACGGAACCTTGCGGAACACCGAACACCACTGGACGTTCCGTTGATAATCTGCCGTGCATTTGTATACGTTGACTTCGGTTCACCAAATACGACTCAAACCACGCAAGACATGTTGCAGTAATACCAATCCGATTTCTGAGGCGGGTTAACATGATTGTGTGATCGATCGTATCGAATGCTGCTGATAGATCTAGCAGCACTAGTATGGCAGCATTGCGCTCATCAAGTATACAGAGCAAGTCATTGCGTACTCTCAGCAGTGCTGTCTCTGTGCTGTGGTTAGGACGATAAGCAGATTGCATTTGCTCATATAGATCGTTGTCTGACAAATGTTTTGAGAAACGGACAGCAACGACCTTCTCTACGATTTTTGACACAAGCACGTCGATATCGCCCCCATATGGATTGCAACCTCATCAGCTAAGCAAATTGGGTGTTGTTCGTATTGATGTGCGCGTGTTTGTATTTGTGCACCTGTGTGCGTTTTTTCTGTTTGTTTGCGTGTGTACGTGTGGGAATGTTTGAGAAGGTACCGCGTTTATGTACTGCATTACAAAATGATATGCAGGTGTTGAAGTACCCCAGGTATTGCAATAACTCAGGGAGTTTGACGCCCCTGCCATGCAGAGTTGTATACCACTGCCTTGTCCGTTCAGGTTCTTGACAGAACCGAAGGCTAAGGGAGCAAACCCTATCCAGAAAACCATGTCACTGTGGCAGCATCAAGGGCGGTTGATGTATGGAACTCCCAACATCTCTCGACCAGCCACTGCAGGGACAAATAGTTTGCGCCTGTCTTGACATGTTCTTGCCGGTGTGAGACCTCTATTTGGTCCCCGAGAGAGTGTCGCTAGTAACTTGCAAAAGCCAGCGGCACTTCAACACTAGCTAGCAGCTTCCATGAAATGTACAACTGCACGAAACTCCATACCGGATCGGCCGTCGCCCGGGTTACCAAGGACCGCGCTGCTCGACCTCATCTTCCGTCGACAGTGGAAAATCAGCTAGGAAGAAGAAGACAAAGACAAAGAAGACAACTACTGACAATTGGACAATGGAACGTCAGGACTCTCCTCGACCGAGAAGGAGCTGACCGACCAGAAAGACGTACGGCACTAGTAGCAATGGAACTTGCCAAATACAACATCGACATCGCCGCCCTATGTGAAACAAGGTTCTCAGAGTCTGGTAGTCTCGACGACTTGGAATACTCTTTCTTCTGGAGTGGCAAACCCGAAGGAGAAAGAAGGGAGGCAGGAGTGGGCTTTGCTATCAAGAAGGATATCGTCACAAAGCTGACAGAAATGCCACGGCCAGTAAGTGACAGAATCATGACGATGAGACTACCTCTGAGCAAGGACAACTTTGCTACAATTATCAGCGTGTACGCTCCAACAATGACAAACCCAGATGAAAACAAGGAGGCCTTCTACAACCAGCTGGCAAGTGTGCTCAGAGGCATCCCTCATACAGATAAGCTACTACTGATAGGAGACTTCAATGCGAGGATAGGAAGAGAAAATGACAAGTGGCCTTTGGTCATGGGCAAACATGGGATTGGGAAATGCAACTCCAATGGCGAGTTTCTACTGGCTCTGTGCTCTGAGCTCGAACTGATAGTGACGAACACCATGTTCAAGCAGAAGGATGAACGCAAGACCACCTGGATGCATCCTCGTTCCAAACACTGGCATATGATCGACTTCATCATCAAGAGGTGTCGGGATAAGATGGACATCCACAGTACCCGAGTCATGCGTGTAGCAAACTGCTGGACCGATCACCAGATGCTGAGGTCAAAATTGGCTTTCAGAATACGACAAAAGCACAACAGGCAAGGGACAAATAAGCCGACCAAGCGGAACATTGCAAAACTAAGTACCACCAGCCATAGGGAGAGTTTTGAGCAGGAGATGGACAGTGCTCTCGCCCAATGGGAGGAGAAGGAAAACTCAACACCAGACGAGGAATGGGAAGCTCTGCAACAGGTCGTGTACAACACAGCCAAGACATATCTTGGCAAGCCAGACAGAAAACACCAGGACTGGTTTGATCCCAATGACCAGGAGCTATAGACCCTTATGAGCAGAAGAGACCAAGCCCACCAGAGAGCGTTGCAAACCAGGAGCACTAGGTCCACCTCTGCAGCATACAAAGATGCCTGCAGACTGCTACAACAACACACGCGTGCACTGAAGTCAGACTGGTGGGAAAGGAAGGCAGTGGAGCTGCAGAGAGCTGCTGACAGTAACAACATGAAGGGCTTCTACAATGGACTGAAGGAAGTGTGGGGACCCAAAAAGAAGGGACCTGTTCACCTGAAATCAACAGATGGAATGGAGACCTTCTCTGACAGCAAGAGAGTTGTGGCAAGATGGAGTGAACACTTCCAGAAGCTACTCAACGTCCCTGGCGACATAGATCATGAAGCTCTGGACAACATCCCGCAGCACATTATCAAGACAAGCCTCGATGAGATTCCAACTATGGATGAGATGGCTAGAGCAATCGCCGGCCTGAAAGATGGCAAAGCACCTGGAGGAGATGGAATTCCTGCAGAAGTATGGAAGCACGGAGGAGACAATCTGTTCAGCAGACTGCACCAACTAATCACCAATGCCTGGGAGGTGGGTTCTGTACCACAAGCATGGAAGGATGCCAGCATTGTGACCATCTACAAGAAAGGTGATCGAACAGACTGTGGAAACTATAGAGGAATCTCACTTCTTTCCATACAGGCAAGATTTTCGCTAGGATCCTCCTCAACAGATTATCTACCCACATAACACCAGAGGTAGTTCCGGAGACACAATGTGGCTTCAGAGGTAACCGGAGCACCGTGGATATGATATTTTGTCTACGACAACTACAAGAAAAGTGCATTGTGCAGGACCGACCACTGTACATGGTATTTGTCGACTTCAGTAAGACGTTCAATACATTTGGGAGGACCGGGCTATGGCAGCTACTGAGGAAGTATGGCTGCTCAGAGAAGTTCAAAACAATGATCGAGGCACTACATTCTGGAATGATGGCGAATGTTAGTGTTGGAGGGGAAGTCTCGGAACCATTCAGTGTCACAAATGGGGTCAAGCAAGGTTGTGTACTGGCCCCCACGCTCTTCTCCAACTTCCTATCAGCAATGCTCGATGAGGCTTTCCGAGACATGGGGGATGGCATCTACATACAGTCCAGACAGAGCGCTGACCTATTTAATGTCGCACACTTCAAAGCAAAGACCAAGACTACTCGGATACTGAAGCTGCTATTCGCAGAAGACAGTGCACTGGTTGCACACTCTGCTGAAGAGATGCAGAAAATAGTGGATGCTTTCTCCAATGCATCAAAGAAGTTCGGCCTGAAGATTAACATCAAGAAGACCGAGGTGCTGTACCAACCCAACTCTACAAGAACCCGAGAGGAGGATATCATATAGTAGAGGGAAACAAGCTGAACTCTGTTCTGGAATTCACCTACCTCGGAAGCACTATATCAATTGATGGATGCATTGACGATGAAATACGGAGGATGGCCAAGGCTAGTGCATCTTTCAGCCGACTACGCCAGAGACTCTGGAACAACCACCATGTGTCCATGCGGGTTAAAAGCAAGATATACCGTGCAATCGTGCTGTCCACCCTCCTATACAGAGCCGAGGCCTGGACAGTGTTCAGACGACAGGTGAAAAAGCTGCATGCCTTCATGATGCGACATCTGCGTTCGATCATGAGGATAACCTGGATGGACAAAGTGACAAACAAAGAAATACTCGAACGGACAGGGCCGCCATCTATGGAAGATCGTCTGATCAGAAAGAATCTCCGGTGGACTGGACACCTCATGAGGATGTCATCAGACAGGCTACCAAAGCAGGTTTTCTACTCCCAACTGTCTTCTGGTCACAGAAAGAGAGGGCGCCCTTGTCTCCGCTTCAAAGATACCATCAAGAGAAACCTGAAGCTGAGAGACATAAAGATCGACTCATGGACATCACTCTCACAGCAGAGAGATAAATGGAGAACAACAGTCAAGTGATGGAAGCAGTCTTTGGCGCTTCACGACCAACAGTATGACAGTACTAGCCAGTAAGTCCATGTTGCATCTGGCGCGTTTCGATGACCGCGTCATGTGAATACAGCCGTTAAACATTTGTCTGAAATCGAGTTTCATAATGAGTTGTCGGTGGTCGCTATCGAGTAATATGCCAGCGTAGGATCGCGAATTGGCAAATATATTACCGTTTGTGTGTCCTCTGGTAGATGAAAAAATCGTCACACTAATGTTTCCCCGCAAAACCAATTGAATTTTATTTTTATTGATAAGAAACTCTAATTTTCTTTATTTTTATCACACTACAAATCTACAATTGCAGTATTGGTGTAGCAGATGCATGGTGTGAAGTTTGATACGTATAAATGATTGTTTTCATGGGTTTTTCTAGCCTCGGGTACCCATACTCCGTGAGGTGACAGCACTGTTTAGCCCCTCATCACGGATAATATACAAAAGGATAGTTGTTTATCAAATAACGCTGTATTATAAAAACTATTCAAAATTAAACTTATGTTAACACAAAATAAATAGAAATACAAATTTGCTGTTGTTTGTAAAATGTGAATATTGTGTCAGTGGTGTGTATAATAAAATGATCTTATCGTGAAATGAATAGTTTGCACCATGATAAAAGGGTTGCTGATATACACAGTTCCCTTAGCCTCCAGATTTACTCATGCATCATCGAAATACCAGGCTGCTAGCTTTTTGTTTGACCCATAAAACTGTAGCCTTATCCACTCGACTCCACACAAAAAATAGGGTAGATTGTAAATGGCAGCAACATTGGTGAATGTGAAACCCTCGTGACTCGGAAACCATGTTACTGTCGGTCCCATGACTCCCGTCTTAACGGGTGAAGATAACAAGCACCCTGGCGGTGACCAGCATAGAAAAGTCAGTTTGGTAATGTTCTCAGAAATGCTGACTAATTGAATGAAACATCTGAACATTGCAGCCACAACCAATATACAGACTAGTACTTTAAATAAGTGGAACATTGCCAAGCACTGGATGCAACTAGAACTGTGACAGATTGGCAGGAGCCTGTGTAGTATTGTCATATAGTACAAATACACTGTCTTGTTTGTATAGCCAGTCTTTAGTCGTGCATTTTCAGGTACAGATAGACCAGTGCTTTGTGTGGCAGGATCAGTTCCTACTGGTGTCTGCATCCAACCATCCTCACAGGTCATTGTGTTTCACTACTACCCCTGGCTGGTCGTCTCCATAAAGTTGGGGAGTGAGTGCAGTTGAACTATACCATTATAGCAATTGACTTTGCCAGTCACTACTGTGTCAGCTGTGGGAAAGGCAAACAAAAACCCGCCCCAATTACTAGTGGGAATCCCAATACAGTGTATAATGATCCAATCTCATCGTAAACATTGTATGTAACATGAGAGGAATTTTCAAAGGGATGTGTCAGGACTAGAGAAGAGTGTGAGAATGTAGCCAAACGCTGATTCTATATAACAAGTTTACAGGACCATGAAATTATATTGTCTTTCATTTCCACTTATACATTACTATTGGAAATGGTAGAACAAATTAACAAACACGAGTTATTCTCACTTCAAAGATTTATAATAAATTTATTTATAAGAAATTCTCAATTCAATACCATTATCACCCAGTAAATATTTTTATAACGTTTTAGAAAGGTCACATAAATATCTTGGAAATGACTGTAATTGCTAATCTCCTGTTAGTGACATTGTTTTTTTGGCCACATGTATAGACAAATACGTGCACACACAATGCATGAACACGCCCATGCATACCCACAAGCATGCACACACAGACTGCACGCACGCACACACAGAATTATTAAATGCTAGTAGATGTTAAATAACCTGTCATACCTAAACGAACTCCGCACACACGCCTGCCACGCAGTGCGTATTGTACTCAAAGTGCATAGTTGTTATTGATACCAGTTTGTGCAATGATATCACATCTTAATTCTGAACTCCCGCGGGAAATATCAAATGCCACAGCTTTGTTTTAATAATTGATATGTACGTAAAACTCACTCCAGGAGTCATCATTGTAGCAAAACGATTTATAACATGCGTTATCTTGCCTATGATAGATCGTGCATGTGATTTTTACCAGATACAATTGGAAAAAGACAGCTGCGATTGTTAACGCCAGATAGTGGCGTAGCAATCGCGTATGGATTTCATAATTTAGTGTAGTCAATATAAACCATGAGCAAAATTACGATTATAATTAATTAAGGTAAATATCATGTGTTGCTGCCTTTCTCGCTAATGAATACACTCCTATCCTCAAGAATGACATCAAATATGGGTGCTGAAATATTCTTGCTGATATCATCAGCAAAAAGATTACATACACATGTAGTATTGCATAGATACAGCAGCACCATTCTGATTTAGTGACATACAAACGATGCCACCATCTACATTATAACTTGGAAAGCAAAGCCACATAGTGGATTTCATATAGTCAACATAACCAATCATAAGAGGTAATAAATAATGTTTTGGCCTTGTAGGGCATGCACTTTCAAAACACAGTCCAGTCAGTCCGAAAGTGAGGATAACACACCCATCTCCTTCTCTGGACTCCTTGACTGATCCATAATTCCGGGGCAATGATCCGTAGAAGTGTCTGGATCCAACATCCTGGAACACTGATGCAGGGTGGTCTCTGGCAGAGAAACCATCTGAAATTAAACATGAGTAGTGTATTTAAAGTACTTTCTTAATTTAATTTCTACTCGTTTTTCTTGAAGAAACGTGACACTTATTACAACACTGTGACTTCAGTAATGCAACAGTGTACTGCTGCTTTAAGACATGACAGTTTGTGCCAATATGTTACATATGCGAATAGTACACATGCATTAATTGCAGTGTGGCTGAATGCTTCCCAGATAAGTTAAGATGATATAGGATTGAACAAGTCAGTAGCAGAAGGTTTGAGGAATACATACTGCATTGCATAAGAACTTAGCTTTATGGCATCAACATTAAATAATGTTGGGAATTAATTCAGAAACATCTTATGGTAGTTACTAATATAAAAAATTATAAAATATATATTATATTTCTAAATGCAAGATAGAAAGTACAATCTCAGAAAATTGCTATAAAAATAACCCAACTTCCTGTGTAAATAATGACAGATGAATGAATGATTATATTTCTTGTTACACTACATGCAGTTACATTTTAATATAACACATTATACATGGCACCCAAAAAAAAACAGCATCGACTAATGTCGGAAAATCTATTGACAGTAATGATCTAAACAAAATATTTATGGCACACGGCACAATAATTTTTTTAATGTACCTGTTTAATATAAAATACAAATCCTATCCCTGCAATTAGTCCCTTGAAAAAACATATGCTGGTTTTAAATCAGTTAATCTTACAACATTATAATGAATGTGTGAAGGCTAGAGTTTCTTCCTACCTGGTGTGTGTCCAGTATGTCCAGCAGTTTGGCGACTGACCGGTACGGTCGTAGAGCCTGGACACAGCCGACCAGAACCAACTTGTGTTTAGCCCGTGTTAGAGCCACATTCAGCCGTCTCAGGTCACTGAGAATGCCTCCAGTCTGCAAACACCAACTCTCTCACTCACTCACTATGCTAATTTGGATCATTATAATTGCATGCCCTTCCAGGTGTCATGTTCCAAGTTTCAATGACTTTATTTTCCATTTAAAACAAGTTTACAAAATTTATCGTTAGCTATGCACTGAAATGCGAGTAATAAAATTCATAAAACAGGTAAAGTTGGTAAAATATTATGACAGCAATGGAATTTGATAAAAAACGCATCATGAAAAGTCCTAAAATAAAAGAATTAATTAAAAATAAATAATACACAATAAATCAGACGATATTTCATATATAAATATGTTCTCTCTCAGTTTACGGATGATTGGTATCTAGAAGTGAACATTTTAAATAGTAGAATGATAGATTTCTTTAAAAGATTTTTCCTTGACACTTGCAAACATTTCCTGACGGCAGTTTGTGGCAGACACCTTCATTCAGGAAGTGTAATCCAATTTATTTGCTGCTAAATTCACTATGCATGCAAGCATTATTTTATTCATATTGGCGTCTTTGCCGGACCATTACATTACTGAGTTAAAACACTACATGCTTTCAATCACACTCCTTTTTATGTTTATTAATTTTCTATGGAATTATATTGCTCATGGCTCCAAGATTTGATTATTTGTAAAAACAATTACTTCTTTGAAGCATGTTTTGTAAAAGGTTTTTATATCACTATTATTTTATATTACTATGAACATAATTATGTATAATTAAACGAATATATATACTGCCGTTTAGCCAAGTTCGGTAAGAAATAGACACAAAAATAAAACATATTTTATTTCCACTTGGCTATAAATGTTACCATTTTTAGCCAACTTGAAATAACATATGTTTTATTTTCGTGTCTGTTTCTTACAGATTATTAATATAAAATACACAATCCTATCCCTGCAATTAGTTCCAATTACATCATAGTATAACATTAGTATTAATAATACTATAAATGAAATAAACTGCTACATACTGCCCCATCTTCTCGTCTGCTTTTCACAAACGACATAAAGATGGCCGCCTTGTCTCGTCCCTGATACTGGTCGACCGTGTTGACTTCAACATCCACCAGGTGGTGCTCATGCATGAAATCGCGCAACAGTCGAACTTGTTGCTGATATGGAGCGATTATTCCAATATCGCTCGGGGAAACACCACACTGTAGACGAATAAAAACATGCTGGATATTAAGCTTGATTAGGTATGCTATACAGTCAGTGACCCAGTATATTTGTGAAGAATTCATCAGTTTGTCTGTAGAAATGTGGTTAACGTGCAAAAATTACATTGTGAATTCTACAAGAAATTGCTGCAGGAAGAAATAAATTTTAGTTTACTATTTTATTTTTAGTTGTGATACAATTTTTACCATCACAGAATTAATCACTTTGTTAATCATTCCTTTTATAAGTTCTACCGGTTTTGGCAGACCAACAAAGACTTGACAGAAACACAAACCTGAATGGCTAATTATGTGCATGGATAAAATTGGATACCCTCATATTCATTGTGGCCATTCTAGGTGGGGTAGAACTAAACCGGTAACTTGGCAACAGCCAACTGGATACAACTAAAATGTTAACTTGGCAACTGCTAGTGCTCAATATTTGTACAAAGACCATAAGGACATTATTATATCACAACTGTTTCTGTTAAAACAAATCATGCTGGAGATGCTTCCATTGGGATATTTAGAAAATTTGTAAGTTTTGTTTACAATATACCTGAATTATCCGCTGTGTCAGGGTGAGTATGATCATTGCCTCTGCATGGTTCTTCACTTTACTGTCAGCTTCCGTCTCCTGACAAGGAATCTATTAACACAAATGGAAATATTTTGTCCCAAATGTACACAACAAATTGTTAAAAAAACTTTAAATGAATGGCATCAGAGTAGACACGAAAACAGTTTTGAATTGCATGTTGATGTCATTGTTCAATAAAAGTATTCAGCCTGCAAAGCCATATAAACCAAGAGCATTTTCATCTAATGTACACTGTGTCTTCAGTATGTACACTGTATACTGTTTGAATACAATTATCTTAATGGCTTACTATGCATTTGAATATAATTAAACTACTATATAGATTGGGTGTTTAATTATTTTCTATTGTAATATCTCTATTAGCGGTTATCAATGATAACATACTGATAAAATCACCCTACTTGGTTAAATAGAAAATAATAAGCAATATTTGGAACAGAATCTATTTATCACAAAAACAATCGACATGTGAAAGACCTAATAAGATATTGCACAAGTTATTAAAAAGTGCTAATCATGGAATATATGTAAACTATTAAACTATTCCACCTTTCTTAGCTATTCACAATAACTCCATCTTCTGCTTTTAACGTTCTGATAACCTACTTGATGCAACAAGAAATAATAAGCAATACTTTTAATAATGTATATTTATTGCAAAGTAGAAATCACATACTCTGTCCGTTTCAAGAAAGATGACTTCTTGTCCTTCATCTGGGCTCAAGGCTGTCTTCATCCAAATTGGTAAGTCAACCTGGAAGATTAGAAATGCGCCTGATTATATTGAAATTGTCTTGCATCCTTAGAATATACATTACTAAATATTTACAATGACATAAATGCATAAATACATACATAAGGCTATCGGATTTTAGTTTTTCTTATTATATGTAATCTTTCAAACCTTTGCATAATAAAATTAAAGTCCTTTTGCTAAGTCAATGCTTGTAGTTCAGCTTACATACCTCGTGGAGAATGTTGAAATTCGGAGCGTTCAGTCGTCCAGTTGCGACTGTGTCCGATGCACACCTGAGGGCGCCACCATACACCAGTTCGTTGCTTAGCCGCATGATGGCGCTGACAAAGATATGAACAGTTCTTTTACATTGTTACAATGTATTGATTAGTGATCATCTCAACGTTCGATATCAGACAAAATTACTTTAATTTGGGAAGGGGTAGTTTCATCTTGTGTTAGACATTGATCATTTATGCATCGCACAAATACTATTAATTAAAGACTTCAAAGACTTCACACCAGCTAAAACATTATTCGTAATATCCAAAGATCACGGCTGTGACGTCATTTATATCCACCCGTTGAACAAGTCGATCAATAGTCTAACTAAATGAGGCAACTGTACATTTGTTGTTGCATATTAAATAATAATAAAGCTTTATTTGCCATTTTCAACATGCAATGTACATTCCATATCAAATATGAATGTGTGCTGGCATTTGAGTCAAATAGTGCCTATATACAATAAAATTAAGTATAATAAATATATACACTTATAATATACACACTTATATATAAAATGTCTTTAAAATGAAAAATTATCCTTAGAGTATTATTTTAATCTAATAAATAAATAATATTTCTAAGATGTCCTTTAAAATGGTAAATTATGTATTTAAAAATAATGATATGAAATTAATAAATAAATTTATGTCTAAAATATCCTTTAAAATGATAAATAATCTATTTTAAAATAAATATGTAAAGCTAATAAATAAATAAATATTATATATCTAAATTATAAATTTTCTATTACAAATGATTATGTTAATCTAACAACATGTGTCCAACAGAAGTATTTATTGATTTACTCAAAAGTACCAGTTGGTGACTTACGCTGTTTTTGTTCTCAGCGACTGAATAATTAGGTCATGACGAGGTCAATGCCATGTGTCTCACCTGTTCATGCGATATTGTAGATCCAACTCATAAGTTCCCCCTGTGTTGTCGAGATGGGCAAACAGACTCTCCTCCATCCCAAGATCCCTATTGGGAACAAGGGAAGGGAAGATAGTGGGAGGGGAACATAATATCGACAAGGTTTATTTAGGGACTACGTAAATCAAAAAATTCCAATAAAATAATTGCATAGTTTCAGTGACATCCAGCCACCTGACACAAATAACACTGGAAGGGAAAATAAATTGATAACAATTATGTATCTGTGTCTCCAAGTGAGGGAGTTGCTAAAAGAATTACAGTGGTATTACAGGAACGATCCCAACTTTTACTGAAAAGTATTGTTAGATTATACTATTGTGTCAGTGAATTGTAACTGATCTGTTACATCAAGGTATAATCACACCTACAGACACAGCCGAAATAAAATGTGTATAAATTGCAGAATTTGTCCACATCAGTTCACTGGGGAGTCTTAACACATGTTTATAACAACAAATGAACCCTTCATCCACCTACCCACCCACCACTTTTGCAGTCACTATATGGAATTGTATTCACACATCTGTAGCCGGATCCAGAACCTTCCCTTTTCCACTGACCCTACCTCGCTTCCCGGCTCTGTACGACAGGGGGCAGCTGCAGGGGGTCTCCGACAAGGACGAATCTCCGACTGACCAATAGGGGGCCAAGACAAGCAGGCTGCAGGACTTGCGATGCTTCATCGACGATGCACACATCGAAAACACGGCGACTGAATACTGCGTGATTCGTCCCAAGACACGTTGTCACGACAACCGACTGTAATGAGGTCATGAACGATAGGGACAATTATTTTCCAAAAAAAGTATTCAAACATACAAATTATGCATATTACATAAATAATAATATATATATATATATTATATATTTATGTATATATATTTGAGTTTTAACTAATTGTGATAATTTGTATTCTACAATTTCTATACACCTGTCCCCAGGTAACTGAGCTTGGAGACAAACACACACTTATAATTGATTTTAAACAAAAAATATTGTGTTTTTGTGAAAGTTCAGATGATTTGTCTAGATGTCAAAACTTGGGGTGCATAACCCAAATCACTACATAAATATTAGTGGCTTTTCTTTCACACCTGGAGTAAGGCATATAAATGAGCTGAGACACTTTTAGAAATTAGGACATAAATCATTGCAAAAAAGTATTTAATGCATTTGTCACCTTTGATAGGTAGAAGTCATCCAGTTCTTGTACTGTTTTGAATCCAGCTGTCAACGTTTCAGCAGCAAATGGACGGATATCCGCATGAATCTTTGCCAGCCTCCCAACCCTCACGACATCCAGGTCAAACTGAACAATTACATGTGAATGTTTACATTTGTTAAGTGCCGCTAGGCATTATGATAAAGGTTAACAAGCACAGTGCATTTTGTCCACCGTTGTCAAACCAACATTTTCAGAATCCAGCAATTAAACATATCTTACCTCGGAAGGGCAAGATACTTAGATAGATAGGTTGGACTCTCAACCAGCCAAAATGGCTTCCTTGTCCACCTGCCATCTAGAGCTGAGTCTCTAGATGGCAATCTTGTTAAATATAAATCTATATTCACTTTCTAAGCAACAAAACATCAATTAATTTTGAAGCACTCAGGTACAAGAAAGTCCCTCTAACATAGGCACACATATTAAAAACACAAGTAAATAACTCTAAAAGTACATCTATCCTTCCCAGTAACTCTAAACAACCTTTGTGTTCTAACGTAAATACAATTCTTAAAAACAGCTAAACAAATTTTACTGAAACAAATTCCTCCAATGTCTATCGCAATCAGCAGGAACGTAATGTATTTCACCACCAGATGGCGCTGTGTACCTGGCGGAGTTTGAGGAGGATGTTGTCTACTGCCGAGTGGGTGTAGCTGGTCAGCAGAACGGACTGACCAAGAGTGACCAGGATACGAACCAGGGCCACAATAGTGGACGTCTTTCCTGTCGGTCAATCAAGCAGAATACGTCCAGTACAGGGCCATGGAATCTTGAGGTGGTGGCCAAGATATGGTCAAGTGTTTGTCCAGTTTTATTAAATTCATGTAGTTATTTTATAGAAGATGGCCCAGTGAAATACAGGTCAAGGAAAAGGCCAGTCGAGGAAAATGTGGGTCAAGGATAATGTGGGTCGAGAAAAATTTGGATCGAGGAAAATATGGGTCAAGAAAAATGTGGGTCAAAGAAAATGTGTGTTAAGAAAAATTGGGTCAAAGAAAATGTGAGTCAAGAAAAATGTGGGTCAACAAAAATGTGAGTCAAGGAAAATGTGGGTCAAGAAAAATGTGAGTCAAGGAAAATGTGGGTCAAGGAAAATGTGAGTCAAGGAAAATGTGAGTCAAGGAAAATGTGAGTCATAAAAAATGTGGTCAAGGAAAATGTGAGTCAAGGAAAATGTAAGTCAAAGAAAATGTGCTTCAAGAAAAACGTGAGTCAAAGAAAATGTGGTCATGGAAAAAGTGGGTCAAGTAAAAGGCTGGCCAAGCAAACGGTAGGCAAATGGAAAGGTGATTAAAGGTGGTCCAAGGAAAAAGAATGCCTAGGAAAGGTAGTCAAAGGAAAATAATGTTTAAATTAGTAGTAATAATAATATCCTCGCAAACCAGGGGTCAAAACTACCCCTGCCCGATCATCTCTGTAAAGCCGGGGATTGAGCTGAGCCAAACTATACAATTATAGTAATTGATTGACTTCTCCAGTCACTACTGTGTCAGCCGTGGGAACAGTGCAAATACCCGCCCCAATTTGAAGACAGAAGCACGACTGGTGGGAATTCCAATATAATGACCTATTCATGGTTAAACATTGCATGTAACACGAGCAGAGTTGGCTGAAATCACCCAAAATATGATATCACATGACCGGAGCAATGGAAGCCGACCAATCTCCTTGTGGCTGATTTCATAGGCTGACGTTAAAAGAGGATTTTTTGAAAGGGATGTACCAGGAGTAGAGAAGAGATAGTACTAACCTAAACAGCCACAGTGATACAGGTCTGCCACACAAATATGATGTACATAACAATTTTGAGCCCATTGTTATTGCTGTCACTGTTTTCTCTGAACTATAAATTGACTGGGAATGAGGTCAAGAGGTCGTGACCTTACCTGTGCCGGGGTAACCCTTAATCAGAATGTAATCTTTACACATGAGCACCTGTCAGGAAGAGAAACAACATCAGTCACTGACAATTGCAACCAGTTTTTGTTTACAGAACATGTGTTATATATCCCTTGCATTTCTCAAATCGTGTACAGTCAATTTAAATATCACTCTAATGTGCAATACAAATCGTAAAGCTGACAAGAATTCCCCAACAAAAAGGGTAGTTTGTTACATTTCTTCTAAAAAGTTGTAGATTAGCCGTTACATGTTTGGCTTCCACGTGCCGGGGAGAAGTATTCTCTTTGGCCCATACAAATAATCACACATACACACTTGAGGTCATAGTTAGAACCTCAACTGCACCCCATTGTAGTAAAACAGGACGGTGGGAGAAAAAACACACATAGGTTCTTTCTTTTTATTGGAAATTTGTTTACAAGCCTTACATAAAATAATTTTTAGCCAACCAACCTTGAGAATGGCAGCTTTCTGCGGCTTATTGAGTGACTTGAAGATGTGCTTGACTAAAAGAAGACACAGGCAACCATTAATGTGTTGTTTGAAAATCATATTCTTTACAAAATAGTCAAAGAAACAAATTGCCGTTTGTGATCCGCAATAGAGCACCAGCTTCTCAGTTGAGCGAAACAAGGATCGTTCCATCTATTGTCCAAATGTCACCGAAGCACTGTCCTAAATGGATAACATATTTGGATATGTGCAGTTGCTTCTTATATCGTTAATAAATAAGCATCTTACAACTCTTCTCTGTGTCAACACTGACATGACCCAAAGCGACCCACTATCACATTTTTATAACCACTAAAATGTTACCAACGTAAATATGTTAAAAACAAATCAAATGTAAATCTATACTGGTCACTCGATGGGGGAATCATTTTCTACTGATCAATCAATTAATTAAATTGCAACAATTGTCAACATTCAGAAACTTTACCTTTGGTGATTGTTGTTTTTGACAGCGTAAGGTCAAAGGTCGGCTGTCTTCTGTCAATCACCAGTTCACGAAGCTTGGCACTGTAATCAATTGTACAACTAGTGTAAAACATACAATAATAGTAGATACATACTTTATTACAGAGCGTATTGCATATTGTATTTGTATTCACATATAATATATATATATATATATATATATATATATATATATATTATTTGAATAAATTAAGTCTAAGTAGATTTCTAAAGATAACAAATTGTATCACACAAAAATAAGTAAATGATCTGCAAGCTGCATAAAACTGTGTGCAACGACTCACCTGGTGGCGTTGTCTGCGAGAAGTCTCGAGATGTTTCCAAGGTTTGTCCCCATGGAGTTGAAGTTATCACACTTGTCAAGTCGGAATACCAATTTGTCCAGATCCCCACAATTCTGTAAGTCTCTGTAAAACACAAGACACTTCATGTACATATATTTTACGTGACAGACACTTCAAGTGGCAGACACTTCAAGTGGCAGACACTTCACGTGGCAGACACTTCACGTGGCAGACACTTCACGTGGCAGACACTTCACGTGGCAGACACTTCAAGTGGTAGACACTTCACGTGGCAGACACTTCACGTGGCAGCCACTTCACGTGGCAGACACTTCACGTGGCAGACACTTCACGTGGCAGACACTTCAAGTGGCTGACACTTAATGTACAGACACTTCTGCATGGGAATGTCATTGTCTTTGTGATGTGTACAAATTGAGACCATCAAAATCATAGCTGAGGAAGGAAGCTGGTGGGAACTTTGTCCACTCCAGTTCACATGGTTGTAACACTGATTACCTAGCTATAGAATTATAAAAAAAACTAAGAATTACCACTTATCATTTTTATGAAAAGTGTTCACGGGGTAGACACATATAAGTATTTCACTTCATGTCTACTCCTTTTCAAAACATATTTCTTAATTGTATTTCATTCGTACCATGTTATTTATTATTTGTATTTGTATTGCTTGCTTTTTAAATGTGTGTGTGTGTTTTGAAATAAATTGAATTGAATTGAATTGAATTGAATGCGGTGGATATGTGTGAAAGAACAGTCTTAGTGTTGTAATTACAGTATAGCTGAATGTGTCCAATTTTTTTAGATGCCATTTGATTTAACAGATCTGCTAGGAGTAAAGTGTGACGTATTCTAACACTCTAATATGAAATATTCTAATATATACTCAAAGTAGTTTTTGGATCTTTATTGATTGTACAGAAACAAGGATTTTGTCCTGTTAACTTTTGCTTTACAACTAGTAATTTATTTATATATTAGTTTATTTCGCTCACTTATGTACAATTTTGTTCTTAGATTTATGTACCTGGTACTCACCTGTGAATGGGATTTGATGTGTTTAGATAAAGTTTTATTATTATATTTATTACAATACTAGATACTCAGTGTAAATCTTGCATGGGGCAAGGATGACAACAACTAACAGCAAGTGTATCACACTTACTTATAGTTGTGTTGTCGTATCCCAGACACCGGGAACCAGTTTTTTAATGAAATACATACCTGTCAGTGACCAATGTGACACGGAGGTCAGTGACCAGCTGGAGGAAGCCAGTGGCCAGTGAGACGAGAGGTACATTCTCGGCACTGATCACAACGCTGTCTCCAGAAGACAGGCCAATGTCTGACAACTCTTTCTGGCTGGAACACATTGGAGCATTGTAATCATTAATAATTATCATCATCATCACAATGATATTCATCGTCAGCATCATCACCTTCATCATTATCTTCTTCATCAACATCAACTCGCTGTCTTCAGTATGAGCATCTTCATTGTTACAATCACCATCTTCATCTTCATCAGTATCAATGTCATCTTCATTGTCATCATCTCCATCATTATACAATCACAACTATCATCATCTTTACCATCATCATTATCGTCACCATAGTCACTATCATCATTATCACCACATCATCATCATCACACATACATACATACATACAGACATATACATATTTAAATACATATACATACATACATACGTACATACGTACACACGTACACACGTACACACGTACACACGTACACACGTACACACGTACACACGTACACACACACACACACATACCATAAAGCTTTACACAAAATATATAGCTCGCAATACTAATAAAATAATAATAGTAATAAATAAATATATGAGAAATTTGTAATGAATTTAAACAATTTACCATTTCAGTTGATAACAAACATTCAGTGTGACCCTGTTTTGTAGCTACACATCCATTATGACCCAGTGACGAGAGGCTCCACTCACCCAGGGCGTTTCTCTCTGCGGCTGAATGTCAGCTCGTACATATCGGCTGCAGCGAAGCAGCATTTTGAGGCGACCAATCGCATTCCACTCAGACAAGAGCCAACCAGTTCCCTAAACACATGCACTGGTTGAACTATTATAATATTCAATTAATTAATTTCAATAATTTTATTTTTCATTTTGAACTAGTATTCATAATGGGACACAGATATTTCTTATAGCTAATAATAATTTTATTTATAAAGCGCCGTGTATCTAGAATATACTTCTGTTCAAAGTCACATAAAATACAACATTGGCAAAACATAAATATATAAAAAGTTGTGAGAAAATGTTAAATGTTTATAATAAATAAATAAAGGAAGCTTCTAAAAGTCCTAATATATAACCTAAACTTATTAGCAATAAATTATTACATAAAATAAAACAAAAAATGAATAATGAAATAGATTAATAATAAGTTAACAATAAAGATATTATTTGAAAAACTATAATTAAGGTTAAAATAAATTAATTATATTACACACTACAAGTAGTCTACAAAGACAATGTAAGTTATCTGACACACTCCAGCACACACCTCTCTAGACCTGTCTGACACCACAGCCCCCTCAAGCCTTTCTTCTTTGAGTCGGCCCCCAACTCCAAGTGGGTCAAGGTCATCCAGAGGGAGAAGTAGGTCAGGTGGGAGGGGGAGAGGTGGGACAGGGCCGTGGGAACAAGGGTTGACATGGGATGGTCGTCAGGAACAACACGCTCCTCCACAGTTCTGTTTTCGACAGAGATACAATATATATATACTTCTGCTCAAAGTCACATTTTATTTTAATAGAGTACGAAAAAACGTCACACAGAATATTTGTAAACAAATGAAATGGTAAATTATTTTAATTAATGTTTATTTTTAATACAATAATGCTATTGACCTATTTAAAAAAAATCGTATTTATTATAATCAATAATACATTTTCTTTTAAATAATGTTCAATAATTTATTAATGTAATTTTTTTATAATTATTTAAATATTTTATATGTAATTATATTTTAATAATATGTATTTGTTTATAATTACAGGTGTTTTTTTATTTATTTATTACTACTGTGGTTGTATTTGTATTTTGTTTTATGTTTTATCTAAAGCTTTATTGTATGTATACGTTGTATGTATGTATGTGTGTGTGTGTGTGTGTGTGTGTGTGTGTGTGTGTGTGTGTGTGTGTGTGTGTGTGTGTGTGTATGTATGTATGTATGTATGTATGTATGTATGTATGTAAGTGGATGGCCCATTGAAAATCATGATATACCACGTGACATGGATACCATCAAGAAATAAAGCTTTTACTTACTTACTTACTTACTTACTATAAATAGAATGACGTCATAATTAAGGTAAAGTAAAACGATTTGTTCATATCTGGTCCTCAGTGTTGTTTAAAGAGCTTTTCACCTTACCCCCCTAGCAGCCCTGTCCAGTCAAACAACATGTTGACTTATCTAGGAAGTATTCAGCTATGTTGTTAAAACAACATGTTGACTTATCTAGGAAGTATTCAGCCATGTTAAAACAACATATTGACTTATCTAGGAAGTATTCAGCCATATTGCAATTAATGTGCATACTATTTATACACAAATCAACACTGATGTCTTTAATCAACACAAGTGAGTGTACTGGCACAATTTAGAATGAGCGAAACTGTGCAACGTTTGAATTGGTGACACAGGATTCAAACCTGAGTTATCTTGGTTGCTCAGTGCTCAACTCACCCCAATGCCACAATTATTATAAACTTACAAGTAAATTAGGAGCGACAGACCAAAGACATTTTTTTATCACAGTTAAACTATTTTATTTAAAACCTGTCCACAACAGTTGTTATTTACGGTGCGCACATGTGATGCAATATCAGCTTTTCGAATAGTAATAAAAACCACGTATTTGGTGAATGAATTAAAAATGTGATTAACACTGTAAATTTACTTGACTACGAGTATTTTTTAATACACTTGTAATTTATCCTTACCTTTGCACAGCGGCACAGTTGAGTAACTGCGGACATTTGCTGCAGAACTGCCCTCTACTGATAGGTTCGGGAAGGTCCCCGAACGGCCAGGAACGACTCGCCAAGGTCGACGCTGGGTCACACTTCTCTGAACTCGACTTCATGAAGTGAGCTAACTCATTTCTTAATTGGATTAAACCTGGTCCGGGAAATAGTAATAGTTATATAACGTTTGATTTTTAGGGAGAAGAGCAAAACGACGGAAGAACAAAGTAAAGAAGGACCCAGAGTTGAGGGACTGAAGGAGGAAGATGTAGGAGACGTACAAGACGACTCCTACACTACAGGTTCTCCCACGAGGAAAAATGGCAAATGAAAAAGAAAATAATATATTCAGTCAAGCATCAAACTGCTTGTGGGTCTATGCAACATTTTATTAAAACATGTTCTAGATTATATAATAAGAACAATAACATGATAGCAGAAAATAAGAGAATTGATAATCGTACAAAGATGGCACAATAATATATGAGTATATATAATTACCGGCATTGCAGCATGTTTTTTTCAACTTTTAACTGCATGTTTAATACATACAACCATAGTTTGGTTTCATCATGCATTTGTTATACTTAACTAAATTATGAAAGGTGGCTGCTTTAAAAAAATATTTTATTATAAGTGTGGTACTTTCAATGGGTCAATAATTACATCAGTAAGTAAATGAATGTAACATGTCTATAGTGACTATATCCTTGACAGTTCACGCTCAGAGACGCAACAAACAAAATCATATAGCGTAATTATAAATGTGAACAGACACGAGTCATCCCTGGAAAATGGAACTGCCAAAAACATATTTTTACGAAAGGTGGCTATAGTTTTCAGAAGATCTAATTGGAATAGGGAGTTGATTCCAGATTGTTGGAAAATCACGTTTGCCAATACTGAACTTAGTTTTAGGAATAAAAAGTTGTTTGGTAACGGATGATCTAAGTGTCGCAGAGAAAAGTAGCAGATTAACTAAGTATGTTGGTTGTTGAGCAGAAAGAGGACGGGACAAGTCACTAGCCAATTGGAATTTACCCCTTTTGTTCGCATGACCAGCTGGGATGACCTTCATGTCTCCCTCCCTCAAATATAACAACAACCCGCCATCTGGGTCTCGTCTCCGGTCCGACATCATCATCGAGTACAGAGTCACCTGGTGGCAAGAAATGACATCAAATATAGAATTTTGAAATACATCGCAAATTTATTGAGTGGAGATGAGATCTAGGGTTAATACCTTACAATCAATTCCAATTCCTTTTTGATTCAATTACAATTCCTTTTTCTTTTTTAAATTCCAATTCTAGCTACCATCACTCAATTTAGTTTCCTGCTTCAAGTACACATACTGATAAAAATCAACCATATACGATTAATGCGCCTACAACTATTTGTATGATACCCAGGTTAATACACAGCAGGCAGATAAATTATTGGTCACGTCACAAAACTATCACATGCTGAATACCTTTTCATTAATTTCAAATTCCCGCTCCAATTCCTTCTGTTCAAAATCTCTCAAATGCAATTGCGCTCCGAATCTGAGATTTAGAGAGGAATTGAATTTATAAATTTTAATAAATCAGTTACTTTTGGAATTGTCCCCAAATGTGAGAAGGAGGGACGACTACAACAAGTGACGACTGGAACTGAGTGTGACTAGGAGGAAATATACATACAATGTCTGTAGGCAGAGAGGGGAGAGAGAGAGAGAGAGAGAGGAGGCAGAGGAGAGAGTGGGAGGAAGAGAGCTGGGAGACAGGAGGGATGAAGACAGAGCTGGGAGAGGGGAGGAAGACAGAGCTGGGAGAGAGGAGGGAGGAAGACAGAGCTGGGAGAGAGGAGGGAGGAAGACAGAGCTGGGAGAGAGGAGGGAGGAAGACAGAGCTGGGAGAGAGGAGGGAGGAAGACAGAGCTGGGAGAGAGAGAGAGAGGGTAGGAAGACAGAGCTGGGAGAGAGGAGGGAGGAAGACAGAGCTGGGAGAGAGGAGGGAGGAAGACAGAGCTGGGAGAGAGAGAGAGAGGGTAGGAAGACAGAGCTGGGAGAGAGGAGGGAGGAAGACAGAGCTGGGGGAGAGAAGGGAGGAAGACAGAGCTGGGGGAGAGAAGGGAGGAAGACAGAGCTGGGAGAGAGGAGGGAGGAAGACAGAGCTGGGAGAGAGGAGGGAGGAAGACAGAGCTGGGAGAGAGAGAGAGAGGGTAGGAAGACAGAGCTGGGAGAGAGGAGGGAGGAAGACAGAGCTGGGGGAGAGAAGGGAGGAAGACAGAGCTGGGGGAGAGAAGGGAGGAAGACAGAGCTGGGTGAGAGGAGGGAGGAAGACAGAGCTGGGGGAGAGAAGGGAGGAAGACAGAGCTGGGAGAGAGGAGGGAGGAAGACAGAGCTGGGTGAGAGGAGGGAGGAAGACAGAGCTGGGAGAGAGGAGGGATGAAGACAGAGCTGGGAGAGGGGAGGAAGACAGAGCTGGGAGAGAGGAGGGAGGAAGACAGAGCTGGGAGAGAGGAGGGATGAAGACAGAGCTGGGAGAGGGGAGGAAGACAGAGCTGGGAGAGAGGAGGGAGGAAGACAGAGCTGGGAGAGAGGAGGGAGGAAGACAGAGCTGGGAGAGAGGAGGGAGGAAGACAGAGCTGGGAGAGAGGAGGGAGGAAGACAGAGCTGGGAGAGAGGAGGGAGGAAGACAGAGCTGGGAGAGAGAGAGAGAGGGTAGGAAGACAGAGCTGGGAGAGAGGAGGGAGGAAGACAGAGCTGGGGGAGAGAAGGGAGGAAGACAGAGCTGGGGGAGAGAAGGGAGGAAGACAGAGCTGGGTGAGAGGAGGGAGGAAGACAGAGCTGGGGGAGAGAAGGGAGGAAGACAGAGCTGGGGGAGAGAAGGGAGGAAGACAGAGCTGGGAGAGAGGAGGGAGGAAGACAGAGCTGGGGGAGAGAAGGGAGGAAGACAGAGCTGGGTGAGAGGAGGGAGGAAGACAGAGCTGGGGGAGAGAAGGGAGGAAGACAGAGCTGGGTGAGAGGAGGGAGGAAGACAGAGCTGGGGGAGAGAAGGGAGGAAGACAGAGCTGGGAGAGAGGAGGGAGGAAGACAGAGCTGGGTGAGAGGAGGGAGGAAGACAGAGCTGGGAGAGAGAAGGGAGGAAGACAGAGCTGGGAGAGAGAAGGGAGGAAGACAGAGCTGGGTGAGAGGAGGGAGGAAGACAGAGCTGGGGGAGAGAAGGGAGGAAGACAGAGCTGGGAGAGAGAAGGGAGGAAGACAGAGCTGGGAGAGAGGAGGGAGGAAGACAGAGCTGGGAGAGAGGAGGGAGGAAGACAGAGCTGGGAGAGAGGAGGGAGGAAGACAGAGCTGGGAGAGAGAAGGGAGGAAGACAGAGCTGGGAGAGAGAGAGAGGGGAAGACAGAGCTGGGAGAGAGAAGTGAGGAAGACAGAGCTGGGAGAGAAGGGAGGAAGACAGAGCTGGGAGAGAGGAGGGAGGAAGACAGAGCTGGGAGAGAGAAGGGAGGAAGACAGAGCTGGGAGAGAGGAGGGAGGAAGACACAGCTGGGAGAGAGAAGGGAGGAAGACAGAGCTGGGAGAGAGAAGGGAGGAAGACAGAGCTGGGAGAGAGGAGGGAGGAAGACAGAGCTGGGAGAGAGGAGGGAGGAAGACAGAGCTGGGAGAGAGGAGGGAGGAAGACAGAGCTGGGAGAGAGGAGGGAGGAAGACAGAGCTGGGAGAGAGGAGGGAGGAAGACAGAGCTGGGAGAGAGGAGGGAGGAAGACAGAGCTGGGAGAGAGGAGGGAGGAAGACAGAGCCGGGAGAGCGAAGGGAGGAAGACAGAGCTGGGAGAGAGGAGGGAGGAAGACAGAGCTGGGAGAGAGAAGAGAGGAAGAGAGAGCTGGGAGAGAGAAGGAAGGAAGACAGAGCTGGGAGAGAGAAGGGAGGAAGACAGAGCTGGGAGAGAGGAGGGAGGAAGACAGAGCTGGGAGAGAGGAGGGAGGAAGACAGAGCTGGGAGAGAGAGAGAGGGTAGGAAGACAGAGCTGGGAGAGAGAGAGAGGGTAGGAAGACAGAGCTGGGAGAGAGGAGGGAGGAAGACAGAGCTGGGGGAGAGAAGGGAGGAAGACAGAGCTGGGGGAGAGAAGGGAGGAAGACAGAGCTGGGTGAGAGGAGGGAGGAAGACAGAGCTGTGAGAGAGGAGGGAGGAAGACAGAGATGGGTGAGAGGAGGGAGGAAGACAGAGCTGGGTGAGAGGAGGGAGGAAGACAGAGCTGGGGGAGAGAAGGGAGGAAGACAGAGCTGGGTGAGAGGAGGGAGGAAGACAGAGCTGGGGGAGAGAAGGGAGGAAGACAGAGCTGGGTGAGAGGAGGGAGGAAGACAGAGCTGGGGAGAGAAGGGAGGAAGACAGAGCTGGGTGAGAGGAGGGAGGAAGACAGAGCTGGGGGAGAGGAGGGAGGAAGACAGAGCTGGGGAGAGAAGGGAGGAAGACAGAGCTGGGTGAGAGGAGGGAGGAAGACAGAGCTGGGGAGAGAAGGGAGGAAGACAGAGCTGGGTGAGAGGAGGGAGGAAGACAGAGCTGGGGGAGAGGAGGGAGGAAGACAGAGCTGGGGAGAGAAGGGAGGAAGACAGAGCTGGGTGAGAGGAGGGAGGAAGACAGAGCTGGGTGAGAGGAGGGAGGAAGACAGAGCTGGGGGAGAGAAGGGAGGAAGACAGAGCTGGGTGAGAGGAGGGAGGAAGACAGAGCTGGGGGAGAGAAGGGAGGAAGACAGAGCTGGGTGAGAGGAGGGAGGAAGACAGAGCTGGGGAGAGAAGGGAGGAAGACAGAGCTGGGTGAGAGGAGGGAGGAAGACAGAGCTGGGGGAGAGGAGGGAGGAAGACAGAGCTGGGGAGAGAAGGGAGGAAGACAGAGCTGGGTGAGAGGAGGGAGGAAGACAGAGCTGGGGAGAGAAGGGAGGAAGACAGAGCTGGGGGAGAGAAGGGAGGAAGACAGAGCTGGGAGAGAGGAGGGAGGAAGACAGAGCTGGGGGAGAGAAGGGAGGAAGACAGAGCTGGGAGAGAGAAGGGAGGAAGACAGAGCTGGGTGAGAGGAGGGAGGAAGACAGAGCTGGGGGAGAGAAGGGAGGAAGACAGAGCTGGGAGAGAGGAGGGAGGAAGACAGAGCTGGGAGAGAGGAGGGAGGAAGACAGAGCTGGGAGAGAGGAGGGAGGAAGACAGAGCTGGGAGAGAGAAGGGAGGAAGACAGAGCTGGGAGAGAGGAGGGAGGAAGACAGAGCTGGGAGAGAGGAGGGAGGAAGACAGAGCTGGGAGAGAGAGAGAGGGGAAGACAGAGCTGGGAGAGAGAAGTGAGGAAGACAGAGCTGGGAGAGAAGGGAGGAAGACAGAGCTGGGAGAGAGAGGGTAGGAAGACAGAGCTGGGAGAGAGGAGGGAGGAAGACAGAGCTGGGAGAGAGAAGGGAGGAAGACAGAGCTGGGAGAGAGGAGGGAGGAAGACAGAGCTGGGAGAGAGAAGGTAGGAAGACAGAGCTGGGAGAGAGAAGGGAGGAAGACAGAGCTGGGAGAGAGGAGGGAGGAAGACAGAGCTGGGAGAGAGGAGGGAGGAAGACAGAGCTGGGAGAGAGGAGGGAGGAAGACAGAGCTGGGAGAGAGGACGGAGGAAGACAGAGCTGGGTGAGAGGAGGGAGGAAGACAGAGCTGGGAGAGAGGAGGGAGGAAGACAGAGCTGGGTGAGAGGAGGGAGGAAGACAGAGCTGGGAGAGAGGAGGGAGGAAGACAGAGCTGGGAGAGAGGACGGAGGAAGACAGAGCTGGGAGAGAGGAGGGAGGAAGACAGAGCTGGGAGAGAGGAGGGAGGAAGACAGAGCCGGGAGAGAGGAGGGAGGAAGACAGAGCCGGGAGAGAGAAGGGAGGAAGACAGAGCTGGGAGAGAGGAGGGAGGAAGACAGAGCTGGGAGAGAGAAGAGAGGAAGAGAGAGCTGGGAGAGAGAAGGAAGGAAGACAGAGCTGGGAGAGAGAAGGGAGGAAGACAGAGCTGGGAGAGAGAAGAGAGGAAGAGAGAGCTGGGAGAGAGAAGGAAGGAAGACAGAGCTGGGAGAGAGAAGGGAGGAAGACAGAGCTGGGAGAGAGGAGGGAGGAAGACAGAGCTGGGAGAGAGGAGGGAGGAAGACAGAGCTGGGAGAGAGGAGGGAGGAAGACAGAGCTGGGAGAGAGGAGGGAGGAAGACAGAGCTGGGAGAGAGAAGGGAGGAAGACAGAGCTGGGAGAGAGAAGGGAGGAAGACAGAGCTGGGAGAGAGAAGGCAGGAAGACAGAGCTGGGAGAGAGAAGGCAGGAAGACAGAGCTGGGAGAGAGGAGGGAGGAAAAGAAAGCTGTGAGAGAGAGAGCTGCGAGAGAGAGTGGGAGAAAGAGAGTCTGAAACATGGAGAGAGAGGACAGAGGAGAGGAGAGAGATGGAGAATCTTCCCACCTGTCCTTGGTGTTCAACTGAGTAAGTTGCTTTGCCGGTTTTCAGTTCCAAAGGCACCACTTTTGTTGTCTGGTCCTTTTGGTTCTGTAATTGATGTGTATTGTTCTATGAACACACTGTCCGTACCACAGTTTCTTTCAGTCAGGCTAGTAGGAATTTAGGTAGTGATTTTATTTTATTTCAGGCACATACTGATTGACAATAGATACCATGATGTATTTCACTTGTTTATCAATCCCAATTCCAGTAGCACTCCCATAAAAGATGACAGGGTTCATCAGAAGTTCCCATTGGTCTGTTCACTGTGGGAGTTTTTTACTGCTGAGGCAGTTACTGTTTGATTATCATGTGATTTGCGCCAAGAAATTACTTAAAATGTTAACGGTAGATAAAATTAATGTAGCTTATTCAATTTCTCTGCCAAATACTGAGCATATAACTTAGTTTGTAATACATTTAGAACAATTACCTTGACTTCCACTGTTAAGTCAATCTTCCCTTTTATTCCAAATCTGAAAGAAAATCATCAGTTCTTTGCATTTTGATTTTATAGCGTGATGTCATACAAATATGAATTCTTCCTTTAAAGCATTAAATATCACTGTGAATATATTCTGACAAACAATATCAGTTAACTGTAGGACTGAATGCCAATAGATTCCCACAGTAGGGTACCAACTAACTACCCTCTTATTTCCTACATAAACTGTTCTTTGAAATGAGCAGACTGCCTACATCAATTGCAAAAGAAATGTCACAAATGTTTCCGTATTTTTCACTGATCATAATCTAAACAAATATTACAAATAGCTGATCAAAATAATGTGAGATTTAGTTTTCTTTACAGTTTCTAAAGAGACAAGACAATTAGTGATGCCTCGAGCATTGCAAACACATTTAGTCAAAGTAATAATTTTATTTTTACGGTATATGACGTAAAATGACACCAGGTCATAGGATGACCTCTCTCTGAAATTGTGACCTCTAGTTTGAGAACCATGAGGACAGATATATTTCTAACAATATCAATAAACACATGAAGACAAAACTGACCTAGGAGACCAGATATTCTCTTCAACATCCACAACTTTAGTGATGACATCTGAAACTTGGTTTCTGAAATTTAACGGCATCAAAAATTACAGAGTTGCCAGTTTGCTTGCCCAAAAATAAAATATTACTGTCTCACACTACAAAGGATACAAATTTACCAAGACAGCTTCTCACAATCAATAAACAAATGTAATATTTCATAAAAGTGTGAACATTTTTATTCTAAACGTAACTTCACACACATCAAATAATAAAAAACGTATGACAAAATAAATATATAATTACAAATTTTTTATAATAATGGTACATATAATATTTTATGTAACCTTCTTACCTTCGTAGTGAAGACTTTGACTGACTTGATGAAACATAAGTTTCTACAAAACGTCGCAACGGTGGTAGATATTTCTTTATCTCCTCCATAAGAGAGTTCTCAGTCACTGTTTGCCCATACCTGAACAGAACAGATATTTAGGTTTGTAATTAAATGTCAACTGTTTGTCTCTGGCTAAAAAAGCAATCTGAAAATAACAATACATTAAGTTTTGAAGTGTGACACATATAGATGTGATGGTTTTATGTTATCGATGAGGAACATTAAGATCATCGTGTTATTCAGAAAACTATCAGACAATGTTATCTTAAATAAATTCTTAAGCTGCAACACCTACTGAGTGAAACAGTTACTACTGCACACTGACGTCACTGAATATTATATTAGAATCAAACAGCATGATGGGTAATATACCAGCGACTACGCCATGATGCTAGTGTAATATGGTCGCTAGTGTCTGTGATTTTGGAAGACATTTTGGATTGCACAATAATCTAGTCATGCCCTGATAAGGTTGTGCCCTTTTAAATTTATGCCCTTATAAGGTTACACCCTTATAAGGTTATGCCCTTATAAGTCCATCTGTGAAAGAGAATTACGTGGCATGCACTGGTTAAAACATTGAACCCTTAATTCAGAGAACCAAGTTAGCATCCTATGGCTTAACGGCACTGCATTGTCAAATCTTGAGGAATTATGTGTACTTTACATTGCTTTTGTTTACTCTGTTGCATGGCTGTAGACAGTGGTGGATATTTATGTATGATGGCCTTCATGCATTTACTACAGCGTGGCTGGACACTACACAGATAAGACAAGATGGTGTTCAATTGAACAGGTCTGCCAGGGAGTAAAATGTAAAGTGCTTTCAGCAGTCATAAGGACTGTATTAGAAATTATCTTTATTATATTATTAAGTTAAATTGTACTCACATTTCGTGGAGGAACTTGTTTTGTGTGAGGATTTCTTCTGCCACCTCTCTCATCGCCGCCTCACTGAATGCTTTCTTTTGCAACACCTTGCGAGAAAAGACAAACACTTGAAAAAATAATTAAAAATACATAAGCAAGCAAAACCGTTTCAACACAAAAGACGTCCAAAAACACAAAGTTTAGTGGTAACTTGCAGTTTTAGGGTTACCAATTTTGGCACCATTTGAAAACTTACATTTCCTGTTATTCTGGCATTCAAATGTTTCCTGACAACTGTTATTAAAACATTGCATAAACAGATCAATAATTGAGTACTTTTCAGCATTATACACTTCAAAATAATGTTAGTCAGGTCCAACAATTTCAGTATTTCTGTAGGTTTAATGCCACATGATTTTGTAGTGTTGCAGTGACCAAAACTTCAGACTCCCAACTAAGGCAACCCGGGTTTGCTGTTGTGTTGAACAGTGGGCAAGCTTGTTTCCCCTACATTGCTCTAGTTCACCCAGCTGCATGAATGCGTACTGGTACCTAACAATAGGTTTGTGTACTAACATTATTTGCACAATGGCTGAATACTTCCTAACAAGTGAAGATTGAAGTGGACATAGCATTCGACTGAACAATTCTGCCATGATGTTATATTAGTTTGAGCAGTCCTAAGCTTATAAGAACTTACAATTATTTTGTATTTAGTGTTTAGATGCTGATACATCTGACATTCTCAATGTTGGCACAACGTCATCATCACTTAACTGAACTAACCAGTGTTAAAGTGTTAAATATATTTATGTCTACCTTCTGGAAGACACTGTGGATGATGCTTCCATACAGCATGTAGATGTTGCGGCCTTCACACCCCTGAAGTCAACAACAACAGGTAAGTAAGAAGGTAAGTAAGAAGGTAAGTAAGAAGGTAAGTAAACAAATAGTGAATCAGTCTCCAAACACCAGTCAATCAACAACCACAGGTAAGTAAGAAAGTAAGTAAACAAATATTGCACCAGTCTCCAACAGTCAATGACCATATAATTAGGTAATTAAGAAAGTAGGAAGGTAAGTAAACAAATATTGCATCAGTCTCACCACATGTAAACATGCATTATGACACATCAAGATAACAAAACTGAATTTAATATTTCTTTCATATTCAGGAACATCTCCAGACATGTGACAGGCAGAGTTCAATCTAAGCTGCACGCCTGTGCCATGTGCGCAATTTTATTACATTGTCCCACCCAGATTACTTGAATGTCCAAAGCACATGAAAAATATAGCACTCGGCACACACAGAGCCCTTGCAAAAACTAATCTTACATTAAAATATACAAACATATTTTTAATCATTCAGAGACGTGTTCTGTGGCATTATTCTGCAAATGCAAGCAGTTGAATCTGCTGTGTACAAAAACAAGCAATAATTCTTAAACTTATTATATGTTAGATGCCAGTTGCTAGGCCGAACTTGTCCACTGTCTGCTAGCACCAACCAGGAAGCAGTGCGCTCACGAACAATGTGCCGAAAGTGTGACATGCATGACAAGCTAGACGGCAAAACTTAGCTATGTACTGTGGAAATGTTATATTAAAAATAAATAATACATCAGTATCCGTTACATTATAATAGACAGTTTGCATTTGTAGTGATTTAGCGAAAATAGGAGCCAAAAATGACGCTTCAGTGGCGCTATGCAATGGTGCACCTTTCACGAACATTGATTGGTCGCAGGAAACCAAAAACCTGCACTAGTAAACGTTTTTGGAAATTTGTGGTTTTTTGTCAGTCAGTTAGAAAATAGGTTGATCTTCACTGCAAATGTTGCACAAAATCGATGCCACCAGAAAAACAAAGATTATGATGAGTTGAATTGTAAACATTGCATTATGACCGCGGCTGCTGTTGGATCGACCAGATTCGATTCAAACCTCAACTTCGTCATCGGTCAAACAGCCTATACACCGTTCACTCCATGTTAAATAGTACATATATAAAATCATTACACTGACAACATAACATTTGTTTACAAATGATGTAAAGTTTTTTAATTAATTAATTTATTTGGTTAACTTTTCACCCATGACATAGTGAAAATGCACACCCAAACTGTAACGTCAGCAGTGCTTTGCGACAATACGATTTTTGTCGACAGATCGTAGCAAGTCAAAAACACACACTTGTAAAATACTATTTGTGAATTTGTATATTTTGTCACGGGCTTCATCACTAAATAAAATAATAGTAATAATACACCTACATTCTTAATAAAAATGGTTCATAATTTGAACATTGTACATTCGGTGCTGCATTGTCCAAAATGGCCCCTTTCTACAATCTACATCCTAGACTGAATCCTGGACATGACATTTGTGGCGTGATTTTAACTTTGTAATGTAAACAGGTTTACCTTGAATTTCTCATTCAATACAGATCTGAAACAAAAACAAGAAATTAGACTATAGCTAGCACATTTTGGTGATGCCTATACACATATATTGTAATATGACCGGCTGAATGTAATTTATTTCTGGAAGAACAAAATTAAAACAATTTCAATAAATTAAAATATATAAAACTTTTAAAACACTTGTTTAGTAATTTGAGTGATAATTTCATTACACCATATCATATATGGTATTAAAATAGGTTTGTTTCTTTGTTGAATTATCAAGGTAAAAACTGATATGCAAAAGCAGCTTCAACACAATTCATATAATTTTATGTAACAATAGTATCCAAATGCAGTGTTTATTTGTGTTGTTTTCATGGCTAACGCAGTCGAGAAGGTAAAGTTAATTACCTGTTCGGCTCAGCTAACTTCCATACTTTGTATAGGGGCTCTACTAGGACTATTTTTCCATGACAATCAGCCCTGACTTGTGAGGAGGAGCGGTGGCCACGCGGTAGAGCCCCGGACTGTCAATCGAGGGGACGGTGGTTCAATCCCACCTACCGCCGTTTCGAAACTTAGGCAATTTCTTTCACCCCACATTTGCCTGTGTCTTTCGGAAGAGACACTAAAAGCCGGTGGTCCCTTCTATCTGGTGTCTATGCCAGGGGAAGTAAAAGATCCCACACAGGGGGTAAATGTGCAAACAGTAGTGGACTCACTAACTCTAGATAAGGACAACTCTGAAAACCAACCTCGACAATACTCTAGTCACAAACGTGTGGCTAACATAGAGTGATGAGCTAACCATAAGAAGAAGAAGAATAAAATCACACACATTGACATGTCGTCACAACTGTTGTTCACTTGGCCTGGCAGGACACTTACTTCCTCATACAGAAGACTCCCGACACAACAGCAGTTCCGGAGATCAGCAGATCCGGATTCACGACAATCATGTTCTGCGTGTTGGTCACTTTGCAGATGTCATCCTGGTCAAACCTGCCCAAGACGTTGACCACGTCCCCCGTGACCACGTGTGTGTCCATCCTGCGAAATGAAGACATGTGTCCAGTGGAGCATCACTGTAAAGATCAGCCTCGGGACTGGCCAAAGGTGACCTGATTAGCAAGGTGACTTGACTAGCAAGGTGACGTGATTAGGAAGGTGACGATATTAACAACACGTCCTGAATAACACGATGACATGATCAGCAAGGTGACCTTATTAACAAGATGACCTTATTAACAAGATGACCTTATTAACAAGGTGACATGATCAGCAAGGTGACCTTATTAACAAGGTGACCTTATTAACACGATGACGTGATCAGCAAGGTGACCTTTTTAACAATGTGACTTGTTACCAAGGTGACCTTATTAACAACGTGACTTGTTACCAAGATGACCTTATTAACAAGGTGATGTTTACCAAAGTGACCTTATTAACGATGTGACCTTATTAGCAATGTGACACTATTAGCACAGTGACCTGATTAGCAAAGTGGACTCGTTATCGAGACAAATATCCTATACTTTACTTTACATGAAACACATTTCGAACCATCCGAGGACACCCTTGACTGCGAGCTGGCTGCATTATTAACGTGGCTGTAAACAAGGTTCTGCTGTAGTTCCTTACATATGTAGCATTTAGTACGGGGTAAAGTTACAAAAGAGGTTGTTAGTAGGGTTGGACGGGGTCAGGGTAGATTCCAACGACCTGCCAAAACTTGTGCAATGTTTATTGAGACACATTTCATGTGTCTTTTGTGAGTCAAACAGTAAGCAGTGATCCTTTCTATCTGGTATCTCTGCCTGGGTAAGATAAATATCTCTGTGCCCCCCATAACCTAATTTCAAATTTTTTAACTTTACACATCTGTGCCACACCATATAAAAAGGAAAAATTAAATAACGTACAATTTCTCAACAAACAAAGATGAAAAGAAATCAATAAATTACCTATAGTCATAAAACACATGACAATAATCAATCTAGCAAATAATGCCACCAAACAACACAACACTATGGAATTTATATATTATGGTTAATAAGTAATGATATCCACAAATGCAGCCTAATGCACCATGCTTACAAGTATTGTGTTAATTAATGGATGTAAGTATGATCACTTGTTAGTTGTTAACTTGTTACAGACCAAAGACAACACAAGATGGCAGCAGAAACCTATCAAGAGACACTTTGTAGATGAAATTAGGAGTCCTAGACTCATAAACTGCCATAAACATCAAAGCCTAATTGTCACTGGTGTCTATAATCACTTATCATCTCACCAGAATCCTTGAAGTACCACAGTCTTGATCGTGCCACCAATGTCTCCCTTCACAGTTAGCCTAACTTCATCCCTGAAATCATCCCATCAGTGACCAATACAAGGGCAAATTTAATCGACAAAGAAACACCAAAAACTGATTACTAAGCTGGTACTACTGAAACATGAGCTGTTTTTGAAAAACAATTGTTTCAGATTCCCAAACCACACACGTCTCTCAGATTCTAATGATCAGGTTTGATGGAGTTTCATGTACTTAGCCGCCTAGTGTGCTGCCCTCTATAGTCACATGACAACTACAAACAATGTCACATGACTACCGAGAGCTGCTCATTCTGATTCTGAAGGGACTGATCAATTGAATTGACCAAAAAACGGTGTGTCCGGCAATCGAATGGGTAGTGTGCTGGACTGTCTACTACAGTTCGAATCCTGGTGCCGCCAAGTGCTGGTTCTATACTGGTTCAGCTACTGTGTTATAAATTAGGCAATTTTTTTTAAATCCTACAGTGAATGTTGCTTTTGGAAGAGGTGCCATAGGCTGTTGGTATTGTAAAAGCTTTTGTAGTAGAAGCTTTATTTTTCTTATGGTAACCATGTCATGAGGTATATCGTGATTTTCAATGGCCCATCATTACTCAACATATTCTTAAATACATACATGCAATAAAGTTTAAATAAAAAATATACATAGTTAACAACAATACTACGGGAGGGTAGTTAATAAAATAATAAATATTTTCTTTTACAAAAAAATTAATTAAAAATAAATATACACTGTATATTGAAAATAATAATAACAACAACATTAATAATTGTAATATTAAAAATAATAATAAAACAATTTTTTTTTTAAATTATAACATGAAATTACAAATAATAAAAATACATATTAGGTGATCATCCTATGGTTAAATAAAAATGACATTACAGTATATAACAAAATTATTTAAACACTTTGCCATTTCGGTTGTTAACAAACATTCATTATATTATGTCTATGTCAGGAGAAATAAACATGCAGGAAAATGGGAAAAATTGTTGTGGACTCAAAGAACTCATTCTAAATACAATCTGACAGAGTACCCGGTAATCAATAAATCACCGTGGTGACGGCGTGATCGTTCAGTAGGAAGAAGAAGACATTTTCATCCTCACCTGTGCCTTTGAACACCAAGAACCCGATGTCTCCCGAAGTGTCGGCAGGGAGACCCAGCAGTGGCCGGAGGGATCTCTTCCCATTTCTTGATGGGACACGACGTCCTGGTGGACACACGGATGACAGAAACATTTCAACAACATCACATCATCATGGCTGAATGAACAGAGGTCCAGAGATAATAATAATAATAATAATAACATTTATAAAGCGCCATAAATCTAGAAATATCCGTTCATGAATATGTTATAGCGTCGGGGGACATATGATCGACCGTTTTTGCGTAGTTTTTCGTGTTTTATTCGCCTTTGATATAAAGTTACGCAATTTAAATTATTCTCTATTCAAAGCATATTCATTGACGATTTCTACAAACACAAAAAAATTGCTTGATACAATTTGGTGACAACATACCAGTAGTGATTACCTTCTCACCCAATAGGTCACAGGGGGTCCCTAATGTCAGTAATGATCGTCCATTCAGCACATAGACTTGAGTAATGATGTGTCAACAATTATTTTATTCGCCCATGACATCAGTTCGTGTTTTTATTTACACATATATACAATTACGTTAGTACAGTAACAGTCAACACCAAATCACAAAATTTATTGCATTTATGAAACGGTCGATCATTAGGGACCCTGTCGATGAAAGGTACCCACACGCTATACATGTGTCATAGAATTATAATACTAAGTTTGTTAAGGTAAATAAAATACCTAAAATATGTATAAAAAGTAATAGATATAAATAATAAATAATAAAATAAATAAGTTAGCTAAAGATATTTATTAAAATAAATGGTATTTTGATAATAAAATAATGAGTATAACATTTTGTAAAATTAATGTAAAACATGTACAATATAATAAATAGGTAAAAATAAAATACAAATTAAATAAACTGACAGGTGTCTACACTTCATACACAGCCCGGAATAGGTGGGTTTTCCATAGGTACACAGACATTACTTAAATAACACACGATGAAGTTATTAATTCTTCAGGGTTTTTCTGCTCTACATGTATCATTAAAATACTACTAATAAGTTTTCTTTGTGGTGGATTTTGTATGCGTTTGTGAGTACAATAGCCTATTAAGCACTCTCATCTACACAACCAGCATATCTAAATTCGATGCTAACTCCAGCAAGAAATTCCAGACAGCTACTACTACCAGTAGTAACTTATTTACATTGCTTGGGTGAAAACTAAAGCTGGGACCCGACCTTTTTCGGTTGCCGCACCAACGGTGTATAATTCGCTTCCTGCCAGTGTTAAATCAGGTAATATTGTTTCATTGCACCAACGTCTAAAAACCTATCTCTTTAATGCTGCCTATCCTCCTTAGCCTCCTAGCTTCTTCATCCATCCATTGACGACTCACGCATTGCTTTCGATTATGAGATTGATTAATCCCTTGGTTTTGTCGCACCACTGAGCTTGATCTTCGAGGATATTGACACAAAAGAAGTTGTTAAATTATTATTATTATAGTTCTTTACGTTGCCTCTCTTTAGACAATTAGACATGTTTAAAGGTATCAATTTATGTTGTCCAGTTTTGCATAATAGTGATAATACCAATAAAATCTGGTCTTAATCCTGAGCAGTTTTATTGACCCCAAAATTCTAAATATGTATGACAGCTACAGAGTACAGAGAAGAATAAATAAATGCAAACAATAATTTTTAGTAACTGTTATAAAAGATTTGTTTGATTTTGTCTCATGTTAATATAGTATGCTTTGTCTCTTTGTAAGATCCAACAAACGCAACCATTTTCAATTGTAATTGTTTGGTTTGTCAATCCAATTTAACAAATTGACATCTTTAATCAAATTAAATGCCCTCTACAAACATGAAAACTTAATAAAAAAATGACAATTCTTACCTGTTTCTCAATAAAATCACATGCATTCCACAAACGTGAAAACTAATACAAAAAGACAATTCTTACCTGTTGCTCGGAGCTGTCTTGAAAGGTGACATTTTCTCGAAATCATAATTCAGTTCGTTCTCCAAACTGTCATCGAGTTGGAAATTCTTCATCAGTGTCGAGTCCAGATCTTCAGTGGTCTCAGGGAACTCATCCTTAAGTTTGGCGGGTCCATCATCTTCGCTGGTCACATGACGCACGGATAAAGGTTGAGCGTCATCGGTGCCGTCTGGTGACGTTTCCGTTGCCATGTTATTGACACCGTTGGTATCCACTGCTATGTCTGCATGAATGTTCACATGACCTTGTCCATGACCTTGTATGTCGGTCGATTCTTCCATCTTCAAATTTTTCATCATTTCCCCCGTGGAACTTTCACCATTTTCTTTATTACTGCAATTCTGTCGTATGGTGTTTCTTGGTGTATTCATCTTTGTCCGTTTTGATACTTTCACGTTTCTGACAAGAACGCGATCACTGATGGGCGGCCCACGGGCGGGAACAAGCTCTCTCATGATGTCATCGAGTGAGGTGTCACCACCTGGTGGCATCGATGCGACACTACTGGACGAAGTGAGATCAGACGTGATATCCACAGTCATATGTTGTTTGTCAACGCTGCGATTTGTCACATCGCATCGTTTTCGGCGGTTCTTTTCACACGGAGACTGTGTGACGGCAAACTGCTCTTTCAGTTCACTAAGAATGTCCATCAGGTCTGTGTCGCCATGGTTACCACTGGGAACATTCGCAGTGGTGACATCAGTTTCTATGGCCTCTGACGCGACTTCCACACAGTTGTGTTTGTGTGGATCATGTCCTTGTCTGTCTTCTCTGCAAAGGTCATAGTTCAGACGTCCTTCTGTCATTGGTGTCGTCTTGTCACTAGATCGTCTCTGATTGGTCACATTTGGCCCCTTTAGTTCAGACAAGATGTCACTCAACGTGGCATCCCTATGGTGCAAATCTGACGTTTGGACACCGTTTTCTGGTGAAGTTTTCGTGCAGATGTTCGACATCCTTCTGCTGGTCCACCTATACGGATGACACGCCTCACTCTGAGATCCTTCCTTGTCCTTGTCTTCATCTATTACCTCTCCCTCTTTCTCTCCATCATGTGATCCATCTTCCACAGGTTCCATGTGCACCGATCCCGTTTTCTCTCCCAGCCTTTCCCCATCACCAAGATTCATTGACTCCTTGGTGCTGTCCCCACGTTTCCCCGATGGAATATTCCCTTTTGTGGCAGATGGGTTCTGATGTTCCCGCTCCCCTTGCATATCTAGTTTTATCCGGATCCTTTCCACGGCGTTCCCGTGCTCCCTTCTCCTCGAAACCCCCGCCATCCCTGCTAACCGTTTTGGACAGGGAGACAATCCTTTAACCGACAGCCTCTTCACCCCACACCCATTTGAACCAGACCCACCAATAACATTGCTGCCAGTAGACAACCGAACTATATCAATCCCAGTCTCCGCCAACGCAGACCGAAAACTTTCATCTTTTGAATTCCACACGCGATTCCCATCATGCAATTCTCTCGCCAAGACGACCGAACTACTAGATCGCTTTTTCTGCGTGCGTGGTTTCTTCGCAATTGGTTTCTTCTGAATGCGGCCAGCATTTCCCAGGCTTACCGATGATGAGAGAAAGCTACGGCTGTTAAAGTTTTTTCTCACGGTTGACTTCTTTCCTGGTTCACTGTCTGGAGTGTCCGGTATGATGTCTGGACTGGGGGCTGATTCGTTAGTCGCCCCTTTACCCTCGGGGGTTAGTAGTGTTTGTTTCTGGTGCTTAGGTGCTACTGAAGAAACCTGGTTAACATTTGTGTTGTTTGGTCGATCTTGTGACAGGTTTGAAGGGTCAACTTCCTGGCTTTCAGGGATGCTTGATACAGCATCCGCTGCATTCTGAAGATGCTCAATTTGCTGTTGATTCTTTACATCTTCTTTTGAGTTCATGTCTTTGGTCCGACTTATCACAGACGAAGAAGATTTTAACTTTACAACTTTACCTTTTGGCGAATCAAACTGTGTAATGTTTAATTTGGACGCAGCAGGTGATTTTGCTGTGGGATTATGGTTAGCGTCATGCACATACACATTTGACCCAAACGTTGACGTCAAAGATGACTTTGAAGTGAACAATGCTGTCTTTTTTCCAACTGGTTTTTGTTTTGGAGTTGCACTTATAATAACGCAGTCATCATCAGCATCACCATGGCAACCAGGAGACACCTGGTGACCATCAGAGGCAACTTCTGTTGTCGTGGTAACCTTTCTGCTGGTTGGACGTTTCCCAATTTGAGTGAATAGAGAACTCTGTCGTACTGGGGCAGTCTTCTTGCTGTTACAGCCATTCTGAAATAATTGAACATTATTTAAAAAAGAAATAATGTCTATTAAAATTTGCATTTTTGATGACACATAAGTTGTTTGTTGAAGTGTATACAACTGTACATTACACCACAATAAGGTCATAGTATTTACATAAATAATCAAATTTTTGGTCAAACTATGTTATTAAATAGTTGGAAATAAAAAAGCTACTTAATATATTTGGAAAAACATGATAAATTGTAAAAATAAAAAAATATATATCACAACATTACTAGATTAACTAAAGGTTAATCTGAGTAATCCAAGAAGCCAGATTAATGACCGATATTGTCACAACTGGTAGATCACAAATCAAACCAATAAGTTTTAATTAAACTAATAAATCAAATGTTATTGTTTTGTCATTGAAAAATAATAAACTGGCCAATAATGGCTTTTGAGTCATTCAAGACTGGCAAACAATAATAAATATTTCTGGCCAAGGGCATGGTAACTGTGTTTCTGAATAGAGGGAATATGAGAAACTAATAAATGAGCCAGTGTAATCAAACACAATGAGCCGGTGTAATCAAACACAATGAGCCGGTGTAATCAAACACAATGAGCAAGTGTAATCAAACACAATGAGCCAGTGTAATCAAACACAATGAGCAAGTGTAACTACTAATCAAACACAATGAGCCAGTGTAATCAAACACAATGAGCAAGTGTAACTACTAATCAAACACAATGAGCAAGTGTAATCAAACACAATGAGCCAGTGTAATCAAACACAATGAGCAAGTGTAACTACTAATCAAACACAATAAGCCAGTGTAATCAAACACAATGAGCCAGTGTAATCAAACACAATGAGCAAGTGTAACTACTAATCAAACACAATAAGCCAGTGTAATCAAACACAATGAGCCAGTGTAATCAAACACAATGAGCAAGTGTAATCAAACACAATGAGCCAGTGTAATCAAACACAATGAGCAAGTGTAACTACTAATCAAACACAATGAGCAAGTGTAATCAAACACAATGAGCCAGTGTAATCAAACACAATGAGCAAGTGTAACTACTAATCAAACACAATGAGCCAGTGTAATCAAACACAATGAGCAAGTGTAACTACTAATCAAACACAATGAGCCAGTGTAATCAAACACAATGAGCAAGTGTAACTACTAATCAAACACAATGAGCAAGTGTAATCAAACACAATGAGCCAGTGTAATCAAACACAATGAGCAAGTGTAACTACTAATCAAACACAATGAGCCAGTGTAATCAAACACAATGAGCAAGTGTAACTACTAATCAAACACAATGAGCCAGTGTAATCAAACACAATGAGCAAGTGTAACTACTAATCAAACACAATGAGCAAGTGTAATCAAACACAATGAGCCAGTGTAATCAAACACAATGAGCAAGTGTAACTACTAATCAAACACAATGAGCAAGTGTAATCAAACACAATGAGCCAGTGTAATCAAACACAATGAGCAAGTGTAACTACTAATCAAACACAATGAGCAAGTGTAATCAAACACAATGAGCCAGTGTAATCAAACACAATGAGCCAGTGTAATCAAACACAATGGGCCAGTGTAATCAAACACAATGAGCCAGTGTAATCAAACACATGCCAATCAATCCAAATAACCTGATGTGTCAAAACTAATGTCACAGCTCAGCATTTATTGGTCAAACCATCCGGCATGGCAAAAAACTTGACGTGTCATAACTAACGTCACAGTTCAGCACTTATTGGTCATTTGGCATGACCAAATTTAAGCCTCCACAATATTGAACATTTTATTAGAAACTAAAAATATGATACAGCATTCTGAGTTAACTACCGATATTAAAAGTAACCTTCTGTTTCTATTTTAAGCAGTTTTAAATCACATTTCTTGTAAAAGATCTTGATGGGAAAACCTTCCTGGAGTGACCAGTTATCAAACACCTACTTGAAAGAACATCGATATCGTCTTCTGTTTTCCATCATTGGCAGGATCTTTATGCTGAAAAATATATATAAATATTATCCACAGAGATTCAAAGAACCAAAGACTACTCTTTAATAGCATGTATGATTATAGATTATATCCATGATGATATCTGATAATCACTGATAGTACCGTCACATTTAAAATAATGCTCAGGCTCAATTTCAAAAATGAATACAGGAAATAATTGCTTGTAGACACTGTCCTAACTATTCTGCCCATATAAATCAGCTATTAACTACACTGGTTTTGGAAGAAATCCACTGTACATGTGGTATGGATTATTTATTTTCAGTAATTTAGGTAATCAAGACATGCAATACGTTATTAGATAATAAAAGTTCCAGAAATTATAATTTTCATGAAAACTAAACTGATGGACAATTTTAGTATTTAAACCTATTTACCAAAACTTAATAAACACAGCATTAAAAAAGACACCAGTTAAAAAACAAAAGCTAAATACAAATGTTATTCTAGATTTAATACTTTTCGTGTGCAAAATGTGACACACTTTTTTGTTCGTTTTCCCCATTGTTGCTGTTGGTGTTGTTGTTGTTGTTGTTGCTAAATTGCTGTTGTTCAAGTCAAGATTTCCATGAAAGAAGAATCACACCTGAAAAGGAAATAAACATTGATGTATCTGTTGAGGAACACCAACATGTTAAGTATCACCAAACTTTAAGTTCATTTTGATGGCTAACCTTGGAGCTGAGCCATGCACAATTAATGATAATAGATAAAAACTGTCAGAAGTGTCAGATTTTTTATTTGAAATTTCATGAAACTGCTGTTTCGTTAATATTTCATTTACGTGCATGAAACAAGCACCATTGCACTTCAATTAGTGATTATGATCAGGGAAAAATCATGTTTTTAATGCAAAAGGTTTATATGCAAAATTACATATATTCAATTGGCAAGCCATCAGAAAACACCACAAAATGTGTAACTTTACACATCTGTAGTTTGCTTAATATTTCACTTAAATACATGAAACAACTACCATCAAGGCATCATACTTCTCATGAAGACTAGTACTATCAGGGAACATTAAATCAATTTCGAAAGAAAAATTTGGTCCAACCACCCTAGCCAAAGTTTACTTGTTCTCAGATGTTCGACATTTACATATTTGTAAGCTGGTGTCGTTATAATAAAAACGACAGCATGCTGTCGACAAGTTCCATTCCAAGCGTGACAGCTATTCAATATCCAGGCCATGTTGGTTTGTTTACGTTCTACAGCCCTGGACTTACCCTATTATCGCTCCATTACCCGAAGCGAAACGTCTACGTCATCATGCAATGTTTCTAGAAAGAAGTGTGATTCATAAAACTGACATTCGTATATATCGATGTCCTCAAGCACTACACGAGGACTACTGCTCTTAACAACCACATCAGGACGAAAACAATCAGGGAACCCACAACATTATTATTTTCCCGCCGAATCTCTACAATTGCGTGCTGCCCTCTAGAGGGTAGAAGAATAGCAATTTATACGTAAGAAACCATGGTCCGCCATGTGGCGCCACTGTTATAGTTAAGGAAATTACTCTGGGCTGCGACTTTGTGTTGTGTGCGATCTATTTAGGTATAACAAATATATACGTAAATGCCTGACGTATCCCTTATCAAAAAGTACCTCCAATCTAACTGCATTAATAATAATGTTGACTGAAGTATTTTTATGTTCTACTTCAGGAAAAGTACAAGTAACTCACCTTATGATAGTCAGACTACTGATGTAAGACCACAATAAGGTACTAAAGAGTACCCTATAAAAACAGCATTATGCAGGTTGTATGCATTTCTGTGAGCATATATCTAGTGTGGAGTGAGTAGAAATGATGTTTTGTGCAGCGTGGCACCAGAGCTGTCAAATTATGACAGCTGTCAGTCGGTGCATTTCTGCGTATTAATACAGTTGTCATTTTGCTTGGTGATGTAATCAGGGACAATCCGTGGGTGGTTCAAGCAACAATGGAGGGGTGTAAGGTTTGAAAGAAGTTTGTGGGAGCCTGAGGTATTAAAAGTTTACGATTTTTTTCACTGAACCTCTGTCTGTGGAGGTTAAATATGCTGTAAAATTTTCAATAACAGGTCACATCAAGATTAGTGGGAAATGAAGGAAACATTATAATGG
>OZ024865.1:41701699-41719199 GCA_964017155.1 Oasisia sp. SBJ-2009
AACATGAGGCTCAAATGGTAAATATTAGCCAACCTTTCGAGCATTGAAAATAGTCTAGTTATTAAAATCATTGTTGTCTAGTCTAATGATTACATGTATTATTAAAATCAGTGTTGTCTAGAATCCAGTGTCCCATTGTTGTTGTTTCAGGCTCTGAGAGACATGGAGTCGACCACGAATGAGGTCCCCAAACTTACTGGTGGACGGCCGTGCCAACCCACTGACAATAAACTGTGTGTTGTGTGTAAAAAAAGCCGAACCTTTAGTGTTGCATCCAAGATTAACGTCATACCACAAACTCCTAGAGACAGTGAAGGAGCGAGCCAGCTTGCATGATGCAGTGCAGAAACGGTTTAAAGACTGCACAGCAGAAACACTGCAAAGAGAGAATGCTGTTTGGCATCGTACTTGCTACTCCAGGATGACGAACACAGTCCAGAGAGAGCGTGCAAGAGACCGACAGCAACACGCCATGTCTACTGGGTCACACACTCCCAGGGTGAAAGGTCGCAGATCAAGAACTGCTGATGATGTGAATAACGTGACTGGCTCAGCTGAACCATATACCCGATCATCAACACGACCTTTGAACAAGGACATGTGTTTCTTTTGCCAGACAGACAATGACCAGAAACTCTTCACTGTCAGAACAGGGAATGCCGGACAATCACTAAAGCAAGCAGTGCAAGCGTCTTCAGATCCAGAACTGAAAACTAGATACAGTACTTGCATTGCTGATGATGATGCCCATGCTATGGATATCCAGTATCACAAAGCTTGCTGGACCAAACACGTGTTCCACGTTATGCGGGATGACACCAACCAAGCACCCAAGATAAAACAAAGTCCCACACAAGGATCCAGCTTCGTTGAACTGCTGAACATCATAGATACACAGACCAGAAATGGAGCATACCTCTCAATCCAAGACATCGAGAACACATATGTCAGCATGCTACATTTGGGTGGAACAGAGGCCCTGAAAAATCATTCACCTGCCTTCACCAGGCAATGGTTGAAAGACAGAATCCTTTCTGAATTACCGCACGTAACATCAATCCGACAGAGAAACATGCGAAGTCTTGTACTGTCCAGAGGCCTGCGATGCAGACATGCTCCAGACTGCTATCAGAACTGCAGATGACACTGAAAGCATGAAAAACCTCTACCAATCAGCCAGACACCTTCGCCAACGAACTGAGCAGTTCACCAAGACAGTGAAGACGTCCAGTTCCATAGTAGTAACCAGTACCCTGGAAGATGTACCGGTGGAACTGTATACCATGATCCGCTGGATAATGGCGGGACCTGCAGACAAACTGCAAACAGAAGTGCGGACAACTATTGTTGACAGGGGTACACTAACCCTGAGCCAAAACCTGATGTTTGGTTTCAAATCCAAGAGGCACATCACATACAAGCCGAGTGACGAGGGTGCTGGATTCCGGTCTCAACAAGCTAGGGAAAACTCCCAAGTACTGGGATTGGCCCTGACCATCCTTCACGACACAAGAAACAAGAAACTTGCGAATCTCCTCAATGCACAGGGTCACTGTGCGCCATACAGCCGTGCCCTCATCATGGAAACAGCCCTTGCCAATGCTGTAGTGGAGAACACAAAGCAGTGCCAGGGGCTGCATGTGCCACCTTTCTTGAAGAATGGCACGTTTATGTTCTTTGCCTCAGACAACACAGACTTTGCTGAGGACACTGCTGATGGCAAGGGTACAACACATGGGACAGTCACTGCCATCTACCAGAAGGCTGGTGCACCTGGTGAACCAATCACACCCTCTCTCTCAACGCATTGGTGACACAAAGTCAAAGAGTCTCTTGGTGACTCCATACCATACAGCCATGCTACCGTGTGAGAAGCCAAAAGCAACTGCATCGCAGCAGCGGGCGAGGGAGTTCAGCATCAACAACTCTGGTGTAGCAGATAGCTTCAACTTACACAACTTGGATGGGTTGTCGCCTCAACTCTTTCCAGGATGAAGGATGAAAGGTCAAGCCAAATTCCAGGTTGGGCTGGCTACAACTCCTTGCTGCCAACAAGCAAGCCGCTGACCGAGGTTGGTGCCCTGCCCCTACTCCCAGAAGTGGCACACGAGTGGTCAACTCTGCTAACAGTGATGAAGCAGGCACATCAGTTAAATGAGTTGACAGTTGTAAAAGAGTACATCACTGTCATAACCTATGACATGGCCCTCTATGCGAAAGCAGTTCAGCTGGTGGATGCTCCTTCACTGCCTCTAGGAGGTTGTGGTATGACGTTAATCTTGGGCGCAACACTAAAGGTTCGGCTTCGTTTTGACACACAACACACAGTTTATAGTCAGTGGTTTGGCACGGCCGTCCACCAGTAAGTTTGGGGACCTCATTCGTGGTCGACTCCATGTCGCTCTGAAACAACAACAATGGGACACTGGAATCTAGACAACAATGATTTTAATAATACATGTAATTATTAGACTAGATAACAATGATTTTAATAACTAGACTATTTTCAATGCTCGAAAAGTTGGCTAATATTTACCATTTGAGCCTCAGGTTGTTACTTAGAATTTATGTATATTTATGAAGCCGAGATATTGCAAAATGTGAGCAAAATATAGTCGCCATTTTGAACATCCAAGTTTGGTTCCGCCCTAGAACCGGTCCCGGAGAACACGTGTCGGTGAGGACAAGGTGTGTTCCAATCGCCTCACCGTCCACACGACGACAGCCACCTCGGTGCCGGGGGGAAACATCAATAACACGTGTTAATGCACCATTTACTCTTCATTATCGCCCACAGATATGACACTTCGTTTCAACGTTGGGCGACGCAAGAACTGGCCATATCGTCTAGTTTGCGAACTACAGTAAGATGGGGAGACGTTCTTCTTCAACTTCTACTTGAACTGTTTGCAATTTCTGCGACAGCATGTTTCAATCATCGATGACAATTATAGAATGCTACTACCTTTCCGCTAATATCGTCCGCCATTTGTGAAAGTTGGGGAAACACGTGAGTCGTCTGGAACGGAATTTCCTGTTCGATTCGTGTGTAGATACGTTTTGAATCGATGCATGGACCAATTCAGTTTGCTGTTTCCGTATCCTCACCACAAACCGCATCCATAAATATGTGATCATTCCTGTACGATTCCACTGTAGCCATTTATTACCGCATATCGCATGATGCACCAATACGTATGGTGTCCAAGCTTAAGAGCAGGGATCCCGAAAGTACGTGTACCGGACATAATGTTGTTTTTGAATTGGTATTTTTTGTAGTGTTGCGAATGAAAGCCTACCGCAGATGACCAAACGAATGTGCGTGCCCTCTTTCGGAAATGAGCAACTTGAAATAAAGAGGGAACAAGTGAGAGGAATTACAAGAGTTTGCTGCGCAACATTGTAGACTATTCGCACATCGTCAGTGATACTGCATTTCGGGCATACGTCCGTCCGTCCGTCCGTCCGTCCGTCCGTCCGTCCGTCCGTCCGTCCGTCCGTCCGTCCGTCCGTCCGTCCGTCCGTCCGTCCGTCCGTCCGTCCGTCCGTCCGTCCGTCCGTCCGTCCGTCCGTCCGTCCGTCCGTCCGTCCGTCCGTCCGTCCGTCCGTCCGTCCGTCCGTCCGTCCGTCCGTCCGTCCGTCCGTCCGTCCGTCCGTCCGTCCGTCCGTCCGTCCGTCCGTCCGTCCGTCCGTCCGTCCGTCCGTCCGTCCGTCCGTCCGTCCGTCCGTCCGTCCGTCCGTCCGTCCGTCCGTCCGTCCGTCCGTCCGTCCGTCCGTCCGTCCGTCCGTCCGTCCGTCCGTCCGTCCGTCCGTCCGTCCGTCCGTCCGTCCGTCCGTCCGTCCGTCCGTCCGTCCGTCCGTCCGTCCGTCCGTCCGTCCGTCCGTCCGTCCGTCCGTCCGTCCGTCCGTCCGTCCGTCCGTCCGTCCGTCCGTCCGTCCGTCCGTCCGTCCGTCCGTCCGTCCGTCCGTCCGTCCGTCCGTCCGTCCGTCCGTCCGTCCGTCCGTCCGTCCGTCCGTCCGTCCGTCCGTCCGTCCGTCCGTCCGTCCGTCCGTCCGTCCGTCCGTCCGTCCGTCCGTCCGTCCGTCCGTCCGTCTTCTGTCTTTCTTCGAACTCATGTCTAACTTGTGCGTATCTACTACATGGACACACATGACACGAACACACGTGACACGAACACACGTGACACGAACACACGTGACACGAACACACGTCACACGAACACACGTCACACGAACACACGAACACACGAACACACGAACACACGAACACACGAACACACGAACACACGAACACACGAACACACGAACACACGAACACACGAACACACGAACACACGAACACACGAACACACGAACACACGAACACACGAACACACGAACACACGAACACACGAACACACGAACACACGAACACACGAACACACGAACACACGAACACACGAACACACGAACACACGAACACACGAACACACGAACACACGAACACACGAACACACGAACACACGAACACACGAACACACGAACACACGAACACACGAACACACGAACACGCGAACACGCGAACACGCGAACACGCGAACACGCGAACACGCGAACACGCGAACACGCGAACACGCGAACACGCGAACACGCGAACACGCGAACACGCGAACACACGAACACACGAACACACGAACACACGAACACACGTCACACGAACACACGTCACACGAACACACGTCACACGTCACACGTCACACGTCACACGAACACACGTCACACGAACACACGTCACACGTCACACGTCACACGTCACACGTCACACGTCACACGTCACACGTCACACGTCACACGTCACACGAACACACGTCACACGAACACAGCGCAGTAAATGTTTCGGAGACGAAGTCTGTTTATTTTGTAAAAATAATAAATATAAACAGGTATGTACACTTACATAATTACAGGACGCATGCGCAAACAAATACGCGCACGCTTACATCGTATGTTAATAATAACTATATTACAGATCACTTCCGCCCAGTGAATGCTAACAACGTTTTGATCTGCAGTTGAAGAAATTCAAATCGTATACCGCCATCTACATTAACAGTTCAACAAACGGCCAAAGTGTAATCGCAAATCGCTGCAGCAACAACAACAATCATAATCATAGTAATCATAATATAAAGTAACAATGCCAACGCGACCGGAAGTGACGTCATTACTAGCGGTTGCGTCCGTCGTTCGCGAGTAGGGATAGCGAGATTACGGGAGATAGGCATTAGCGGAGCGTTATGATCGCCGACGTTCACGTCTCGGATGTTAATATTTAATATTTCTCTCTCCCAAAGGGGGCGCTCCGGTCGCCTTATGACACCTCCGTCAGCGCTTGGCATTTTGCGCACGCACGTTTATAATTCCACTTTAAACGGCTTAGCGTTCAAGACGGGACATCGGCTAACAGGCTTAATTTCCCGTCCCGAGACTCAAGCCGTAATTGGCTGGAACATGACGTACTAGCGCGAGAACACCGCGCAAAACGCCAGCGACGGAGGTGTCGCGTCGAAATGAACGGAAGTGACGTCACTCAAAACCCGTTTTGCTGAGCCAGAATATAGCACGTGCGAACCACTAAGCGTGAGCAATTATGACCGTATTGTTCGCGTTGAAACATCACATTCTTGCTATGAGTATGACACATATCTGCTGTTTGACTACGACGAATATTAAAAGGGAAAAGGAATGAAAACAAGGCGCTAATGAGTAAATAAATGTTTTCGTCACACATATTCGACGTCCAACCGACATTTCCGGTCAAGAAATCGGATTGTATCAATACGACAATTCGAGGGAAACTGTCTATGTGTTCGTCTAGTTCAACTAATAAGTATATGGAAACGAACTACCGTGATTCATGTATAGTATATTAGGCGACGAGATTCAAAGTCTATAATTAATTAAAAATAACGTAGTCAATACTAATCATGCACATTTCCCCTTCGCCATGTTAACGTTTTTGGTTTATGATGTTTGTTTATATAAATTTCTACTCTGCACCATAAAAGTTATGTTAAAGTTGTTAATCTGCCTCGCATCGAATATCACTCATAAATTTATCTCATTAATCATTGGTACCCTTACCATTTATCTCTATGTTATTGTTGTCTTCTCCGCTCGTACCATTTACCTCTATATCAGTCATTACCCATTACGACTCGTACCATTTATCTTCATCATTATCACCGCCCAATGCGTTCCTTACCACTTAGCATAATAACTATCTTCATTCATTAAGCCTGTATCAGTTACACCCATCTCTTCCCGGGTGCCGTATCATTTTATCTCCATTCCTTCTGTTATTCACAGCGACCCGTATTGTTATCACCGCATCTAACGTTATCAACATAACAAAATACAATTTGTCGCTACCTGTTTTGTTATTCCCTAGTACCGCTCCCAGTTATCTCCATCACAAATGTTATCACTTCTGTTATCTCCACCTGTATTGTTATCGTTCGCGATTATCTCCACCTGTTTTGTTATCGTTCGCGATTATCTCCACCTGTATTGTTATCGTTCGCTATTATCTACACCTGTATTGTTATCGTTCGCGATTATCTCCACCTGTATTGTTATCGTTCGCTATTATCTACACCTGTATTGTTATCGTTCGCGATTATCTCCACCTGTATTGTTATCGTTAGGGATTATCTCCACCTGTATTGTTATCGTTAGGGATTATCTCCACCTGTATTGTTATCGTTAGCTATTATCTCCACCTGTATTGTTATCGTTCGCTATTATCTACACCTGTATTGTTATCGTTCGCGATTATCTCCACCTGTATTGTTATCGTTCGCTATTATCTTCACCTGTATTGTTATCGTTCGCTAATATCTACACCTGTATTGTTATCGTTCGCTATTATCTCCACCTGTATTGTTATCGTTCGCTATTATCTCCACCTGTATTGTTATCGTTCGCGATTATCTCCACCTGTATTGTCATCGTTCGCTATTATCTCCACCTGTATTGTTATCGTTCGCTAATATCTACACCTGTATTATTATCGTTCGCTATTATCTCCACCTGTATTGTTATCGTTTGCGATTATCTCCACCTGTATTGTTATCGTTTGGGATTATCTCCACCTGTATTGTTATCGTTTGGGATTATCTCCAACTGTATTGTTATCGTTTGGGATTATCTCCACCTGTATTGTTATCGTTCGCAATTATCTCCACCTGTATTGTTATCGTTTGCGTTCTCTACCATTTATCTTGTCATTCACGTCATGCATCAATATAAATGAATGGTCCAACACCGGGGACCATTTCACTAAGATAAAGAGCTCTAAACGGAAATCTAACATTAAACAAAATCCGTTGTTAACATGAATAATTTATCTCCAAACACAAATATTTACGGCTATATTACCGAGCACACTATATCCCTGACACACCCCTGACGTTATCACGTGGGGCGTCGTGGTTTTGACAATTTTCAATTTCAAGATCAATGTTAAGGATAACAAATTATTCTAAAGAGCAAAATCGGGTTTAAGAGCTCTTAACAACGTTAGTGAAATGGTCCTCTCATCTGTGCAACGTTTATCGCCAACAATGGTCTCTCGTTGTTAACATCTCCGTCTAGCTAAACCAACGACTTGTCCAACATGATACAGTATCGTCCAGTAATGTCAAACCTATCAACCATTTTTTATCAGTAAGTAGTTTTGAAATACTGGTGTCATGCAGAATTTCTAAATACGCCCATACAAACAGGAAAATAACTTTACAACTTGTTTGAATTTTCCAAGAGTGTCACTTCCAATTGGTGGATAGAATATCGTGCGTCGGTTGAACACACCACGAAGTAGTGCCAACTACGCTATAGAGTAAATGACAGCAATAATACAACTGTAGAGAAAACGTAAAAGCTCGCCGTTAAGCTACACGTAAAAAGAGTAATTATATAAAGTGTATCGAAACGCGTACGTGGAGTCGCCAGTGAAAATGATATGACTGTTTGTATGCAGCAGCGACGTCTATCGGCCGCCGACGATCGTCTGTCCACGATAGAAATTGTCCCGTCGTTCCTTTCGCGTGGAACTTCCGAAGACAACGCGCGCCTGCCCGTCGCACGGTCACGTCGCTGTCTGGTCGCACTACGTGTCCATCCGAGTTGGCAAGTGCGAGCGCCACCTTGCGGTATTACGTCATGGCGCTGTAGGTGTTGTGATATGTTCGGCCGCGCGGTACGCTCTGTATTTGCTTCCTAGTGATTGCTGCATCGCATCGAATAGAGTGATCGAGAACATCTCGCTATCCAGCGAGAAACCCGTTTAGCGAGAGTTCCGCATCGCGACGACGAGACCGCGCTGACGTCACGCGTCTTCAACCGCGCGCCACCTGGCGTGGAAACGAACAAACACCTCGCGCGCGCACCGTTCCAGCGCCGTTCCGCGCTCTTTGGTTGTCGCGTTGTTGCTGGTTGCCATGGGCAACCACGAGCCGCGGTCACGTGGACGGCATGTTCCGTAACTCCTCGTAGTGCGCATCACACAGCCAGCGGATGTCCTTGCCGATGAAGAGCGGCCGCAGCGGCCCGAAGCGCCCCGGACTCGTGCGGATGCGCAGGAAGCGGGCCAGGTCGTAGCGGTTGGCGCTCGACGGGGCGTGGAAGACGGCGTCGGCGTCTAGAGCGTTGCCGATCTTGAAGTACAGGTCCGGGTAGCCGTCGCTGCAGTTCGCCAGCACTTTCGTGAGCATCGTCACGACGCGGTCCTTGTTCTTGATGAGCCACGCGTACGGGGTGCTTGTCCACGGCGCTCAGGTAGTCGTAGTTCTTGACCAGCTCGGCGATGACCGGCGCGAGCATGCGGCCGTTGAGCGCGTGGTCCGGCACGCCGTTGATCACCTGGACCATGGCGAGCGCGAGCGCGATCAGACTGCCCATCTGGTCGCCGACACGCCGTACGAAGGCGCCCGATTGGTTCAACCGGAAGCCGCAGCCGTCGGCGAAGTGCCAGTATCCGGTGTACTCGCACAGGAAGTGCGCCTCGAAGCCCTCGAGGAAGCGGAGGCGGCACGACATGTACCAGTCCCGCGTCGACACGGCCGAGCTGGGCGGCAGGATGAGGACGAGTCGCGGGTGTTCGTACTCGGGCAGACTGAGGCAGTGCGACGACACGTGGTCGTAGATGCGGTAGTCGCCGGTGACGACACGTGACCAACTGCCGAGGTTGTGCCAGCGGCTGCAGATGGCTCTGCGCCGCGGCGACATCGTGTGGTAGCAGATGCGTTCGGGGTTGGCGTGCCGCATCAGCACGCACTTCGGACACAGCAGGAACAACTGTCGTTCGTCGTCATCGTTCTCCGATGACGTCACGCTTCCCCGATCGGAACTGACCGTCGGGCTGACGCTCAGACTTCCGCTGCCGCTGCCGCTGCAGCTGAGCGCGTGAGAGCTGACGCTCGCGCGGTCGGCAACGCCGGGGACGCCGCCTAGCGGCGGCGGCACGAACTCGTCCTCGGGGATGTCGTCGAGGTAGAGTTCGATGAACGCGAGCACCGTCTTCATCGTGCAGCACGGCGTCAGCCCGCGCACGGCGACGCGCAGCGTGTCCATGCGCGCGTGCAGCTGCACGTGCACCTTATGCATGACGTCATCCTGCGCGTCGCTCGCCGGCGACCCGGCGCGCCGGCGCACGCGCCGGCGAACCACGTAGCAGTCCTCGCATCCGCCGACGTCGGTGGCCGTGTAGAAGACGATGTGGTGCGATAGGAAGACGGGCGCCGGCTCGTCGACGATGTCCAACTGGCGCCGACCGTCGCGGATCACGTGAAGCACGAGGTCGATGAAGAAGCGCGCGCGCGGCGCGCGCACCCGGAAGTCGCACGTGATCTGCTTCTCGTCCCACTCGGGCACGTCCGGCCAGACGTCGTGACTCGGGTGTCCCGTCTCTAGGAGGTCGGGCAGCAGGAAGCGACGCTCGACGCCAGGGCCGGGGTAAGGCACGCACAGGTCAAGCGACTGTAGCGCGGACAGAAGCCACTGGGCACTGGCCACGCCGCCCCCCGCCTTCTGCAGCTGTCGGTCGATGTCGCGATGATGCAGACACCCAAGCAGCTCCGACCCCGCCACCGTGCTCGCGTCGAGCGAGTCCAGCAGACGGCCGATCTCGCCGATGAACCACGTGGGGTTGACGACGACGAGCCGCGAGAGGACGCCACCGTCGTCGTGGAAGTGCACGAGTTTGCCGCGCCGGTGGAAGTAGTGTAGCATCAGCGGCACGTCCGCCGGCGCGATGTCGAAGCTCCGCGAGATCGACACGATCTCGTCGTACGGGATGCACGGCAGCTGCGGCGCGCGCTCGTTGATCGTGGCCACGTGACGCACGAACGACAACCACTGGCCCGGTATGCCCGAGTCGCTCGCGTCTGACGTCAGACGCAATATGGCGCTCTTCAGCTGCTCGACGCTCACGTTGCTGCGCTTCGCGTCCTTCGGCAGGTTCCGATGCGAGTCGATCTCGTAGTAACCGACGATGTGCGGACAGCGCAGATGTCCGGCGGGCGGCGGCTGACCAGTCGACACGTGACCGTTCATCATCGGCTGGCCGTGCGGGAAGGTGAGGTCGACGAAACCCGCTGACCCCGAGCGCGACTTGGCGACCACCTGCCGCACGCAGCGCGATTTCGGCGCGCACAGGAGGCAGTGGCACAGGCGGGAGTCGGCGTAGTGGTGGGCGTGGTGGGCGCGACCCTCCTCCACGACGTCCTGGAGTAGACACCAGAGGTCGCTGTACGACATCGACTTGACGAGCTCGGCGTGCGTGCCGACGACCAACACCGGCGTGTCGGGCGCGATCTCGTAGAGCGCGCGCAGCCACATGCGCATGCGCGCCACGTGTCGCGCGAACAGGTGCTGCGATCCGTTCTTGAGCTCGAATGACGTCAGATCGACGACAAGCAGGTACAGGTCGACCTGGACGTTGCGCGTGTAATCGTCCAACACGTCGTTCGCGAACACGATCGTGCTCATGTAGCGGCGCGTCGGTGTCGGTGACGTCATCGTCGACGTCGACGTCGCGTCGCCGTCGTCGCCGTCGTACCGGATGTCGAACTGTTGGATCTCGAACGACGACGGCGACTCTCGCGCGATGTCGCCGCGACAGACGCCGCGATCGGCGCGCAACGCGTCGACGAGCGACGACTTCCCAGAATGCGATTCGCCGACGACGCCGACGCTGATGTCGCGCGCGCCGCCTGGCGTCTGCGAGAGGAAGCTCTCGAGTTCGAGGTGCGTCAGCAGTTGCGTCGCGTCGCAGCGCACGGACCGCGGCCGCAGCGTCACGTTGTAGTAGTCGAACCGGAAGAGCCGTCGCACGAGACCCGCAAAGCACGCCGGGATGTACTCGAGCCGGTTGTGGCTGACGTCGAGCGTCGTCAGGTCGGCGAGCGTCGACAGTTGCGTCGGCAACCGCGTTATCCGGTTGCGCGAGCACCGCAGCACGCGCAGCCCGCTGAGCGCGCCGACCCACGCGATGCAGTCGATGCGGTTGTCGCAGAACGACAGCGATTGGAGGCGCTCGAGTGACGTCATCGTGTGCGGCAGCGCGCGCAGGCGCGGTCGCTGCGTATCACAGCAGAAGCTCTTTAGGTTTTGCAGTCGGCCGATGTCGGCCGGGATCTCCTCGAGGCCATTGCGGTCGACTTTGAGCACCTCGAGCGAGATCAGCTCGAAGATGGCGACCGGAAGTCGCCGCAAGTGTGTGTGGGATAGCACCAGCGTTGTTAGGTTGAGCTCGCCGAAGCAAGCGGCACAGTCGTCGTCTAACTGCAGTCGGCAGTCGACGATAAAGAGAGTCGTCAGCCGCTCGTAGTCGATGCGCAAAAGCAGTTCGCGCAACGGCGGCATACACTCGTCCTGCACGACGACCAAGTCTCGCACAGTCTCGCGCCCCGGCGGGAAGTTGTTCTCCATGTAGTCCCTCGTGTTCTGGCGAACGAACAACATGTACTGGTCGCCGAAGCTACGGCGCTTCGTGAGCGTCGAGTCGGCGTCTGCGCCTGCGTCGCCCGCGCACGAATACACGTCGTCAATCGTGCACGTCTCCGGCAACATCTGAAGTAGAACCGGAAGGAGAATATTCAGTTTATTATTTGAAACTTGTCAGTTGGATTGTACATGTGTTCACGATAAAATCTACAAATCCACACAAGCTATGATTGCGGTTGTTTTTGCTGCTATCTGGTGACGTCGATGAGTGTAGATATGTAGACAATGCATGATTTGCGCACGCATGTACACCCGCGCGTGCATGTGTAAACATACAAGCGCGCACACTTACGCATATACACACGCATGCAAGTATACACACCCGCTCGCACATTATGTACACAGGTAGAAACACGCGCACACATATACACACGCGCACTCGAGCACGCGCACGCGCACGCACACGAGAACGAACACGAACACGCACACACGCACACACGCACGCACACACGCACGCACACATACACTCATACACACACACACACACACACACACACACACACACACACACACACACACACACACACACACACACACACACACACACACATACACGCACTCTCCCAACATCAATACGTGCGGAACATTATCGTAATTGTCGACAGGACAGAATAAGTCATAGGTTGACGTTCCATTCACGACGCATCTGACAGTCTGAGCTTCAGTGAAATGACAAATGTATTGAAGCCCTGTTTATGACGCGGCCATTACGTTGCATAGCAGGTTGGAAATAGCTCATCGGCCGCCTATTTCGCGACATCACAGGCTGCACCATTCACGTGTCCTGTTTACCGTGTTTATTGATTTGCAGCAGTCAGTTGTCGGGTAGACAATAATCCAGTTATCAATTTGGAGTCGTGTGTGATGTGCACTTGAAGCGCTATCGCTACAATACTTCTAGGTGGCAATGACGTCAGCAAGGTGCCAGGGAACGATTTAATTGGCTTGTAGTCGCGCTCGTTGACACGTAATAACTGGTATCACCATACCTACTGCTGTCTGTTGTGGGTTTGGTTATAAGGTAATGTTTGGTTTTGTGGCGGAGCGCGTTTGCAAGGTTCGTAGGCAGGGTGTGTTGTGTTACCGGGTCTACGGCGTTATGTAAATAGCTAACAAGGCAAGCAAAGAAAACCAAAACAGACGCATTCAAGCACTAGACGATCTTTGACATTTACTGATGCGACTATGTGATAGATAAAGATGGTCTGGTATGACAAGGTCCAAGTCTGACATCGTCATCTATCTACAAGAGATGAATGACGTGGCTGGAAAATGTCGCATGGCTGTAACCTATTTGACCAGCCCAACAAACGCCCTGCTGGACACCAGCTGACCATATGAGAGTACAGAGACCGCGTGACCATGACACACAAATTCTTGCAACTTTTTTTCCACACGAGTCTGTAGTGCGTCCATTTATCCATCGTGTATCTTTCAAAAATTACGTCAGGATCAACCCGGTGACTAGACATGCGTCCACAATCAAAAAGCAATTCCGTGAAGTCCCAACAGTTAAACTCCAACCATTTTCACGAGCCAACTGCTCATATGATTGGCCCAAACCCAGAACAAATAAATCTGGAAGCGAACAATCGGATTGGTCAATGTACTGGCCACCTGATACACACACGTTCCATTGGGTGGATATTGCAGCGGGGGTTTTGGTGTAAACTAGCGGAGGTGAATCCGGTCAATCTGGCCTCTTTCTTTGAAAAGCATTTCCATTAAATACATCTTCACGTGTCCTGATCCGTAGTTGTTTGAATAAATTCAGCGCGCTTTAAAAAATAGCAAACAGGAAGATCGATGGAGGAATCCTGGGTGGTCTAAGCCTACAGAATTATTCACCATCGGGATTAATTTTCTGGTTGTGTCATCAATTGCATCATCGGTAATATCCCGTAAAGCAACCACTCAAATATATGGTAAAACCCCTCGGATCACTTACGCACAATACTCGATCTAGCGCACAACTTTGTTATTAATACAAGACAAGAACAGCGCCGCTAATTTGTGTACGCCGCTGTCCTATTTCCGCTGTCATATATTCATTCAGATTGATCCTATTAATTATTAAGACGAATAAGCATAGCGGTTCTATTAAATATTGAAATCGCTGATTGGACGGCTACGCTATACTTGGATGAATTCATCGGATGCGTAAATTACGCTCGTAATAAGTGGGCGCTATGATGGCGCTATGATGGGGCTATGATCATGGCGACGTACCTTGGTGCTTTGAAAAGCGTCGCAGCGCACGATGTCGAATGCGGGCGCTTGGAGAATCATCTTGATGGCTTCGAGGTGACCCAGCCTCAGAGCCACGTGGATGGCCGACTCTCTGTGTTGTGTCTGTCAATATCAGATATCATATTTATAGGGTTATTTCTTTCTAAAAACAGATTATACGATGTGCCAATGTATGAGCATTATATTTACAAGGTTATTTCTTTCTAAAACAGATTTATACGATGTACCAATGTATGAGCATTAATACACGCACGCACGCACGCACGCACGCACGCACGCACACACACACACGCGCGCACACATACGACCACACGCACACACGCACGCATGCATGCACACGCACATGCACGCACGCACACACGCACACACGCTCACACTTCTATGTTATACGCTAACGTTGTGTTAATGTAAGGTAAGTGCATCTCATCTGCACCGAGGGGCCAAGGTCCAATTGTCTATGACACTAACGTTCTTCGGGTATGTCACTGTCTGCTCTGTGGTCTACGAAATGGCGACAATTGTAAGAAAGTTATTGGGTATTTACAATAATATCTTTACGCGTTTTATATGCTTGACCTGAGGGCGTTTCTAAAATCTGAGGCAAGTGACTGATGATAAAAGCACCAGGTGGCGCCACCGTAAACGTTAGCTGTAGCTTGATGGTCACCTTCCTGTTAGTTGTTTTACTACGCCACTGCCACCTCCTCAGCCAATCAGAGGTCGTCCCGCCAGCGTTTGAACTGGTTCCCTCGAACCCCCATTGGCTCATGTGTGGTGCATCAGAATTTGGTAGAGTATGTTGAATAATATTAAATCCAGAATGGTTTGTTTTGTATAATTATTATTACACACGCGGTACTCTTTCGTATGATCATGTTTGATGATGGAACTGCATCAGGTACGAGTTATTTGTCTTTGTCGTTGTTTTAGCTGCTGTGCTATTGTTGTTGTCATCGTGTACGATAGTTCTTTGACAAATTGTTCCCCATATTAGCATCCTATCCATCATCACAAACATCGTCGTCTTCACCGCCATCATCAATGTCAATATTACGATGACAGCAACGACGTTATGACCACTCCAGTCAGCATCTCCGCGACCACCTCCAATCGCCACCATAATCACTACAAACACCACCACATTGGCTACACAATCCCTCCTCCGTCCAACGTCCACTACAGTCCAACTGCCCCGTCGGATGTTACTCAAATGTGAACAATTACCGCATCCCTGTTGCGCCGATGTCCACAAGCCTCGTAATCACGTGGGCCTGGCGCTCTGTCGCACTTGAAATAACAGGATGCGGCTTATCTGAGCGGTCGACCGACTAAGGAGTTTCGGTTTCCTCTCATTACGGCACTAAAGGAATTAACATCAATCGCCCGAGGCAACTTCAGCCGAGTTCGCCCTTGACGCGGGCCGTGATTGCCGGCGAAGCATCTGTCAGATCGTCCGGACAGACCATTGTCACACGAACGTCGCGACGTCGCGTTGACATCAAAGGTTTCGTCGTCGTCGTTGTCATAATTATTGTAATTGTCATCATTTTCAGCATTATCATCACCAATGTCGTAATATTAATAGTCGCAATATCGCCATCTTCGTTTTTTTTATCGACTTTGTTATCATCGTATCGTTGTTGTGGTCACTGTCATGAGTGTTGTCAAGGTTACGATCATTATTATCGTCACTGTCATTACCGTTAGTTAGTTAGTTCGTTAGTTAGTTCGTTCGTTCGTTCGTTCGTTCGTTCGTTCGTTAGTTAGTTAGTTAGTTAGTTAGTTAGTTAGTTAGTTAGTTAGTTATCAGTATTTTCGTCGTATACGTTTTTTATTGGTCGAGGTTAACAATCCTATAATTTGTTAATCTCATTGTGCTTACCAAAATGTTACTTATTGCATTTATTATAAGTATAATCGATATTATAAATATTACATTTATCATAAATATTATAAATATGTTAGATATTATCAAACATTATTAATATTATCAATATCATAATTACTCTTAATATAAAAAATAAAGGCGGAAAATATGACTACGTTGATGGTGATGAAGTTAATGATGTTGATGACAATGATGATGTTGATCCTGCTGCTAATTATTGTGATCAATGTTAATGAGAAGGATGATGATGATCCTTCGTGTGTTGCAGCTACTGATGCTGATGATGGTGATGATGATCTTGACTTCGAATGTAACCCTACGCTTTACCAGTGATATGTTTTCTTTTACAACAATTAAACGTAATTTTTATAACCTACACTGTACCAGCAATACATTTAATTTTACAATCACTAATCGTAATATAAGTTAGCCTGGCAGTAACACCATGCACTGGCCACAACAATCGCCTAGTTCACTGCGGTCAGCCACGCTTACGGCGATCTCTTTCAATTCACGGGCAGGTGGTCGGGTCATGGCGAAAACATGTATACTGTTGATCATTAATATTTAAAAAGAAAAATCGCTCATTGTCTTCCGCTCACAGAGTATTGCGTTTCCGACAATGCACGCGATTCTACGCGCCGGACAAAAGGTCAGGCGCAGTGTCAGCGCTGTGCGTGACATTCACCGACTTCCCGCTTGCCTTTGTGCCTCGGAATATGTATTGCTTTCTGCCTGCGAGTGCGTTCATGTGTTCTTATGTCACGTCAACGCTAGTCATCGGCTTTTGCGGTGACGTGATGGAGGTAGATTGTTATCATTTTAACCAGCGTTTTCTGATGAAAACAAGTGGGACAGTGAACACTATTGCAGCAGCCGTGTTGAATGTTTGTGTGTGTTTATAAACTGACTGACTTTGGTGCTTTTCCTAAGCACTGACTAACGTTGGAGCGTTGCTTTAGTAGCTTTTCCTAAGCACCGATGCCCACGTGCGTTCTAATCGCTTTGCTCCTGTCTTGCATGGGGTAACGTTGAACATTAAAATGATATTGTTGTTAATAATGATTGTCATTAAAGTTTGTTTGGAAACTGGATTATTTGTTTACCATTTGAACGGGTGGAAATTGTCAATTTGCGAAGTATGTTACCGACTTAAGTAACTAAACAATATTTTGAAGGCGGTGTACCTTCGACGTACGTAATGTAGTCATAAGAATATAATATTAAATATCAAACAGTGACACGTGCTACCAGACGCCGTCTGTTTAAAACATTAACAAATACTCTTGTTCATTTGCTACTCCGTGGGCGAGAAAA
>OZ024865.1:41724199-41729199 GCA_964017155.1 Oasisia sp. SBJ-2009
AGCTCGTAAGTGAACAACAATAACAGTATTTTCTGATCGAATATGAACTATCACGTGACATCAAATCTCGTATCAGTATATTTTAAGATAAGATGTGGTCCACAAGCTGTTCTATTAATTCCTGCCGCTTTGTACAAAGATATTATTTGGGAACACTAATATATCCTAATTCCTGGAGGAGTCCCGGACTCTTGCCCTACGTGTTCGGAATTAGCGTAGAACGCTTATGGATTATCGTACTAGCCAGACTCCGAAACAAAGTAATGTAAAGTAAAGGTAAGTTCTTATATAGCGCAATATCCGGTCCTCAGGACTGCTCAAAGCACATTTACATTTACTTCCCCGACAGACCTATTCAATCAGACATCACCTCAACTTCTCTGGGAAGCATCCAGCCCTATGCTACAATTAATGCGCGAAGGATGCTCGTACACATATCCACCACTGTCTATTGCCAGGTACTCATTTAAACAGCTGAGAGAACTGGAGCAAGGTAGACTAAAAAATCTTGCCCAAGGTTTTAAAACCGCAGCACATGATTCGAACCCGGGTTCTCTTAGTCGAGAGTCCGAAGTTCTACTCCTGAGCCATTGCGCTCTAAAGTAATGGCATAACATACGGGTTCACGACATCTCATGGATTTGCCGTCAAAACATCTCAGAGAAACGTAGCTGGTTAACGGACGGGGACTGCCATTGTGCCGGTAATGACGGATGTGTCGGCAAGCGACGGGGCAGGAGACGGCCGCCATGCCAACAGTTCCGTTAGATTATTTAATGACTCTCAGGTTTTCGCGTTACTGCAATGGCAGTTTGCAGAGATCACGCACATACACATGTACGTATAAACATGTACGCATGTAAGCATGCATGCACACATGCATATGCACTAAATCACATAAACGTTAACTCATGCGTGCAAACAAGTGCACGCATGCACTCACGCATCACACAAACACACACGCACACGCACGCACGCACGCACGCACACACACACACACACACACACACACACACATACACACACACTCACCCAGTAAACACATACACACGCGCAAAGACACGCGCAAGCATATGCATACGCATGGAAACACATGCACGCACGCACGCATGCACACGCACACACACACACATACACACTTACATACACATACACACGCGCACACACACACACACACACACACACACACACACACACACACACTCAGTCACTCACTCACACACTCACTCACTCACTCACTCACTCACTCACTCACTCACTCATACCGACGCACGATAAACATGATCTATATAACCAAGTGTTAACACCGATGGGGGTACAACTAAAAAGTCAGACAACACTAAGACTTCCTTCCATGAATAACACTTACAAAGTAGAAAAATACGATATTAAAGCCAGCTGCACAGGTAACGATAATCTCAACGATAACGTGTATCCTCTGCAAAAGATTGGAACCGATGACAGATGCAAATACAACGCATCGGTTAAACATTTATCATTGGCTGATTGACGGTGCGACAAAATCCTGAAGATTTCCAGAAATCAATAATATTTTCATGATTAGTCCAAACGCAAAACCCCTAAAGCTGAAACGTCGTCATGTGATTGGCTGACTCTCCGACCGATAACTACCCATTTCATCCCATCGATATGCCACTGTCGACTACAATGAGCCCTCCCCCGCCCGCGGGAAAGCATCGTTGAGATTAGCTGCCATTCACGTTGGACTTAGGACCGGGAGCGAACTCTTTGTCGAAACCAGTCCGACGCCATCTTGCCTCGATTAGCCGCCATTCATGAGCAGTTAGTTGGCCATTGTCGTACTCACAGCCATCATACGCACACTTGACATTTGGGCACTGCGCATGTCTTAAGTAAACACCGCCTAATTTCGTTAGTGATCACCGGTTTGTTCGCGTCCTCGGGCAAACTGTTGGTTGAATCTTCCGCGTCCACGTCACATATGATGTAAGACCACAATCAGGTGTGCATCCACCATTACCCGTGCGACTAAAGAGTACCCAATAAAACAGTACTATACAGATACAGGTTGTCTGAATGTCTGTGAGCACATATGTAGTGTGGAGTGAATAGAAATGATGTTTTTTTGTGCAGCGTGGCATCAGAGCTGTCAAATTATGATAGCTGTCAGTCGGTGCATTTCTGCGTATTAATACAGTTGTCATTTGGCTTGGTGATGTAATCAGGGACAATCCGTTGGTGGTTCAAGCAGAAATGGAGGGGTGTAAGGTTTGAAAGAAGTTTGTGGGAGCCTGAGGTATTAAAAGTTCACGAACCTCTGTCTATGGAGGGTAAATATGCTGTGAAATTGTCAATAACAGAGCTCATCAAGATTAGTAGGAAATGAAGAAAACGTTATAATGGTCACCTATAAAAAATGCAAATGTGGTCTGACTCCATATTGTCACCCTCAGCATCGGTTGGTTTTATTTACCCTTTCAAAATTAAAATGGGAGAGGGTATAAACGACTTCTTGAATAGGGAGGAATTACCGTTATATGACTACAAATATATCACATCGACAAAGAGACGGTCATACACTCAGTCACACAGACGAGTGAACTGGAGCAACGTGGAGTGAACGAAATCGCCAGAGGTTCTACACGGCAGCGAAGGATTTGAATCCGGATTCTCTCGATTGAGAGTCTGATACTCTAGTTCCTACGCCATAGCGCTCTACTTTTTCAAAAAGATTTTTTTTTATCAAAACAGAAAAGTCATCGCATCATAGGTGACACTGTTTCCTTGACAACTGTGTCCTAATAACGCTGCCTGGTTTGCGTAGTTCCTGTATACCATATAAAATTTATGGAGCAAAATCGATTTTAAAGAGCACATTTGGTCTTAAAGAGCAAATCTATTAAAACATCAACATTTAAAGAGCAAATCTACGATCTTCAAGGGTGATCGTTAAAAGGTGTCCCGTCCTCCTCGGCCAGAGCCGGAAATCAGCCATGGACATTATAAGCAAACCTTAGTGAGAAAGATTGTTTGGAACTTGAACGAATTTTTTTCCGTCAAAGTCTAGGATCCTTGCGACCAAGAGTCACGAGTTTGTCGGTGACACCGAAGCGCCATCCTGCGGGAAATTGCGGCATCCGATCAATAGCGGTTGGCATGGCCCGCGTGAACGCCTCCGTTGGTCGATACTGCATCAAACAGCTCCGGGTTGACGGCGATCAATGGGCCTCGTCCGGCCGACTGACGCAACGAGTGCAAGCCTGACGTCCCACTGGCTCACTCCCACGTATGTAGGGTACACAGCCTACTGCTCCCTTCATCTGGTCGAGTCTCGTCGGGCAACGATGACACGCCAAACATCACGGTCCTCCATTCATGTTCTGATATCTGCTGCTGTTTTGAGACTAGTATCTAGCAGGAGCTGGTCGATAAAAGTCAAAGACTGGCCGCCTTGTGAAGCTCGTCCCTGCGTCGGTTCCCATAGAACGAGGTTGCTTGCAGCCAGAGTAGGGTGTCGGACACAGTGTCCTGCCATTCGAAGTCTTCTAATCCTGATTTTTTTTAGTGATTCGAGGGAGATCTCCATAGAGGACCTCACTCCTGACCCTCCCCTAACCTGGCTCGCTCGTAGGGAAGCACGTTGCTTCACAGCATGCTGCACGTCTCTAGCAGCTTATGTAAGACCACAATAAGGCGTTCGTCCGCCGTTACCCAAGAGTACCCTTTGAAACAGCATTATGCAGGTTGTCTGAATTTCCGTGAGCACATATGTAGTGTGGAGTGAGTAGAAGTGATGTTTTTGTGAAGTGTGGCATCAGAGCTGTCAAATTATGGCAGCTGTCAGTCGGTGCTTTTCTGCGTATTAATAGAGTTGTCATTTTGCTTGGTGACGGGAAATCCGTGCGTGGATCAAACATAAATGGAGGGGTGTAAGGTTGGAAATAAGTTTGTGTGTGCCTGAAGTGTCAGACTTTCACGAATTTTTTCACAGAACGTCTGTCTATGGAGGGTACATATACTGTGAAATTGTCAATAACAGATCTCTTCAAGTATAACAGTGCCTGGACTTCTGCAAAGCTGTACATTTCTGAAGGTTATCGTCCGTCTCGTCTGTTGTTTGTCCCGTCTTTTTGTCACATGTTCTGATCCCTGAAGAATTTCGCTTGATAATGTCACGTGTCTGTATCAACTCGGTTTCCTCTTCATTGTTGTCGGAGCGGGAAGATCGTCATCATGCCCCACACGCTGAACGATGGTCTTGTGGATCTCCTCATTGATGACGTAGTCGGCATAGGAGACGCGGAACATTCACCGGAAGTATATCATTTCTTCTTCAGCGACTTCCCTTTGTTGTTCCGGTTTGATGTGTGATTTATATGCTCACTTGAAGACAAGACGAACGAGTGAATATTAGTTAGAGCGCTTTGATAATGCATAGGAAACTAACACTAGCAAAACTGGTTGGTTTTAAGAAATCAATTTATAAACAAATTGAAAACATGAATTTATATGTGTCCAAATTGAAACAATAACATATAAGATTGGTTTATATCTGCATGTGCGTACGTAATGATTATTAACTGAAGCAAATATCACGTACGCATGACAGCACGGTGTACGTTAATGACAGACGATATCAAAAAACATACAGTAGTCACTTCACAGAATGTCAAAATTCCTGCCGTTTATTGTATTGTGTAGAATTTCAGCGAGTTGAGTTACATTGTCGCGCCTAAGTTAGGGCCCGGCCTAGACACCTGCAATGCCACTCAATGATGTTAGTCTAGCCGTTGTCTCGATTCTAGACCAGACTTCCCTAATGCCAGGAAACGCGTATGCGGCCATGAAAAGAACAGAGGCCTGTCTGCTTCTGTCTGGTTCAGTTGGGTCAACAGAGCACTGAGCCGTAGCAGGCTGTGTCTTAGTATGCCAATGGGCACAGTGTGCGGGGTCCGATCAGACCAAACACTTCCGCATCGTTATCTCTTCTGTGATGTTACGTATTGTTTAAATCACTA
>OZ024865.1:41744199-41776699 GCA_964017155.1 Oasisia sp. SBJ-2009
GCCACATCTGTGTGGCCAGCATGTGCAGCGAAGTGTGACGATGACGCGCATTTTGGCAATTTCTGCAGCGGCGATGCGTACTTACAATCCGCGAATACGGCAGTGCGATTCACCACGTCGCTATGTACATAAACGCTCAGTCAGTACTGGCACACCGGAACTGTGACGAAAGCGGTAACAATTACCTCGGCAGCGGTGTCGTAACGCAGCGGACAGCCCTGTGTCAGTGCAATGGCGTCGGAAAGCTCGCATCAGCAGCAGCCGAGCGGCTTATAAATCATGCATATCCGGCGCGCATGAGCGACCGGCGAAATCAACGGAGCGTCACGCATGACGGCGGCAAAAATAAATAATGTCTCCGGGCGATGTTGTTCTCCGCCACAACGGCAGGAAGGTGGCGTTTTATGCCGCCGTAAAACGTCGGCGCGGCGTCGCTGTTGCCCCGGACGCCTGCGACGACGAGTTATATCTTCCGTCTTCGGCGGCGATTTCGCCGACTTAACGACGCGAGCCAATCAAAGCACCGACGTTATCTGTCCGGTTGATAACGTGAAGACAGTTTCATACCCACATATTGCGCCGTGGGTGATCGGTCGGTCGGTAGGTGGCGCCAATAGTCGTGAAGCGTCGTGCGTGTTTATACAACCACCACGGAGACGATCCGACGGCTCGTTCAGGACTTGACAACGACCACGTCGTTCTGTGAACAGTCAACGGCAACGTTATAGTGTCAGATACCCGATACGTGAACGTCAGCACTGCACACGGACTGATGGCGTCGGTCAACTCAATTCAACACGCTCGCAATTCGCGACGTTGCTCTACACACCCAACAGTAAACCACCGCTCGCGTCAACCATATGGCCGGCTGATGACCGTCGTTGCCGTGCGATACGATCTGCCGAACCGGCTTCCAACAGACGGAGACGTGAGATTCGGCAACGCGGCGAGCGAGTGAGCGCCAGCTTCCATCTGACACAAGCCGCTTTCGGCGCAACGCGCAGCAGCCGGCGATCGATCGATGGCGGCGACGGCGCATGCGCACAGTCGCTCGACTCACGTGCACCAGAATGCCGTCGCGAGCGCGCTCCTCGTCGCTCAGCGCGGCGGTAACGAGGGCATTGTATACGACCGGCGAAAAATCGATTCGCCATTGCGTCGTGCCCGACCAGCCACAATGCGAGCGCGCGCGCTGGGCGGCTTGAGGGGGGCGCGGGAAATTAAAATTAATCAGTGGCCGTGTACGTAAATGTAAACGCCGAGGTGGCGCGAATCGCAGCCGAGGTTGACCACGAAGTGGACACCAGCGCCGAATCAGGCGGATCGATCTTAATCCATCGCGGACAGTCGATAGTCTGACCCGTCCTTACGTAATTACGCCGCATGTCAGCGCGCGCGACGTTTGAGACGATGTGGGCGCTAAGCGCGGGACGGATAGGACACATGTCGGGTGACATTTGCTAGAGACTCGCAGGGCCCGAGGACATGGCGGTCGAGTCGAGACGGGGAAACATGAAACGACCGTGTGCACGACAACTCGAACTGCCGCTCAACATAACTCCCGTATTGCGACTGGGAGAAAATTAAAAGGTCTACTTGCATTGTTGTGTTTTTTTTTCTTCGGTGTCGTAACCAAATACGCTGAGCCGGTAATAATTAATGTACTAATTAATTACTAATAACGCGTGTGTATATACTCGCGCTTGCCTGTTAGATATTTGCTCATTGTGATAAAAGAATGAATGGGTAGACCGTCGCATGCACGCACGCACGCACGCACGCACGCACGCACGCACGCACGCATGCACGCACGCACGCATACACGCACGCATGTACACCTATTATTATATTGTCTTCAACATCATCACTAAAACTCCGAATATATATATATATATATATATATAAATGTTGCAAGTATGTATGTATGTATGTATGTATGTATGTATGTATGTGTATGTATATATACATATATATATATATATATATATATATATATATATATATATATATATACAACAATTATGATAGCAAAATTATGCCGAATGTTTACCTTGTTACAATACAAACAACGTAAATAACAACATCAAATTTTAGCATAATCTTGTTTAAATATCCAAGTATTTATCATACACAATTTGTTTATCTTACTTCAATCTTTCAACGTGAAAGATAATGCTATTTTTGGACTTTGCCGAAATTCCAACGAAGGATTCCGATTTCCGCGAAAACGTAATGCCACGATTTTTCGCCAAAAAAGATGGCTTATCAAAAATTCAAAATATGCAACTGTTAATGGAAAGTTCGTCGTATGAATCAATCCAGTATGCGACACCACGGTGTGATTCACAAAGCCCACGCGAATAATTAATAATTGTCCGTTCCTGTGATGACGTATAGCGCAGTTGCGTCACAACGTCACAGTCGCTGAGTCACGCCGTATTGTAGGACAAACACACGCGTAACCAACACTCGACCCGACGCGGATGAGCTTCTAATCTAGCTCCGTGCGTGAAGGCACCGAAGCGTGTCGACCCGCGGTGAATTGTGGCCAGGTGAAATTCATTAATCCGCATCATTAATTCATCGGCTGCGTGTACGGTAACGTAACTCTACCCGCTGTGGTGTGTCCCTTCTCGGCAGTGAAATAACCACCCGCCTATCGGTATTTCAATGTCGCAGACGGGTTTATGTACGTGACATACGGAACAGCTCCGTGTAGCTACTAGCTAGCTAGACGTGCTCAATAGTTGACACTCTAAGTGCGGTCTTGCGTACTGCGTGTGCACGCTTGGACGCGTTCGACATAATACTAATTTCAGTATCCATGCAAATACTGTGTCGTGGTGTTTGGTTTGCACTGTGGACTATTTCTGTGAGATTCTTGCATCATTTATTTATGTGTAAGTTCATCCACATTCGACACGAGCGAGAACGAGCCAAGAACTGCTAGAAAAAATGAATAACAAACTATGTCATTATTTTAAATTTATATAGACAGTTTGTACGGTTGTTTTTTGGCCATTCTGTTATACAAAATGTTATCACTACAAAGTCAAGGTTGGCTTAAACCAATACGTGCTTTTTTACTGTTGTAATTTTTTTTTTAACTATTGGCATTATTCAATTACACAACAACTATCACAGGTATGTGTTATTAGTTTAATAATTAACTACAACTGTATGCGGAGTCGCAGAGCTATTTATAGACGTTGGCAGTGGGAATTTCGCGGTTCGTTGTGCATTGTTTAATCTTTCCAAATATTTTTTTCTGACTTCGAGTAAACTTGCCTAAGTAGACTATAGTCATTCGTTAATACGGGGCGGTCATGCCATCGAGCAGATTAACGAGACATCATGTATTATGTATTAATAAGCAAACTGTGATGTACTGTAACACAATCTCGTCCCACGTGTTTCTGTCTATGTTTACAGATTTCCTGGTACGCTTGGTTTCTGACTAACCAAATGGCGATGGTTTCTAGATAACACATAGACAGTTATTTATAGTTATTTTCTTAGATGTTTTTATATTGTATTCAGTTCCAGATGGCCTTTCACCACCCAGAGTTGAATGTATACAGTAATGGTGATAACAGTTGAACAAACCATGCTATGTTATTCAATTCATGTAAAGATTCAACAAGATGACGAAGAAACGATGACACTTAAATGAAGAAGAACAACTGAAGATGAAAGTTCAGGAAATGATGGGATTTATGAGAAAGACAGGGAGGAGAAGAAGGAGACAAGGAAGATGCAGAAGAAGGAAAAGAAGAAGGCTAAGACACGAAAGGTAACAACAAGAAGTTGGAACATCAGGAGCCGGATGAGAAGAGAAGAAGAAGAAAAAGTGAGGATTAGAAGACGTAGTGGAAACTAGCATGCACATGCACACGCAATACGTTGCAGGTACAACACGACATGTGCGAGCCTGTGTCCATCACGAGAACAGTTCTACCCGGACGTACTTGTCCAGCATCGACTGGTCAGCCCTACCCGAGGTGCTACTGGCCGCATGAGGCGTCTAATCGATGGTCAACGGCAATAGCATTTATTAGATCGTCGCTAATTAGAGCGAGTGTTAGTTGACGAGCTGCCTTGACGCTGGCGCTAGATGATTGCCACTGCCGCTGTCACAACAGAACGAAAGTCAGTCCGCCGTTTTATGGCGAGGGTGTCAACTACAACACGCGTGTTGAAGGTTTAGTGTAAGACAGTTCATGTTTATTTACTATGATAAACTCTGAACTATTTTGAAACTTCAGCCAATTCAACTACGGAGATCAGCCATGACCGACTCTTTTTCATCGGCCACGGTTTGTGGCGTTCGTTTTCAGTCGTTTCCTTTTATTTGTTTCACCTTTCCCGGTTTCCTGAATAGACTTGTTAAACTAATAGTTTCAATAGCTTCTCGTGTGCACACCTTCGTCTCAACACAACAACGTGCTAAAGTCTCTCAGAATACCATCGTTTTTTCATTATTCGGAATTATGAAATTGTAAAATGGCAAACACATTAAAATACCCTGGTAAAATTACCATATGCTGCAGTTTTGTAATCAGCATAACCCAAATACTCGAGCACACATCTGTTATGACGAATATGTCAACGTCCCTCGGAGAATTCTAGCGACACAATTCTAGGAATATTGCAACGCCCGACCTGTGCTATGTAGTAATACAATTTTGCAAGTCCATTCCGCTCGTATCACATGTCTGTTTTGACGTCAAGGACCGCCGCGGAGTAATACAGTTTGGCCTCATTGATAAGAAGATCGGTTGATCAAATGATTTTTCAGTTTGCGCTGCCGAAGAGGCGACGTATTCGGCACCTGCGTCGCGCGTGCGTGCGTTCGTGCGTGCGTACATGCGAACGTGCATATATGCATGTATTTCGTTTACACATAATACCGTCGCTGAAGAGGTTGCGGTTAAGTCAAACCGACCACGTCTATTCCGACTTTCTTCGAATGACCTGAGCTTTGTTCCTATAAGTCATGAGTATGGTAGCTTCCAATTTCAGAAATGCGATTTCGGTTAGGCCCACCTGCCTCCATTATAGCTGGTGTTTATTATTTTAACAATGTATAACTTGAAAGTTTCAGCGTGAAATAAAATTTTACGAACAATGCGTCAGATTGTTAAAACAACTATTTCATACGTCGGCCAGTTTTCCTTCAATATATATATATATATATATATATATATATATATATATATATATATATACTGAAGGAAAACTGTCTGACGTCTGAAATAATTGTTTTAGCAGTCTTACGCATATATATATATATATATATATATATATATATATATATATATATATATATATATATATATATATATATATATAGTGGATATCTGTGAACGAATATTATTCGGAATACCATATAGCTACAGAACGCTATGAGATGTTATCTCCTTCAGTTACGAATGCTGGCGTCTAATATCAACCACACACGTAGCTGCACGTTTATGCGCGGAGAACATTTCGCCGTGCATATAGACAACGACTTGCCGGTGTAACGATTGACTGTTCGCTGTTAAATGCATCTTGGCTTTATAGTACGGCCAGAGCGGATTTACGACGAGAAAGCACGCTGCTGTTGCCGCCACTCGGCCATTTAGATTTAAATTAATTGATTCGGCCGTGCTTGTTCGCTCAGCGATATTACGTTGTAGCCGTCGAAGAGATTTCCAGGCGCGTTGTTGTCGGCGTTGCCATGGTGATAACGTAAACACGAGGCGCCATGAAGTGCGCGTGAAAAACTTACGACTAAAGTTGGTCTCCATTAGCGTGAGCACGAGGGCAACATTTAGGCGCACAAGAGACGAAGATTTCGGCAGGTTTTATATCGAATAAGCGGCGCGCCACTAACATAAATTCCAGGAATACGCAGCCAAACTGCGATGAACGAATTGTTTTGCAAAGAACAGTGGATACTTATTATTTACTGTCGAGGACTTCTTAGGATAAGTACGCTCACAAACGATTTTTTCTTCCATATTGTCTTAATTTGGAATTAACCGACAGAAGTTTGATAGCATTGGACTGATTTATGCACAAAATAACGAACCGCTATATTATTGTTGAAGAAATAAGATCATAAATAATAAATAATATGATCAATAGATTGCCAACATAAGCTATAATCTACATTATCCAGTAATCAAAGACCATTTACGAAAATCCACGTTGTTCCTTTGGTGGTTTATATACACATTGTTGTCCCCATAACAGCATTAGAGGTCGTTTAAAATTGTCAATATTTTCATAAGCGACAAAGAGTATGTTTTTTCTTGACTCACTTTCCCTCCCCAACGTGTACATAAAAATGTTGATTGTCGTGATTATTACGTACCAATATTAGCAAGTACTGTGAACGACCCCTTACAAAACTGTAAACTGGTGAACTGATCAGCAGATTGCTGGCTAGATGGCAGCAATAATTGACCTGTCATCGATTGACCAAAGAAAGCACACTTAGACAAACTGCGCCGTCTATCGGAATACAGAATCGGAACGGACTAGATCATATCATCGGAAACCACAGCGTAGAAACACCCAATTTATCAAATTCTCTGCGTACATTTTAATGACAACCAGAAGTGTGTTTATTACACAAATGACGTCAAACTAGCGGACTGCTTTTCATTGTCGCTACGAATGTTATGTGTAACATATGTTACTGCTACTAATTTATCGTAATTATTGCACTGGTACAAAACCGACGCGTAACACGCCGAAATAACTACGCGAAAATGATCCATCAAGAATCGCTTTGCTTCAACCGCTACAAATCATGCGCAGCTGCGTGCCACGGAGAACGGATAAAATAAGCCGACAGATAATTTATTTGTTAAAGTTTTTCAGTAACAAAATTAGCAGAAGCGGCAACATTCAGTGCAAGTTCGCGCACTGAAAACTGCACGGCAGGTACGTTTTGGAAACTACCGCGATTACCCGCTAAAACTGTGTCAGTGACCGACGCGACGCAATCTTTTGTTTGGCTGCGCTGACATTTATTGGTGGGCCGTTTTCATGCATGCGCAAATCTATTGTGTCTTAACGTTCAGCGCCAGCCAAGTCGCGCCGTTGAATAGGCAGCTTTGCAGAAATCCCACACACGAAGTGAATTAATGAAACATACGTCAATCACTCACCCCAGATTGCACACAGCCGCTGGATACGCAGGCTAGCGCTATACAGCCTATACGCTTTCGCTTTCTCCTGCGAGCACGGAACCGTGCTGAGGCATTCATTGCTGTCCAATTTATGTGTGTTTAAAACTGGCCTTGTCGATAGTTCAATGCGCAACGTAATATTATTAAACACAAATATTATGTTGAAGATTGTATATTTTAAGATAGCACACTATGGCTAATCAGATTGCGTTCACAATGTGTTCGACATTTATGCTGACATTAAATGTAAATATTAAACCACATATGCATTAATATGCTCGATTAGAAAACACTGCGGTTGTAGGCGTGGATTATCGCAAATTGCATATATTGTCCCTTGATTTTCGACCGACCCTTCACAAAATCAAGACCGAATAGTAAAGAGATATAACTGATTTCGTAAATAATCTGTAAAGCAGTGCGAACATAGTAATGTGATGACTGAATGTAGTCATGGGATGAGTGAACGTAGTCATGGGATGAGTGAACGTAGTCATGGGGTGAGTGAACATAATCATGGGATGAGTGAACGTAGTCATGGGATGAGTGAACGTAGTCATGGGATGAGTGAACGTAGTCATAGGATGAGTGAACGTAGTCATGGGATGAGTGAACGTAGTCATGGGATGAGTGAACATAATCATGGGATGAGTGAACGTAGTCATGGGATGAGTGAACGTAGTCATGGGATGAGTGAACGTAGTCATGGGATGAGTGAACATAATCATGGGATGAGTGAACGTAGTCATGGGATGAGTGAACGTAGTCATGGGATGAGTGAACGTAGTCATGGGATGAGAGAAACATAATCATGGGATGAGTGAACGTAGTCATGGGATGAGTGAACGTAGTCATGGGATGAGTGACGATTCCGGGTAGGAAAACTACAATGTCCTCCATGGTTGCGATGATTGTACTACTAAGTTTTGGAACTTTACGACTACAAGATATCTATCTACCAAAGAAAGGCATATGAATATATTACGGTATGTCGACCACACGTATTAATTTCATACACGAAATGCGTTATAAGTAAGGGATATATCTAAATACTCCTTATGTTTGCAAAAGCCTGTCATATGTCCATGTCCTTATTATATTGTATTTTGTACTTCATTGACTTTCACGATGTCGTGTATACAATAGCAAATTCTTGACAAATACCTTCACAGTTCGATGGTATTTAAAATAGGTGATATGCTCAAACATAAACCCTCAGCATTTTTTCTAATTAATTACTTAATTAAACAAAAAAAAGTGTGAGAATAAAACAAAGGATACACACTACTTCACAAACAAAACCTGTAGACATTTTCGCAAACAAAGTGTAAGTAGCGTGTGTTATCGGGCAACAGTTCAAACTGGGTTGATTGATCGTCATCGATCGCCTTGTCACACCACGGTGTTCAGTTGGCCTAACGGAAGACCAACTTGCGTAGGCTGTGACGTAATTACAAGAGCCAAGTCACGCCTCACTATTACACCGCGGCAAGTCAAACGATTCAGAACCGTAACTCACGCAAGCAAGTCTAGGACGTTAAGTAAGGCAATCTCTACTCCGCACGCGTACATTTCGATTTCGTCGCCTTACTTAATTACTTACTTTACAAATCCTACATTAGTCAATGACTCAAGAGTAAGCCGCGTTTTGCCTCTGTTGTCTCGCGATGTTTACGCACGAACTTAAAGCAATGGATTTCCTAAGCTGCTTGTAACGGTTCCATTGATGATGAAGTGGCCCCGCCGAATGCTGTTGTGCAATATTGAAAATTCGCAAAACGTCGATCATGGGTTTAGAACCCGGCATCGATTTGTTTTCGTCACGCGTGGCTGCCCACACAACAGAAGACGCATTAGAGACAGGGAGACCCACCAAGGATGTCCACATGGAGTCAGTGATGTGGAGCGAATCACAATACGGAACGCTTTGTCACCGCGCATGGCGCCAGTTGTACAGGAATAGTTCACGCGCCGTATAAGTATAAATAATCTAGGCGTTTTGAGTTCAAAAACCCATAGATTCGTTCACATGCAATAGAATACTATTTTAGTTGATAGTGTCACGAGAATAACTATACATAGCCATAAAGCCTACATTATAACATGTATAAATGGAACAATGCAACAGTGACGGACCGTGACTTAAAGATACCGCTTGAATGTCGTTCTTATTCGATAAGGAATAGGCCCTACGTTCTACAATAATTTCTATAAGTTCTATATTGTCATATGTATGATATCTCAAACATTCACTAAGTGCATTAGCTAAGTGTCCCAGTAAACGTCATCGTCGCGTGCATCACGCATTCATTACATACCGTGAATTTCAAAACACGGCTGCGGTAAATACTCTGCGCCGTGTTTTGAAATTCAAGGTTACTTAATGAATGCGTGACGTATGATACGATGACATTTACTGGGGCACTTAGTTAATGCGTTTAGTGAATGTGTGTGACTTCATACATTTGATGACATAGAACTTATAGAGATTATTGTAGAACGTATCCCTTATCGCCTAAGAACGACATTCAAGCGGTATCTACAAATCATGATCCGTCACCGTTGCATTTTCCCATCTACATGTATCGTGATTCCCCTACACACGTATACAATAACGTTACAAACATCGTTATTAAACATAATATTGTAGTTACAATGCCAAGTCTATGTTACATCTTACATATATATGTGACGCATTACTATCGAGCTATATAGAACTGCCGTCATACAAAAATCCCTACACACACGCACGCACGCACGCACACACACACACACACACACACACGCACGCGCACACACACACACACACACACACACACACACACACATATGAATTATTAAAAGCTAGTACACGTCTCTTCAGTTGAATAACCTGTCATAGCTAAACAAACTCCGCGCGTACGGCTGCCACGCAATGCATATTGTATACAAAGTGCATCGGTGTTATTGATACCAGTTTGTGCAACGATATCGCATCTTAATTCTGAACTCCCGTGGGAAATATCAAATGCCACAGCTTTGTTTTAATAATTAATAGGTACGTTGTCAGACAATATTTACCAGGATGCGAAAAACTCACTCCACGAGTCATCATTGTAGTCAAAACGATTTATAACAGGCGTTATCTTGTCTACAATAGATCGTGCATGTGATTTTTACCGGATACAATCTGAAAAAGACGGCTGCGATTGTTAACGCCAGATAGTGGCGTAGCACTTGCGTACGGATTTCATAATGTTGTGCAGTTAATATAAGCCGTGCGCAAAATTACGATTATAATTAATTAAGGAAAATATCATGTGTTGCTGCCTTTCTCGCTAATGAATAGCGATAATGATTAATGAACCCAACAGTTTCATGTTTAAATAAAATTAATATGGAACTGTTATATGTTTACGCTGGTGCCCTATGTACATTAATTAGTAGGACCAATTTTGATGAGCGGAGGCTGAATGGTTAGAGCGCCACATTGTTGAATGCAAACATATTGGCTCACATCACCTGCCGCCGTATTGAAACATTTCACATTTCTGTTGACAACTTTGCCTGTGCCATTCAGAAAAGACAACGAAAGCCACTGAGATGGTACCGTCTACTTCAGAACTAATTCTAAAAGAACAATTAAAATCCATTTGTTTAAATCTATTTGTACGTGACGTAATTGTCACAAAATGTGGGTCCTGTGCTCCAGTGTCGAACCTTGGGTGAGTTCCTTCGCCGTTCGTTGCTCCAATTCACTCATCTGTATAACTGAGTATCAAAGGACCTATCCGTTCTCTCAGCTGTATAACTGAGTATCAAAGGACCTATCCGTTCTCTCAGCTGTATAACTGAGTATCAAAGGACCTATCCGTTCTCTCAGCTGTATAACTGAGTATCAAAGGACCTATCCGTTCTCTCAGCTGTATAACTGTGTACCAAAGGACCAATCCATTTACTCAGTTGTATAACTTAGTATCATAGGACCTATCCGTTCTCTCAGTTGTATGACTGAGTATAATAGGACCAATATGTTCTCTCAGATGTATAACTGTGTACTAAAGGACCTATTCGTTCTCTCTCTCTCAGCTGTATAACTGAGTATCATAGAACCTATCCGTTCTCTCAGCTGTATAACTGAGTATCAAAGGACCTATCCGTTCTCTCAGCTGTATAACTGAGTATCAAAGGACCTATCCGTTCACTCAAATGTATAACTGAGTATCAATTAATCTATCCGATCTCTCAGCTGTATAACTGAGTATCAAAGGACCTATCCGTTCTCTCAGCTGTATAACTGAGTACCAAAGGACCTATCCGTGCACTCAGTTGTATAACTGAGTATCATAGGACCTATCCGTTCAGTCAGCTGTATGAATGAGCATCATAGCACATATCCATGAACATTCCTTTCCTTCGACAGCGCACGTTCCCCTAAAACGAAAGTCGACGAAAATACCGATCTGTCCGCGCGTGAAACGTCCGAATCGATCGACGTTTCTCGCTGCGAGGAGGTGCCGGCGTCACACTTGCCTGGTTCCCCCGTTGACGGCGGCAACGACAGTGTCAGCTCGGCACGGCGTTACACTGCCGGAATCTCGTCCAACGAACAAGACAGATTGCCCCAGGACGCACGCGCGACAGTCGCTTTTCGTAACGGAAACGCATCCATCACCCGGAACTAGCTCGTCGCTGCATCGGCACACGACAGCGCGCACAAGTCGGTGGACTTGTATTTACGATGCTGTCGAGTCGAATTATTGTCACTGTCAATAGGAATCCCCCGCTGTTTGGACGAGAAGCCTCCACGAGACGACGTGGCGTGATGTCGCGTTGTGTGCGACTGTCGCCGTAAATTCAAATGTTGCATTCATAGTAATTCAGATTGATGTCTGCGTATTCGAATGCTGGGCTTTTGGAGCAGATATAATCGTAAATTCGAATGTTGTATCAGTGTAATAAAGATTGATGCTGGGCTTTTAGCGCAGAAATTGACGTACTTCTAACCGTCTGAAATATAATGTTTACTAATAAAGGTAACATCTCTCCATATTCCTAAATCATAGTTTCCCATTACGCATGTTTCATTTGTGTTTCGGCATTCTGTTTTAATACAGTATATGCGATTAAATATATCTGTTATGTTACAGGAAGTTAGTCTTATTGCGACATGTTAATAAAATGTGACGTCACTCTCCAGAAATATTAATCTTTTCGAAATACAACTAAACATGGTAAAATTACCACACGAATACAAAACACCACTATTCTAGGGAACATATGTCGTCACAAAAACAGCCTATCTGGCTTCATTACCTTGTATTCCTAGCACGTTATTTATATAACTGTTTTTTCGCCGTCGAGACCGCATATTCTCGCATAACGTCTGCCCGCTTCATTCGCCAGGGGTCGCCATTTAAATCGCCCGTCTATATTTAGGCGGGCGCCGCTACTTGGGACAAACTTCGATCGGCGGCAAATTTCCCTACAGATAACCGGAAGGCACGCCAGCTGCCAACGGCTCCCGAGCGACGCTTACAACGCTGAAAAACAACGCGTCCGCCATAACAGGCGGCCATTGCACCTGATGACGCCATAATCCCTACGAATGCAGACGCGCTGGCGGCTAGGCGGAATAACAATGCCTGCCTGTACCGAATCGCAAATAATTACATCTGCTAGAAATCTCAAGTTAGACACCCAAGAGATTTAACTGAGACTTGGTTGGCCTCAGGCGAAGAAACCAACAAAGTAAAAAACCACTCGCGTGTTCGACGGAAAAAGATGGCACCGATAGAGATACCCGTGTAAACGGTAACGCACGCAAAACTCGACGCTGGCATCACCCGCGGAGATGAGCTTTGGTAATTTAATTTATGTATTGGATGTTGGCATTCGTAGTGGCGATGTACATATTGCATTCATTGGGATGAATCAGGCCACGTACCTACAACTGCAGCTACTACATCAACCGTAATTTTGACACAACGACCGTATGTCGTGTATAATGACGCAATTGCTTCGTGGTTGTTTTTTGGTACCGTCCCTTGTCCGCCGAGACCGCTGACATATAAGATGACGCATAAGATCGTCCCATAGATATAAAAGAACAAATTACAATTGATTTTCTGATCGGCTGCCACCACACTGTTAGAGCGTTACGAATTGCTAATTAGAACTTGTGTTCTATTCTTTCTCCTGAATTATGGACGTGAAATTGTCACGGAATCTCTCCTGATGCGCGCGATCTTCGCACAGGTTTAATAAGTAGACTCTGCGAAATCTGGAACTAAACACAAAGCCCCCTAATTTTCATTACACAAGCGTGCACTGCTCTACCCCGCTCCAGGCTACCCTAGACCGACCCCTTGACCCGGCTAAAGGTCACATCCGCCTCGTATTTTATCCAGGTACTAATCCGCAAACGCGCATCCGATTAAACCAGGCCGCTGACTGAATCGAGTTTTGATTGTGTGTGATCAAGTCGGGGAATGCAGCTGCCGGGATCAGGCGGGTCCACAGCAATGCAAGAACACCACTGCCAGCACAAAGGAACATGTCTGGGCCAATCAAAACCAAACATACACGTCTTGTGTCGAAGGGAGAGAACAACTGCAGACAACATGACAGGTACGAGAGGTTATCATCATCACCTGACACCCTGGCACATACTGGCAGTCCTCAGAGCCAGTCCACAGTCAACACGCAGGAGATATTGGAGGATTTAGTGAGGAAGGTCATTGCGACCCCAAAACAAATACATCACCCGGCGTAGATGGCATCACAGATGAAACTATCAAACCGGCTGGTGAAACTGTTGGTCAACGTATGTGTGGTCCAAACAACTGGTGTGACAAGCAATTAGGTGTGACACTCGGACATCATTCCAGAACACTGGACAGAAGCAACTGGTCAACGAATGCGTGGTTCAAGCAACCAAACCTGACACTTGGACATCGTTTCCCCGAAGACAGGAAAGATGACACTGTTTATGTAACTCTAAGAGAGATAAGAGGTGTGACAGAGCTGTCAATGCCGGGAGCAGAATGTTGGCAGATGACACGGAACACAACGGGAGATATAATTAACAGATTTTCCGGCCGGTATGAGGAATAAACAGGTTCTGCTTTGTAATGATAAATCCCCCCAAATATTGCATAAGGGTGTATCTGGAAGAGTCCACTTTGAATAAATTGTTTGGGAATTAGTTTAGTACTCCCCAGTGAATACACATTATGAGCAAACCCTGCTATTTCTAAAGATTTTCAGTTATCATGTAAACAAGTGGTTTGTTTATTATATAATAAACCAGTTGTAATCCACCATTCATTTATTCCTTTTAATAGAGAAAGAATTGTCGACGTCAAAATACTTGATTCACAGAAACCTAAATTCTAAATTTAACCTCCAGTAAAACATGGGGTGCTATAAAAACCACAATTCACATCAAAACATGGATCCCAAGTATTGTGTCTAACCCACCCTACCCAAACCCTCCGACAAAAACATTACACCTCAAAATACCCACACATCCATAAATATTGCGGGATGTTTGTTACTGACGAACCCTGTGAGTGTCGGAATAATTTTTATTGGCAACATACGGCCAACTGGCGCCCGCCACGTGTCTGCCGAAGACCCTTTATCGAACACCGACACGTTTAAACAGATTATCCGAAAATTACTGCCAAATTACGTCACGCAGCCTGCGCAATCCCGCGGTAAAGTGGCGCTGAACGTTTCCAATTTGCGACCTAACAAGTGCGTAGCTGGCGCTGATTCGTGGTTGGGCAAAAGTCGATAATCGGAACAAAAAGTCCGTTGGGTTCCTGCATGAAGCGGCGTGTGCCGTAATTCCGGGATCGGAAAATACGGGATAACGTGGCATCGCAGCAGGGAAAGTGAAACGATTCGTTGCTGCTTCCGTCTTCGTGTTGACGGGAGATTTCGGTGGACATCAAGGAACCGTGTGGATATTTAACAGGCGCTGTAGTGTCAGGTTTAATCTTAGCGTTTGTGCGGTACAGAGACATAGATAGGAGGAACACGATTAACAAGACTGAACATGATTGTCATGTGGACAATGAAGCTCTTCGGCTAATCTACAGTCCAATATATCTATCTAAATGTATCCCGCCCTTCTGAGATGTATGTCGATTTTATTGTTAGACAAATAGGCAGAGAATGTGAGAGGAAGATGGGGGAAGTAACTTGGGAAGGGGAGTGATGGAGAGATAGCAAGAGACAGAGAGAGAGAGAGAGAGAGAGAGAGAGAGAGAGAGAGAGAGAGAGAGAGAGAGAGAGAGAGAGAGAGCGAGACAGACAGACAGACAGACAGACAGACAGAGACAGAGACAGAGACAGAGACAGAGACAGAGACAGAGACAGAGACAGAGACAGAGACAGAGACAGAGACAGAGACAGAGACAGAGACAGAGACAGAGACAGAGACAGAGACAGAGACAGAGACAGAGACAGAGACAGAGACAGAGACAGAGACAGAGACAGAGACAGAGACAGAGACAGAGACAGAGACAGAGACAGAGACAGAGACAGAGACAGAGACAGAGACAGAGACAGAGACAGAGACAGAGACAGAGACAGAGACAGAGACAGAGACAGAGACAGAGACAGAGACAGAGACAGAGACAGAGACAGAGACAGAGACAGAGACAGAGACAGAGACAGAGACAGAGACAGAGACAGAGACAGAGACAGAGACAGAGACAGAGACAGAGACAGAGACAGAGACAGAGACAGAGACAGAGACAGAGACAGAGACAGAGACAGAGAGTGAGAGTGAGAGTGAGAGAGACAGAGAGAGAGAGAGAGAGAGAGAGAGAGAGAGAGAGAGACAGAGACAGAGACAGAGACAGAGACAGAGACAGAGACAGAGACAGAGACAGAGACAGAGACAGAGACAGAGACAGAGACAGAGACAGAGACAGAGACAGCCAGAGACAGACAGACAGAGACAGAGATGATGACACACGCAGACACACAGATTCATAGACAGTAGATACACACACCATACGCACATCTAATTCCACAAGTATTATCTATAACCTTTCGGGGTCCATACTATTCGCATGAAACATAACGCTTGGTGATAACACGATACATTCCAGTCGAATGCTCTTATGTACCTTGGACCAACCAGTCACAACCAATTACAATCTCAGTGCCAAACAAGCGACCTATATCGTGCGGCTACCGTCTCTGCTTCAGTGTCAACGGGATGAAATCACCGAGGCCAGACGTAGACCACTGTCGCTATTAGATTAGCGGCAAAACTCTAAGCCACAATGGACTCATCTAACGCCAGTCCTGACCACAGTGACGTTTTAACCATGTCCCCGTTTCTACCCGCGCCCATGTATTGTTTATGACAAAGCTAAAACCGCGGCCATTCATTCTCGCGGCAAGCTGTTCCACTTTGGCGGCAGAGTCCCAGAAGGCCGCGCGCGTTGCATTCTGGACAATGCAACAACGAGATGACGTCACAGTTACTAGCGCAGAACCAGTCAACTTCCGCTAGGCTATCACTCGCGTACGTTTAATTTCACGGTTCGGGAGACTCGTTTCCGGCTACGACTATCTCGGTGTTTCGGCCGGACGAATATCGCAAAACACGATCCAGGTACGGAGCGCAGTTGCGTCATAATCGATAACAAATTACTGTGACGTCATAGATGATTTATCGTCAACGCCATTTTTCTTCCCGCTACGTTTTCGGTTATGGTTCTGTAGTGGATGTTTGATGTTTTCTGTCTGAAGTTTGTACTACGTTAGTGGTCGTGCAAATATCAATGGGCCCACCTAAAAAGTGGTGATCGGTAAAGAATACTCAATTAAGGCTTCGGGGCGTGTATATCGAGTAAACGGTAAGGTTCTTTGTGCGCCCTTCTGATATCAAAGGTACACTGTTTGATCGATCTAAACAAAACCGATACACATCATTAGTTTGATTACCTCGGCATATTCTGGAAAAAGGCATTCGAAGAGGTAGCACTTGTAACTGCCAACGCCTTAAAATTAATATTAATATAACTAGAACATTTTGTTTTTCTCCGTAATTACGCGTGCGTGCGTGCGCGCGTGCGCGTGCGCGTGCGCATGCGCGTCTGCGTGTATGTGTGTGTATGTGCGTGCGTGCGTGCGTGCGTCCGTCCGTGCGTGTGGTTGCATGCGTGTATATGTGCGTACGGTCGTGCGTGCATCGCATGGTTGAACTGATTGTATACACGTCCAGGCGTGTGTGGGTTTCAACATTTAACTAAACAAAGCATTAAAAAGGCAACAAAACATCAATTTATACAAAAGATACGACGGAATATCGCACTGATTATTTGTGTATTTCTTCGACGCACCTTTATAAAAGTTTAACGTTTATCTAGCGTAAGATCGACCCGATTTGTCACGAAATCACTCGGACTATAGATTCCGTTACTACTGTCACGTTAAACCACACAGTAATGACGTTTTAATTGCCAGCGCTTCAAGTGAACGTGCACATCAAAGCATTCGCACGCTTTAGCGGCCCGTGTGAAACACCGCAGTCCCTCCCGGCATGCATCACCCCGGGGAATATCCGGTGCGCATGCGCAGTGAGACGGGTCGGGGAATCGGCCGGACCGCAAATCGATCGAGGCACACCTTCGATTTTCGAAGGCGGGTTGCGGTTTGGGTTTTGATTTCCCGGCGGGCAATGACGAAAGAAAGCAATTAAGGCGATGCTTTTTGGCGTTGAATCTTCATTAGGCGGTATTCAAGAGGAAGCGGACGGTAGCGGAGGCAGATACGAAGTGGGGCTCACCGTGTATGCAGGGTAATGCGGGTTTCTCTACAACGTCGATATTTCCGACCAGGAAGTGGATTAATATACCTATTATATCCAACACGATTCAGTTTCCCCATATTGTTCCAGTGACGGCTCCGCGCCTGTAGAAGGATCTACCGGACAGTCTGCGCCTAATAGACTCACTTGAAATGTTTAAGTCCAACTTGAAAACACATCTTTTTAAGGCCGCATTTGTAAACTACTTGTTGGGTATTTTATAATGAATTTATTTTAACTGTAATTATAGTTTTGCAATTTTTTATACTTACTTTATTATTAAGTTATCGATACATTTTATTATTTATTTATTATTTTATTTTATCTATTTATTGCTGATAAGTTTAGCTTATGAACTAGGACTTTTAGAAGCTTTATGTAATTATCTATTTATTATAATTTAACATTTCGTCTTTACGTGCTAGTTTAACTGATTATGAATATTTTAAATATGTATGTGTATAATGTATTTTATGCGCCTCTGAGCGGAAATTTTTCCGGTTATACGGCGCTGCTTTACAAATAAAAATTATATTTTTTTCCTACAACGTCGATATTTACGATCAGGAAGTGGATTAATATACTTATTACATCCAACACGATTAAGTTTCCCCATATATATTCCCTGTAAAGCCAAGATAGTGTTCAATTGAACAGGTCTGCCAGGGAGTAATGTGTAAAGCGCAACCCTAAGGATGGGATACTGCCCTATATAAGAACTTATCTTTACTTTTTGCTTGATATATAATATACACAATTACGCATGAGACATTCACAAGGCTTGGCTTTACTGACATCAGGCGCAATCACAGTTTCCGAGTTAAACGTTCATTGCGCCTCAAATTCTATGTCGTTTTGGCTGTGAGTGAAAGAAAATATTGCAAATCACCCACAGGCATTGTTTAATATTTATATATGCGTGTCGGATGCTTACTGGAAGTAAAAAAAACGTTTACCCCGATCTTCGAATACGCATGCGTCATACCGACCGATGGCGGCTTATTTTGAATTTAATATGATTTAACCTGTTGTTGACCTGACATATGGCCCATATTTGTCACGCTGAGAGAGAGAGAGAGAGAGAGATATATATATATATATATATATATATATATATATATATATATATATATATATATATATATATATATAATTATGTAAGTTACACTACAATAAATAAACATTTGCAGTTGTTGTAAAACAGGTTTTTTATGTTTTCGTCATAACGAAAATCTACTGAAACTGGAATGCCAACGACATAAACAACGGAATGCACGAACGCGCCACGTGTTCGCGATTGTTTCTTGATGGCTTCGCGAAGCTTTAGCTGGGCAGCTGGTCACGTGATGGATAGGTCAATTACGCCAAAATACATACAACACGATCTATCCAATACATGGAAGGAATTATGATTGCACAATTAAATATTATGCTTAAGAATGTCCTTATAATTATTACGATTAATGTGTTCAACACCACATATGTCATGCAATGTTGCTGATATAACGCCGAAATTATTGTTGACATCCTTGTGTACAAGAAACTAGACGAATGGGCCTATGTCAGTCGTCGTAAAACCGGGCGACAATTGGTTGCGACAGAAACAATTATGGCCCTTTGTGATCTGTCTTCCGCTTTTATAAAGTTAACTTCATGTTAACCCTTCAGTTACGCTACAATACATGCGCGATTACATAAATATATTCCACTACAATATCATTATGTAGTAGTACTATATAGTAGTAGTTGTAACACCAGTAATAGTAGCAACATAACATATGACACACTTGTTGTACTATGGATTCTAATTCTAAAAGTACTTTTGTAGCAATATAAATAACCACATTAGTTTTTATTGGTTGTTTACTTTCCCATCAGACGCAGACAGAAGTAATAACGATATGTAGCCACAGATACAAAAACCAATTCGCCATGTTCATGTTTTACGATAATCCTCAGTGCCGATTAAAAGCGACATTGTCTCTTCCAATTCTCGGAACCATTCTCTCCCTCCAGAGGCGGAAGATGACGCGAATTCCCAGAATTCCTCCGCACACGTGGGCGTGCCGGCTGATTCCCCGGCATAGACCGAATATAGGTCGACGTACATTCGATTCAGTGAACATCCGGCTAATACTTGTGATGAAGAATGACGTCATCGCCGCCAATAAAGTGGCATACATTGGTGTTGACACAATGGTGGGACGATAGGTGGCGCTAGCATATACGTAAGATCCCCTCCGTCAGTTCTCTCTAATCACATTCGGGAGTGTCACGTGGTGTTGTTCGCCTCGAGCTCTGTGACTCATTACGTCGTATTGACCTGTCCAGTACTCGAGGCAGTGTCCACTGCCACTGATTGAACGCCCCCCTGAATGAGACATATGCTAGGAGCTCTCTCTCTCTCTCTCTCTCTCCCTCTCTCTCTCTCTCTCTCGCGCTCTCTCTCTATCTCTATCTCTCTCTCTCGCTCTCGCTCTCGCTCTCGCTCTCGCTCTCGCTCTCGCTCTCGCTCTCGCTCTCGCTCTCGCTCTCGCTCTCGCTCTCGCTCTCGCTCTCGCTCTCGCTCTCGCTCTCGCTCTCGCTCTCGCTCTCGCTCTCGCTCTCGCTCTCGCTCTCGCTCTCGCTCTCGCTCTCGCTCTCGCTCTCGCTCTCTCGCTCTCTCGCTCTCTCGCTCTCTCGCTCTCTCGCTCTCTCGCTCTCTCTCCCTCTCTGTCTCTCTCTCTCTCGCGCTCTCTCTCTATCTCTCTCTCTCGCTCTCTCTCTATCTCTCGCTCTCTCTCTCTCTATCTCTCTCTTTTTCTCCTTCTCTCGCGCGCTGTCTCTCTCCACTCCCCTCCCTCGCTCCTTCACTCATTTAATTAAGGTCATCTTTAACACTGTTGGATTTTGTCATGTCCTATCACAAAACCAGAAGTAGTTTCATTAAGAAAACACAAAGTAGCAGTTCTCGTCACTGACACAAAACTAATGCAGTCAATCCTACGTTACGTATCCAGGTTTGACTGATCTTGACGATGTCGGTTTTAGGGTCTGCAATTCGGGTATTAGCTTTAAGCCATCCGTTCCGCGGCGCAGTTTTATCGTCTGTGATGACGTCAAGAGGGAGAACATTGTCTCGACTTCTCGTTCAACGATCTGCGTGCTACACGACGCTGCTCACTGTCTTTGCAGTAGGCAATGGTCCTAATCCGGCGAGACAGCGGGATCTAAGCACCATCCTGGCCTGTCTGTCACGTAGGTACACAGACGGATTAGTCGGGTAAGTATTTTGCTTCTAACATATGCTTCTGCCGGGCGATCGATGCTGGTAATCCGCTTAGACAAAGACGGACATGTTTCCGTTAGCTCATCGTATGGATTCTAGGCTATCCGCTAAAGAACAATCGTATATTTTTATTGAACACCCAGATTATCCAACGTCTCACCAACGTTAAAAGTGGATGAAAACAGAAAGGAAACCGCAAATATATCGGCGCAGGTTGTAAAAGAAAACTTGGTACAGCCAAAGTTGGATAAGGAATTTTATAACCGGAGAAATTAAGACAACAATAAATCACCTTAAAAGATTGCGGCCACAAATGGGTGCGATGAAAAAGTACAGGACTGATGGTCTACTTTGACCAAAGAGGAATTCGCACAAACAAAACATTCCTCCTATTAGCATAGGCAAAATATATTGTTTTACCCACTGGCCGCAGATACAAGCAGACTTAATATGCTACTCATCCATATAAAATACACATCACCAGCCCCTGTTTGTGGAGATTGTAAAAATGCGATCTTGCGTGGCACATTCCCGTGTTTAACTGCACTAATTCTTTCAGATAGGATGCAACGACACACGCATCTAGTCGCATCAAACGAGCGTTAACAACGTGTGTTATAATGTAAGCGAAACCTCATAACTAGAATAACTTTTCTCACAATGAAACACATCATGTCCTTTGAACTGGAAACTAGTAGCTTTTATCTAAGTGACACACATTTTTTTGTAACACTGGTGTATGCATTAATACGATCTTAGTAATGTTAAGGAGGTTGTATAAACTATACAATAATTCTTGCAGTCGTCTCCTATCGATCGATATGTATATTGGTCAATTATACTAATCAATACAAGCCAGACATTATCAATATTAATCGTTAACACAACCTGACAGTACCAATGCAAATAATGATAAACCGTTATATTGTCAATGTGGCTCTGAATAATATCCCAAATCTAGAGCTGCGCCGTTAACAACGGTTTTCACTGGGAACAAAACTGGCGACACGCACCATTTATCCACCTACCCGTGCGAACGTCATTCGATCTAATCGAATCAGTGCACACCTCACATCTATTAAACATACGCGTCTCAGTGACGTACTTGACCTAATTCACGCTGAGATGTCCGAATTCGGCCACTCAGGTCTGCTGGATATACAATAAACGTTGACCCCCTGGTCACGTTCAGTTAGCAGACCACGTTATGTACCCATTGCACGAATTACCTGTGATTCAGGCAGCCCTACGCAAACGCCACGTACGCCATTGACCGCTGTCATTGACCATTCTGTGAGCCAGATTTAGAAACTGCGCATACATGAAGACAACGCAGAATGAGAGGCACAACCATCAGACTAAGCCAACGATCACGTATATAACTATCAAAGCAAAGTAAATGACATGACGTGTCAAAACGAACAGATATATCCACAGATCATCACCGAGTATATGGGTTCATACAATGCCACGTCTACGCAAACAATATAGCCGTCTATATTGCCTTTTTAGTATGCGTAGGCATCAGAGCAGAAAGGTTTATTTCTCGTTACCTCTAACAGGCTGAGGGTCAGATGTCAGAACAACTACTTGTTTGATCGAACTTACTCTTTTAAAGAGCACTATTTTAGTAATTAATTCTTCAGAGGACTCTTGTGAGAAATAAAATTAATACCCAGTGAAATTAACACTTTTAAGTCAATGGAGTTACACACTTAGACTCTTCGTAGTTAGGTAAAGTCGCAAGTGTATGTATTACGTATTTGTTTATTGATTATTTAATTTACTATTGTTTTTCTTTTTCTTCGATCCTCCACAGACCTGAATATTAGTCTTCACGATTTTCCACATAGATTCTTTCTGTTTCTTTCATGTCACAATTTCCACACGTCCACACATCACTGCGGAGTGTGAGAGGACAGTGACAGACGTGATTGTGATTCCCTAGAGGGTGGGATGCTGATGGTAATGATGATGATCATGATGATTGTGATATTGACGATCATCATCATGCCAGTGACAATGATGATCACGACGGCGACGGCGACGGCGACGGCGACGGCGACGGCGACGGCGACGGCGACGGCGACGGCGACGGCGACGGCGACGGCGACGGCGACGGCGACGGCGACGGCGACGGCGACGGCGACGGCGACGGCGACGGCGACGGCGACGGCGACGGCGACGGCGACGGCGACGGCGACGGCGACGGCGACGGCGACGGCGACGGCGACGGCGACGGCGACGGCGACGGCGACGGCGACGGCGACGGCGACGACGGCGACGATGATGATGACGATGATGATATTGATACTGGTAATGACGACGATAATGATGATAATAATAATAATGACGATGACTGATGGAGGAAGTAGTGGGGAACCACATTTCTTGACCCGTCCTTCACCGTGTCCTAAGTGACCAGGAACACGAACACTTCCACTCCTTGTCCGACAGTTTTTCTACATCCGGTAGTCTACCAACACACCCACTCACCTCCCGTCGTCTCTCGCGAGAGTTTGCGGCGCTACGACCATGTCCAAGAAAACGATTCAACGAACACAACAGCACCGTAAACACTTCCTGTGTTTCTTGTCATTGATTCACGACAAAACGGACCATCAGTGACCACCGACTGTAGTCAACCGAACTCCCATCTTCCCACGGCAGCCGAGTGGCATGTATCTTACCTGTCCGCCTCCGATCGATGCGCAGGCAATCGCTACATTTTAAATTCGATCTTTGCCGTTGTTTGCCTTACAATGGCCGACGAACTGATGCGCAACGAACTCGGGGCCATTCGTACTCTTTTGAAAGGGCACGTGCCGGCGGTCTCGCGCAAGGCGAAATGCTGCCGTGATGTCATTACGCCGAGGGTTTCATGCTTTGCCACGTGGAACGAATACAAGACAATTGAATCAACCACATCCATTGTGCCAACGAACGTTGTATCTCCCATCGGAAATGCCAGACGCTTACGCAATTTTTCGCCGGAACCAATTCCGGGAGGAAATCTGCATTCGATCGCGTCCCGGGCCATCGCGGGCGAGTGGGATGGCACGAGGGATCGGTTTGTGGATTCCCTTCCCCACCAGCGTCGACTAGGGGACACCGAGTGGAAAATACCATAAGGCCAGGAAGTTGTAGGTTCGACATAAACAACTGTGCTTGTATCTATGTCACAATGCTATACTAAAGGGAGGGTGCCAGCTCCTCTGCCCAGAATTGGCCCAGCAGTAATTTGTAAGAGGACGTTTGCTGTCTGGAACATGGGAAAGTCAAACATCAAAGGGTATCGCGGTTAACTCTGCTCACCTTGGCATTATTGCCAATCAATTTTATTTTGAAACAGGACGTTTTGTTTACCATTTGAACGTGTTGCAGGCGGATTATTTCATATTGCCATCATTGTTAAACAAGTAACTAACACAAATTGGCAGGCAGTGAACCTTCAACATGTTGTCGTCATAAAAACGCAATATTAAATAATAAAGAAACAGCAGCCACACTCGCTTCAATAAGTCGTATCTCTAGACAGATGGTAAGTTCTAAAGATATGTCAAGATGCTTTGCACTTCACCACCTACGAACGCTGTCCACTCCAACTATAGTTCAAAGTTGCTGGGAAAGATGGCTGCAATGACTACAAGAATGTTGATTGTATGGTGTGACTGTTCAATGAAGAGCTATTATATTTAACGGGAATCTTCGATGATAACCTGACATCATAAGTTTTCACGGAAAATTCTTTTTCGATCCACATAATACAGCCTTTACCATCATTTTCCAGTTCGGTGTGTTTTGTAAAACGTTTCAAAAACCTCGTAATGTCGCCGCTTCCATATATGTGGGACTACAATAACGGAGTTTCGGTTGTGTTATTAACCAATGTCCATGTTAAATAAAATATATAGCGAGAGACGACACATTTCAAGACGAAACTTATTTCATTTAAATGAAACTGGGGAATACCCTCTCAAATAAAAACGCTGTTTGCACAAATGAATGGCGATTTCACTTCCGATGAAATAATAAACCATCACATGCACCCAGACACTGTGGGATTTTATCCTGCAGTCCGAAAAAAACCCGAATAAATGAATCCGTATTATCGGAATCCAGATTAACGAACTCTAACCGTCCATCTTGGTAATTTCTACAAATGCGACGTTCACGACTCAATTTGGCAATGAACGAGGCAATAGTCGCCGAAATGGATAAAACCACCGAAGCGTGGAATTGAATATCACAATTGTCGACGCGAGCGTTGGATAAACTGGCCATCAAATGTATTCTGATGACAACGAAATAAACGACACAACGGAATAGCCTAATCCAAAATAGTTTTACTTAGGCGGCGACCTAGTGCGTGGAATACATATTGTAAAAGGTTTTCATGCATAGGATCAAATTCAAAATGGCAACTGGTAAAAAATACACTAGATTATTAAAGAATCTGCGATATTCCGTCACTGGAGATAATTCGGAGAAAGCCACACTTTAAACTTAAGATATTAATATCCACCTTCAAATACTTGGTCAGGTATGCATGTTTTACTCATGTGTCAACGGGTTAATAATAACGCACTAAAGTTAGTTTTATCAAATGTTTATGCCTCGTTGCTCAAATAGCAACTACAGAAACATTTTGGAAACAATATCACGTGGAATATATAAATAATTAAATATTTCAGAAATGGGTGTCGTGAATCTCAAATATGTATTACACTTTCTCTCCAGTGTACATACACATCTCTCACATTTCACAGTCACATACCAATAACATCCTCTCAAATCATCCAAAAGTCTCTGGCAATAAAATATGCAAACAAAGACAAAAACAATTTAGTGACACTAATTGTTTTTATAAAGTCAAAATATAACTGTTTAAATTTAGCTCGATGGACCAGTCTATGTGCCAGCTGTATCGCATAAGTAATCAAATACCACTAATGCTACGTCAAAATAGGTTGTTAATGCTGCAAGTACAACAATACGGTTGAATCTGATTTACAACAATTTTTTTTCAGGAATGCTATTTCAGAAGTGCAATTCATATGCACGTGTGATGTGTGTGCTTGCGTGTGTGTGTGTGTGTGTGTGTGTGTGTGTGTGTGTGTGTGTACGTGCGTGCGTACGTGCGTGCGTGTGTGCGTGTGTGTGTGTGTTTGTGTGTGTGTGTGTGTGTGTGTGTGTGTGTGTGTGGTGTGTGTGTGTGTGTGTGTGTGTGTGTGTGTGTGTGTGTACAGGCGTAGGTGCGTGCGTGCGTGCGTGCGTGCTTGCGTATGTATGTATGCTTCTGTGTATGTGTGTGTATGAAATAATGTATGTTTGTATATGTTTACGCTTGTATGTTGTATGTATGTATGTATGTATGTATGTATGTATGTATGTATGTATGTATGTATGTATGTATGTATGTATGTATGCATGCATGCATGCATGCATGCATGCATGCATGCATGCATGTATGCATATATGTATGCATGCGCGTGTGTGTGTGTGTGTGTGTGTGTGTGTGTGTGTGTGTGTGTGTGTGCGTGTGTGTGTGCGTGTGCGTGTGCGTGTGTGAATGTTTGGTGTAACAACACCATTCTATGTGCATTACTTCTAGTCTGGCACAGTGTACGTCTTCATACGGTATTGAATCGTTTATATTGTATAAAAGATATTGTCAAACAAGACACCACGGTGTGTCTATCTAGGTTCACAACCGACACTAACTGTTACATCCAATTAACACAACGCGTGGCAGAGCGAATAAAACCGCAATGTTCGAATTATGGGTGAAGTAATTACACTTGTGCAATATTACTGCATTAAACTCCGCCGATAACAATAAAGTTTATTGTGGATGAAGCAATATCAATGACTTTGAGCTCATATCAAACACAACACGGAAAGATCAATTAGTATAGAAATGACACATTGAAGCAATTAGGCCCTATGTGAACAATTAGTGAAGATCAACACACCACAAGAAGGAAATGACGAACATCGCTCGTGGAAGTCATTAGAGAACATAAAAGGGAAAACATCAAATATTTGCATGTTGATAGCGGTGGAACATGGCGATAGGCCTCATTAAAAATGTTGACTTCGGTGTCATTGCAACCGCTTACTAAAGCGTACGGAAATCAAAATACTCGAATGCAAGTGGACCCGATTATTAGAATACTACGGCTAGATAACCATGTCAGTGTAAATAGAATTAAAAACGTCGTTTTACTGTAAATATTTTGATTGATTTTTATACATAGATGTTATATTTCAGTCGACAATTGCCATCGCGTGTCACATTGATCTGTACAAAAATCGCTCGCGATTATTGCATAAATTGGCACAGTTATATATGTTTCTCCGTGCGGAACACATGTAAAAATTATTTTGAAAAAGTATTTATATCTTACTTCCATTCTTTTGCATATAACTCGCATGTTTATTGTGTAATAATTTTGTCATATTTTGTCAAACCTCCTAGTCTTGTAATTGTGTTATTTATGATCTATTGTTTTGTGATGCGTGCCTCTTGACTCGCCTTGGTTATGCGACATATTCATTAATCAATAGTTATGTATATTATTACTGGACGATAATGACGTTCGCAGTGACCATCAGTAAGCTGGGATGACATTACGAGGTCACCGTGACTTAGCGATAGAACAAAGTGACTCCTCATTACGCACCGGCTGATTAATGTCAATCGCTAACACCATAACATGTAAATGATGGCCATGTCCGTTTCTTTGATTGTATATCATTATATCAGAATGGCGAATGGTGCTTCGTGGATAGTTATTTCTTTTCCAACGTTTGACTTGAAATAAATTATGTCGATATGCAATTGCGATATACTTCAGGAAGAAGTGATTTTAATATCGCTACGAACACACTCACATATATAAATTCGCGCATATGCACACGCACATGCATACGCACACACAGACGCACACGCACACGCATACGCACGCACGCACACGAACACACGTACATCAACCACCCACCCACCAACCCACCCACAAAAGCGGCGCATTCACATTCACTACATTAAAACAACAAACACCCCCCGAAATCAACCCTACGCCGATTTTGACATGTCAGTGTGGCCACATCTCTCGTCGTTCACCCACGAACCACGCAGACGTCAATACACTTGACGACGACAGAAATTGGCCCTAAACGACGCCATTCAACCGACCGGCCCAGCTCTGCCCAGCGGAACAGCGACGGACAGGCGAAATTAATTTATGTAGGTTCTATAGGTCTGGGCCTAAGCGTCCCTTGATTGATTTTTCTAACGACCTCAACAAGTGTCGTTATGGGAAGACCGGCTACATCCGCCCCCAACGCCCACGTGTAGGGATCAACACAACGACGCCCTGATCCCCAGGGAGGCTCCCAGCTCCGCTCAACCGGGATTAAATTCACCCGTCCACTCCCCGTGGTGCGCGAGGCTGTGAATCAGCTTGCTCGTCGCGCGCTCTCACGAATCTGTTTTCTTAGCGTCCGAAAATAACGGTCATTTGATCTGCGGTTCAACTGATTGGCGATCATCTTGGCAAATGAATGATTCATGCGGATTCGAACCACACCCGCGGACCAATTCAGGGGACCATTTCACTAAGATAAAGAGCTTTAAAGGAAAATTCATCCATTGATAAATTAAATTATGTTTGACTCAAAACGCAAATATCCATTGCCCTGTTACGGTGTACACTATTTCCTTGATACATATGTGATAACGTCCAGCTGACGCGTTATGGTGTTGACAATTTTCAGGTATTCAAGATAACTGTCAAGGACCAACATTGATTTTAAAGAGCAAATTCGGGCTTAAGAGCTCTTAACAATATTAGTGAAATGGTCCCCAGGACTGTTTAATGTCGAAGGAAAAACCGAGCGAGTGCCGCGCTGTAATTGATTCGTTCGTCCAGCTGTGAGACGCCGCTACAAATAGGTCCGGCATTAATAACACAAACAATAAATGTTCTCCGCAAAGGTTTTAGAAAAAATAAACGCGCATAAATAAACACGCGTTGAATGCTACACAATGTATAAAGCGGCGTAGTTTAAAAATCAATAACTAGCTTCGTTTATGTTACTACAAGAACGCTCACAGTCTAATTGTGACCAATTGTGTACATTCGCAACGACAATTCAAAGGTAGGCTATAAGTCTGGTTATAATAAACCATACAAGACTGTTCCAAAACAGTAGACTATTTTGGGCAACTAATGGCGCATGTTGTTGTGGAAACTCTAGATGAAAAGAACCATAAAACGAAAGGAGTCTGGGCCCAGTTATTTGTTTAACATAATTATTACAATGTTCTTAATGTAGACTAGAATAAACACGTTGAACGCGCCGTGCCAACAAAACTATAACCCGCTAGTCGTAATTTGAATTTTTCGATCACGAAATATAAACAATCTTTCACTTAAATAATAAATAACTCTGTTGGTACTATAGCTGGTAGGTGTTGACGTAACTGCAAAATTCTTTCTTGTTCAGCGTGATCGCGGTGTTGTAACATTAAATGCTGCGAACTTCGTCTCAATGATTATCGCAATGGATGGTATCGCGGGTAACGCAATCTATAGCGAAGCCAAACGTCCACGACTGAAGAGTAACACAACAAACTACCCCGTTTTAATAAGGACAAACGTCCACGACTGAGGAATAACACAACAAACTACCCCGTTTTAATAAGGACAAACGTCCACGACTGAGGAATAACACAACAAACTACCCCGTTTTAATAAGGACAAACGTCCACGACTGAGGAATAACACAACAAACTACCCCGTTTTAATAAGGACAAACGTCCACGCCTGATGAATAACTATACAAATCATCCGCTTTAAAACCAACAGTCCATGCCTGAAGAATGACATCTCGCTTTAATAAACTCACGTTACGACTATGAAGGAAAGCCCAACAGAAACACAACTATGCGGCTCAAATATCAGTGCATTTCTTGCACTCCGTGAGACACTGTAAACGGCAGAAATAAGATATCACTCGTTGAAAATAACGATCGTTTTACTCAGCGCTGTAACGTCTCAGTCGCCGCGTCCCACAATGACAAGCAACTTCCGGAATGAACGCTGCTCCATAGCAACGAAATACGATAGAACATGGCTCGTGCCAATTTTTATGATGTGTTTCACTTTGTCATCCAACTGTGTTCTATAGCTGAAGGAGAAGTAGCAGAGATTGTGGCTGTGTTGAGTACTCCGTCATGACTGGGTGTGTTGAGTACTCCGTCATCAATGTGGCTGAATATTCTGAAGTAAACGCGTTGCACAATTGTGATGTCATCGTATCAATGTGCAATCGATAATGAGGCTCCGGCTGGTAAATAATCAACTTGACATGCGTACTCCCGAAATGCAAATTTTTTCAGAATGTGTGTGTGTGCGTGCGTGTGTGTGTGCGTGTGTGTGTGCGTGTGCGTGTGCGTGTGCGTGTGCGCGTGCGTGTGCGCGTGCGCGTGCGCGTGCGTGTGCGTGTGCGTGTGCGTGTGCGTGTGCGTGTGCGTGTGCGAGGGTTTGTTTGTGAGAGGGAGAGAGAGAGAGACAGACAGACAGACAGACAGACAGACCGACCGACCGACCGACAGACAGACAGAGAAGGAGAGAGCAAGAGACAGAGACAGAGACAGAGACACACGGACACACGGACACACGGACACACGGACACACGGACACACGGACACATATACAGAGATAGAGACAGAGACAGGGGCAGAGGGGCAGAGGGGCAGAGGGGCAGAGGGGCAGAGGGGCAGAGGGGCAGAGGGGCAGAGGGGCAGAGGGGCAGAGGGGCAGAGGGGCAGAGGGGCAGAGGGGCAGAGGGGCAGAGGGGCAGAGGGGCAGAGGGGCAGAGGGGCAGAGGGGCAGAGGGGCAGAGGGGCAGAGGGGCAGAGGGGCAGAGGGGCAGAGGGGCAGAGGGGCAGAGGGGCAGAGGGGCAGAGGGGCAGAGGGGCAGAGGGGCAGAGGGGCAGAGGGGCAGAGGGGCAGAGGGGCAGAGGGGCAGAGGGGCAGAGGGGCAGAGAGGCAGAGAGGCAGAGAGACAGAGAGACAGAGAGACAGAGACAGAGACAGAGACAGAGACAGAGACAGAGACAGAGACAGAGACAGAGACAGAGACAGAGACAGAGACAGAGACAGAGACAGAGACAGAGACAGAGACAGAGACAGAGACAGAGACAGAGACAGAGACAGAGACAGAGACAGAGACAGAGACAGAGACAGAGACAGAGACAGAGACAGAGACAGAGACAGAGACAGAGACAGAGACAGAGACAGAGACAGAGACAGAGACAGAGACAGAGACAGAGACAGAGACAGAGACAGAGACAGAGACAGAGACAGAGACAGAGACAGAGACAGAGACAGAGACAGAGACAGAGACAGAGACAGAGACAGAGACAGAGACAGAGACAGAGACAGAGACAGAGACAGAGACAGAGACAGAGACAGAGACAGAGACAGAGACAGAGACAGAGACAGAGACAGAGACAGAGACAGAGACAGAGACAGAGACAGAGACAGAGACAAAGACAGGCAGACAGACAATTATATACATACATACATACATACATACATACATACATACATACATACATACATACATACATACATACATACATACATACATAAATACATACATACATACATACATACATACATACATACATACATACATACATACATACATACATACATACATACATACATACATACATACATAATTAGAAACGAAACGTAGGAACACAATTGTATATGTCACATATTCGTTGACGGTAACGCAGTGGTCGGCCTGAATCTTGTGTGTACTATGACTTTAATTGTATTTACACCCCTTGAAGGCTTGAATGAATATAAACGTTTAGGGATGTGGTATGTTCCCCTGGATTGGAATTACATACATGAGCCATTTCTGGCGAGTGTTTGATGCGCGCCTGGTTCACATTGTTTGTCTGGATTGTACCCGCTGCTTTGTGCTGGTTTCAGAATACATCTCAGAGAATAGCGATACACAGTGGCTCCGCCTGGCGACCGCTCCGGGTGCAACGGCTAGGGCTACGTGTTTTCATCGCGTGAACTCGTAGTGTCTACAATTTCAAAATCTTTGCCCGCGCAGGCGCATGCGCACGCGCAACACGTTACAGCGCCTCTGTGCGGGAAAAGATCAAACCCCTATTAGAGAAAAAAATGGAAATCAATT
>OZ024865.1:41784199-41859199 GCA_964017155.1 Oasisia sp. SBJ-2009
CAGACCAGCAGAAAGCCAGACACGCACATATAGTAATCAAGAGATACATACACATTTGCGTGTACATGTGCGTGTGCGTGTGTGTATACTGTATTTTTCTCTTGCGTTCTTAACACACCGCCTCGTCTGCGTGCGACAGTAACCCGACCTCGCCACTTCCCGCCGCGCCCAGGCACGCTGTAATTACACTTCGGCGTATTCCAACTTTTTCTATAACTACTCAGGTATTTATTTAGAATATCTGCAGCAATGTGGGGTCTGCGAAATTGCCTATTACTCCGCCTAATCTGCAGCTATACTCGAAGACTGCTGCTCTACTAAACCAGCAAACGTGGAGCGCAGTGGCTCAATGATTAGCACGTCGAAATCTTAATCAAGATAACCCTTGTTCGAATGATGTGCTGCCGTGTCGAAGTTCGTTCATCCTACGTTGCTCCATATCACTCAGCTGAATATGAGTGAATCGTTGTGGGTAGCGATGGCTGTTTATAGACGAATAGTCTTCCCGCATTCCTTGATGTATGGCTGAATATTTCTCAGATAAATCGAGATTGTATTCGATTGCGTCGTAAGGATTGTACACTGCAGTATAAGTATTTACATTTATCTTTTTACTATACGACACCCCACCCTGAAAATAGCAAGATTTGACAAGACCAGCGAACGAAGCAAATATATATGGCAAGTGTGCAAGGACGCTTTATATATCAATATTTGTACAAATCCATCCTACTAACACCCACCCAATCAGCAAACCAATGTATTTCAATAATTGGTGTGGTCTTCCGTCAGAATGAATACTTTCTAACGGCCATCTGAACAAGACAGTGTTTTCTTCGTCTCAACCCGATGAAGACGATGATTTTGGAACAACCACATAGGTATGATACCAAAGCCCTGTTGTTGAATCAGCAACGTTTGTAACTTACTTTTCAATCTGACTTGTTCACGGGCCCACCAACGTCCCGAGGTGTCGCTGAATCAGTGACGTATTGAATTGACTCTCCCTTCAATCTTACTTATTTAGGGCACAGACCACTGTTGATTTTCCCATTGGCGGCCATGTTAACGTTTTGTCAGATTATAAGAGAACTGGACCTGAGAATGTTTTTAAATTATTTTAAAACAGTCACTGCAGTCATGTCACTGATATGCTGATTAAATTTCGTCAAAAAAGCTTATTTCAGGCTCTCGTAAAATGCATGCATGTGTACTGCCCCTCAAAATTCACCAAACTGAGCACGCTTTTCTGCATCCGCAGGGTCATGTAAGAAAAATGGCTAAAAATGACTACGCCAACTACACTCTGCCTAACATACGTCATTGCAACGAACCTACTAGTATACCGTCCTACTGTACTGATATCACATACAAAGAATTTTTCTAAATGTCCAATGACACAATTATTAAGGTACTACATTCGTATGGGTTGGCCTTAGCGGCTCCAGCGAGAATCAAGGCACGAGTATGTCAGAGCCCTGCACCTACGGTGGTCAAGATTCTGACCTCGGTCCATCTTTAGCTGACCATCGTTGTAAATATTACCTACCGCCTGCTCATAGATGTTTACCATCTTTTTCAGTGTCCACCTCAATACTTAATGGGCAAGCTTATTAGACGGTAGCCTCATGATATGTCAAAACCGTTCTTGTTCCGAAAGTCTCAACAAACTAATGGCATTCTTTTGTGGAAATATCGTTGACTCGTAAAAGGAAATTCGCTTCGTCGGTTTTCTCGTCAACGCAAATGTAAACCCCCGCAAACACATTCCGACCTTTCGTAGATAAATAGTCCGTGAGTCAGAGACATGTGTCCCTTAGGTGGCAGAGCCGACCACAATGATCGTGTCCTGCCCGTGGAACTGTTCGTTGACTGACTGACTGACTGACTGACTGACTGACTGACTGACTGACTGACTGACTGACTGACTGACTGACTGACTGACTGACTGACTGACTGACTGACTGACTGACTGACTGACTGACTGACTGACTGACTGACTCACTGACTGACTGACTCACTGACTGACTCACTGACTGACTGACTCACTGACTGACTCACTGACTCACTGACTCACTGACTGACTCACTGACTCACTGACTCACTGACTCACTGACTCACTGACTCACTGACTCACTGACTCACTGACTCACTGACTCGCTGACTGACTCGCTGACTGACTCGCTGACTGACTCGCTGACTGACTCGCTGACTGACTCGCTGACTGACTCGCTGACTGACTCGCTGACTGACTCGCTGACTGACTGACTGACTGACTCGCTGACTGACTGACTGACTGACTGACTGACTGACTGACTGACTGACTGACTGACTGACTGACTGACTGACTGACTGACTGACTGACTGACTGACTGACTGACTGACTGACTGACTGACTGACTGACTGACTGACTGACTGACTGACTGACTGACTGACTGACTGACTGACTGACTGACTGACTGACTGACTGACTGACTGACTGACTGACTGACTGACTGACTGACTGACTGACTGACTGACTGACTGACTGACTGACTGACTGACTGACTGACTGACTGACTGACTGACTGACTGACTGACTGACTGACTGACTGACTGACTGACTGACTGACTGACTGACTGACTGACTGACTGACTGACTGACTGACTGACTGACTGACTGACTGACTGACTGACTGACTGACTGACTGACTGACTGGATGACTGGATGACTGGATGACTGGATGACTGGATGACTGGATGACTGGATGACTGGATGGCTGGATGGCTGGATGGCTGGATGGCTGAATGGCTGAATGGCTGAATGGCTGAATGACTGAATGACTGAATGACTGAATGACTGAATGAATGAATGAATGAATGAATGAATGAATGAATGACTGAATGAATGACTGAATGACTGAATGACTGAATGACTGAATGACTGAATGACTGAATGACTGAATGACTGAATGACTGAATGACTGAATGACTGAATGACTGAATGACTGAATGACTGAATGACTGAATGACTGAATGACTGAATGACTGAATGACTGAATGACTGAATGACTGAATGACTGAATGACTGAATGACTGAATGACTGAATGACTGAATGACTGAATGACTGAATGACTGAATGACTGAATGACTGAATGACTGAATGACTGAATGACTGAATGACTGAATGACTGAATGACTGAATGACTGAATGACTGAATGACTGAATGACTGAATGACTGAATGACTGAATGACTGAATGACTGAATGACTGACTGACTGACTGACTGACTGACTGAATGAATGAATGAATGAATGAATGAATGAATGAATGAATGAATGAATGAATGAATGAATGAATGAATGAATGAATGAATGAATGAATGAATGAATGAATGAATGAATGAATGAATGAATATTTAAAATGAATGAATATTTATTTTTTGGAATCGTACAAAGCACATACGCAAACAGTATGTTTAAACTACAAATGTCAAAATCAATTATATAATGTACGATTCCGGGCAGACAGCGGAGCCAATTAAGGCTGTTACCAGTTTGTTTATGTAATAATAATTATTATGAAACCATTTATCATAAATTAAACTGGTCGCTGCCGACCCTACCATAGCTGTATAAACAATAATGTTATAATAATACTGTCACGTGTAATACATACTTATAGTTTTTATAATTGATCAGATGTGTAAAACGTAACAATAATATTCAATAATAAATGTTCAATAGACACGTATAGCAAACGTGTTGTAATACCAACTACCGGCAATGACAAGGATATAATTACATACATATATGAACAGGCATTTTATATTGAATAAGCTTCAGCTAGCTCTTCATACCCTTTTACAACAATTGCTTTTAGTGATACTCCTACTGCAAAACTTTTTATGCTTTTTTTTGCTGGATGGTAAGCGGAATTTCGTTCCATATCAATGGACCTTGACTTAGGAACTGCCGACGACTAATCACCAACGAATCGTGGCTTACAGTTGCGTTTCGCACTGGGAAGGCAATGGCGTCTACTGAAGGGTCAACGTTCTTTCCTCCACACACACACAAAAACACGTGTAATTGTTTTCTTTGAGCTAGCTTTGCTTTGCCACCGAGTCCCGTCTCTTGTGGCCCGGCCAATCAACATCGCAGGCGACGACTGCTGCCCGACGCTCAAATTGTTGGCCAAGATGGCGCTGGAGCGTCTGAACACACGATCGACGCGTTATCGGGCTCAGCGGCGAATTGGACATTCTGTCTAGGATACACATCCTCGCAAACCAGAATTGTTTGTCTACTAGCATTGCCAGATCCCGTAGGCAATTTTTTTTAGTCGAACAGGCAATTAATTTCGCCAGTCGGATTGAATCAGCCGTGAGATCATTTTTAAATTGGATATATTTGTCTAAGAATAGTGGGGGGGGGGTAAACAAAAGAAAGAATACGAAACAGAAACCAAGGAAATGCATCAGGGCCCGTCCGACACTTGCCATCCAAAGAACAGAAAAGGAGAAACACCACACCCGTCGCTTACGAGTAACGAAAACGCGTTATTCCGCGAGCCTCTTGCACGACCGCCTGCGTGAAATGAGCCGAATTATTACGGTCATAACGCTGTTTCCGTCGGCCGAATAACTACGACTCCGCCTCGGCGTGTACGCGTCGAGAATCCCGATAAATCGCCCTCTGGCATTATTGATAAGCCTAAACGATAATCGATATGATCACACCGTTTACGCTGGGCGTCCGGTCTCGGCTTTGACGTTCCACGTTTCGATCGCCGGACTGTCAACTGGCCAGCGCTAATGCCCACAGGCGGCGCCTCAATGACGTCGAACGTAGCAATTGAGCGGCCATTAGTACTACAGATAATCGTCATTCGATGCCTAATAGTCGTTCTGGCGCCGGTCGCAAGAGGACGCAACGAGAGCGATCGATGACGCGGAAAAAACGCCGGAACGATTCGTTGAAAGCGCTCGGCGGAGTTGGCGCGATTTGACCAGGATTATGGACAGGAACCTTTTATCCAACAGTTGAACACAATCAATCACTTAATTAAACAATACATAGTTTGTACTTCTGACAATCCGCAAATTCCACAATTATAAAACTACGACTATGTATATATCACCACCCATAAATGTCGGCAGCATTAAGACAAATCTTATGCAATATGTGTGTTAATTTTAGACACTCGCTTCTAAAATAAACTGGTTTTCCAATTCAATTTATATGCAGAGCCTTAAATAACCATTAACATAAACACACATTAAAAAAGTGGAGTTATATGTATTACAATAATAAGCAAGTGCTATTATATGACGGTATTAATGTGTTAGCAAAAGATATATCCTTTTAAGCGACTATATCTCTCAGTATTCTGTCACCAACGGCTATTGTTAAGTTTAATTTGCTGCTATTTTATGTAATATAACGATATGATGCTGGTCATAGAAGCACACAGACAATACTCTTCTGATATTCTAATATACACGCATAAATCAGGAACTCATTGGAACACCAAAACATTGCTTTAAATCATATACCCATCTCACAATCTGCCTACAATGCCCTCGCACTGTGAACCTGGCAATACGTGCCGCCGGTTTTGCCTTATCCAACTGAACGAAACTGTGTCAACATTCCGATAAACGATGTCAAGTTATGCAGCTTAGCCAGCCACACCCGGACTTTCAAATAAAGAACGAATGTAACAAGAAATGCGTTAAAATACGTTGTATCACAAATCTGCATTTGCTCAACAATAATTACGCAATTGTGTTATTCTGCTTTCACTTTTGATGTTGGTTTTTCGGGCGTCAACAAAGCAGAAGGAAGAATGTTAACAAGCAGCATTGTGATTACTCCTATTATTTTCGAACTGCACAGAATCTGTCTGTGTGCAACTTATACCAAGAACAAGACACATGATCGTTTCTCAAATACTGTTTTCGGAAAACTCAAGTTTTTCCGGTTGGGTTTTTACGCATTTAATCAAGAGTGGCTTTCATCGTGTTGAAATAAGATAAGTGAATGTTGATTAACTTACAATATATGCATAATTGTTGATACCAAGATGTTTGCTGCCGTTGACATTATTTCCATGTCTTCAACTCACATACGCACTTGCTTTTTTAGATATGAGATTCGAAGAAAACCAGCCACACACTGTCATTTATGTCGGTCAAAGTATTTGTACACAAACATGCAGTCGCATTCGATCAGACGGGCAAAAACCTGGGCGAATGCACATACACGCACGCGCGAACCCACCCACCCACCCATCCATCCATCCACACACGCACGCACGCACGCACGCACGCACGCACGCACACACACACACACACACACACACACACACTCATCCACCCATCCACCCACCCACCCACCCACCCATCCACCCACTCACCCACCCACCCACCCACCCATCCACCTACCCACATTCACTACAACAAACAAAACAACGCACATCCCAAAATCAACGGCACTCCAATTTAACAAGTCAGTGTGGCAATTTAACATCTTACGAGATCTTCTTCGTTTACGTCCACCTCCTCACCCATTACCGCCGCCACGCACGCGTGTCCGCACGGCGGGGCTGTCTCGCGTTTACGCACAGGTGCCTCCCGTCGGCCAACATGAGCGCAGATCAATACGTGACCCGCTGCTAGTTATACTTATTGATCGGGTCAAGCACCCAGCAGCCGTCGTTAGATCGCCGTTGTACTGACAGAAGGAGCTCATCGCATCGCCTGACGCTCCCGATGCCCCGATGTCAACAATTAGAATGTCGGCCTTGGACCGGACGACGGTCGTTGAGAGAGTCGGACCAACATTCCCCGGGTCGATTCCGCCGTGATGGCCGAGGTGTGTTCATTAGGCGCCATGTAGGCGTGGGGCACGGGAATTATAGTGATTTACCACATTTAGTCATGACGATGATGATTATGGTTATGGTTATGGTTATGGTTATGGTTATGATTACGATTACGATAACGACGGCGACGGCGACGGCGACGGCGACGGCGACGGCGACGGCGACGGCGACGGCGACGGCGACGGCGACGGCGACGGCGACGGCGACGGCGACGGCGACGGCGACGGCGACGGCGACGGCGACGGCGACGGCGACGGCGACGGCGACGGCGACGGCGACGGCGACGGCGACGGCGACGGCGACGGCGACGGCGACGACGACGACGACGACGACGACGACGACGACGAGTTAAGAGAAAGACGGCCGGGACAAGACAACACAGCACCCAGCATTACTAAACCTACTTGGGTTTTTTCTGAATGGCGCTATCATTAGCTATGTCGGAATCTAACGGTACAATGACTCGACTGAAAACAGACAGCAGCGTCTATACCTCGTAGATTCATTACAAAGACTAATAAGCAGCATAGTAATGTCTAGGCACTGAGTTACATGGCAGTGTTCCAGCTGGGTGGTTCGATACGAAGTGTGTTGAAATTCAGATTACAAGAACACCTTCTTTCTTATTCAAAAAACATATTGCGAATTACGAAAAAAGTACCAGGCCTGCTGAAATAAAAAACAGTTACATGTATTAAATATCAATAAAATTGTAATCGATTTCGTCACATCATTGTTTTTGTTAACGATCAACCTGCAATTCTTAGAGATCAACCTGCAATACTTGCTGTGTTTATAAAGGTAATTGTGACACTACAAATACACCGTCATTCTTCAAAGGCTTTCGAACGGTACACGGTAAATAACTACTGATTGATGTCCATCAGTTGACTTTTAAAATATTACCCATATTAGAGCTCGTTTATCCATTTTTTACACACTACTGCCACAATCATCCAATCAAATTGTTCTAGTCTTGTCGACTTAATTACGTTTCCTGCCGCTGTGAACGGAACGTAGTACCCTAATCATTGATTTATGACAAGACGTGGGAAATCAATCTGGGTCGAGATGCGTATATAGTCGCACAAAATCAGCAAGGTCGTGTTAGAAAGTTTCATTGATCGTCATCTTATGACCCGTTAATCGTGTTATATTTGCATAACCCGAATCATTGTTCGGAATTGCAACGGTTCTTCAACAAAACGTTAAATTGCCAACATGGCTGATGTTTGTCTTGTTAACTATCACTGCCTGGTCCGTTGTGTTAATTATTAGCCGGAAGTTCGCAGTATTACGTCATCCCAGTTTTATCCACGTGACACCCATAGAAGGCAATAGACTGTTGCTGTGTTAAATATATTGTATATTAGCTGCATGCAATTGTTACTTTGTAAAATAAAGTTACTTACCGATTTATTATAAACAAAAGACAAGCATTTTTTTTAATACAGCATCATGTCAACGCAACGCTGCCTTGGCCTGGTTTTTTCACTCGGTGATTGACATTTCTATGTTGACACGTTATGACACATTTGTTTTGCTCTGTAGAAATCCCATACAACGAACAGTTGAACGTCTGAGTCAGTCAAGCGACTAAGACAACCGGATATTGCCCAGATGCAAAGAGCTGAATTATAAAAAAAAGCTCTTGCCAATAAGTGAGTTGTCGGGGGGCAGTGTCAAAATGTCATTTCGGAACATTGAACAATTTTACTACGTGAATTCGGTAAAATTTCCATTTTGAATAATGTCTTTTGGAAAAACACGCATGCTTAGTACTGCACGGTTAATACAAAATATGGACACATTTGGCTAATTATTTACATATTCAGCTGAAATATATGTGCTTATTATTTATCATAATAAACCAGTTGTATTTCACTGACGTGTAATATATTCTAACCATTCTTTTCAATAGAAAGAGTTCTGATCCTGGATCCCTGAACCTGTCATTTGTTGGTGCTTCCATTTTTATGTCATCGTTTCTATCCAATTATTTTACTATTGAATATTTTTTATTTACAAAGCCCCTTATTCTTATGATTCTGTAGACGCAGTAGTTTACATATAGACATGTCGGCTCCTGCTGTTTTTCTTTCATCGCAACAGTCTGTGTAATCAGGGTAAGAAGAAGGAACAAGGAGTCATGCTGTTTTCTTAATTGGATATCTTGAATGTTGAACAATCGTGACCTTTTTGAAAGTCAATTTAATGCGCTTTGTTGTTAAGAAACGTGTGTCAAATGCATTGCTTAAACAGTCGACCGTAACATGAAAGTTTGGATTGTATTGTGCGGAAGAAAATGACAAATCTGTTAACTCAATCTGACAGGCAGTTAGCACACACCGCCTACATTATGTATTGTCATCTTAATATAATTACTAAAAGAGGAAAGAAAACCGATGTTTAATACATTGTTATTGTGCCTCACCGACAGACGTCACTACCCGTATATGTTTTAATTTTATTACGTAAATGTTTTGCAGTGACTATTTCAATCAGATGTTTAACCGTTGTATGATAGTACGATATTGTGTGGAATTGTTAATTTTATTGTGAATATACAGTCCAACAGTAGAGTTGCCATATAATAAACTTGTCTATATTATATTATCTTTAAATACAGAATATTCCGTATTTATGAGATCAATATTGCTTCCTAAATAAAGACAACGGGGGTCCGTTTCGTATTTTTCCGTTCGGAAGATGGCAACCCTAGCATTGGTGTACCGAGTTATTTTATTATTCCACTTTGGACCATCTTAACTTCAACTACCATCTAACACGTGTTATAGGATTCCGAATACCGACGAAGACCCTACATTTTTGGGTCGTATCCGTTCCTTGAAACGTCGATAGCGTCCAGGAGTTAGCCTATGTTGACCTTTAGCGCTAGGCGATGACATCTCGTTTCTGACCCCGGCCAGCTCGCTACGAGAGAAAGGCCAAGTCGCTCAATGCGTCTTTGAAAGCAATCAATCGCTAGTACTTAGTTAGCCGCTGTGGCGCCGTGGGTCGGCACAGATACTTCCGCTGCGCTGATGGTATTAGTGGAAACGCACCCAGGGGACGGACACGGTAGGGATGAACGAGGGTGTGTCACGTGGCATATCCCATCGGACATCGTTTCACAGATAAGTGTTCTCTTTGTTGTGAAAACCGTGAAAAACGCGAATCAATATGAGAACCGGTAGCGATTCTGAAATCCCTGCGACGATTTCCAGACGGAACAAATGGGTGTGGGCAGTGGACCGTGACCGTGACAGCACTGCGTGGCCAGCGGACCGTGACCGTGACAGCACTACGTAGATGGAGTTGTGTGTAGCGCCGCGGCTCAGTGACCGAAACATTGCACCCTAAATCCAGAAATCGAAACCCTGGATCGAGTCGTGTGAAGTCTTGTCGAAAATGTATTCACTCTACGTTCGAATAGTTCACTTAAATGGATGACCCGGTACAGTGTTGTACATTTACGAACGAGTGGTCTTCGCGTAATAATTGCACTTTTAGCTGAAGTCGACGTGGTTTTCAATTGAAAGGGAATACAGCGTGAAGCACAATATAGGAACTTACTTTTGCTCCTTTACTCTTTCGCCATCTAGTGACTATCGTCTAAAATATTCCCTGATAGCTAATGAAACATCACGAACGGGAAATGTATAACAAGAATAACAATTAAAAATAACAATTAAAATATCCATAAAAATCCATATATGTATATATATATATATATATATATATATATATATATATATATATATATATATATATATATATATATATATATATATTATATATATTATATATTATATATAATATATAATATATATATAATATATATATATTATATATATTATATATATTATATATATTATATATATATATATATATATTATATATATATATATATATATATATATATATATAATATATATATATATATATATTATATATATATATATATATATATATATATATATATAATATATATATATATATATATATATATATTATATATATATATATATATATATATATATATATATATATATATATATATATATATATATATATATATATATATATATATATATATATGCTTTGAGCAGCACTTAGTGCATAAGTTTCTAACTGATTATTAACTCGACGCAGGTTTCATTAAAAGCCTCTCACACTTACGGCCCTGAGCTCAGCTCTCCCTGCTCGGGGCGTTTCCCCCAGGAATCTGCTAAGATGATCAAAACTCGGGGTGAGAAAGAGAGGTCACGTGTGCTGCCTGGCGCCTCGGACCTGAGCATACGACAGCCCAGGGGGCATAGACAGCGTATCGCACATGGCAAGGTTTGGCCACCACCATGGACAGCGTGATAAATAAATTGCTACAACGACGCCATCTAGCGAGCGAAACGGACGTAGTTCATTTCAAATTGATGATAATACAGTAGCACATTGTGAACTGCACAAATCGCACATTGTGTAACACATGTGGGACGGTGAGACGATTTGAACCCGTGGTGAACGCATCACGTATGTTGTATTTATTTTAAATGTAGGAGATCTATGTTTTGTAACATCACACGAAAGCCTAAGCGTAAATGCATTATCGAAAATGCATAATAACAACGTATTTGGCCCTAATTAATGTCTACTCTCGGCTCAGTTGCCAACCACGAATTGTATGCATTGTAATATTTTATTTTTCAGTTGTATTTTCTATATTATTACATTCCAAATAAAAGTCGCTCATAAAATTACTCACATTTACACACGCGCACGCACGCACGCACGCACACGCGCACGCACGCACACGCGCACGCACACGCACACGCACACGCACACGCACACGCACACGCAAACGCACACGCACACGCACACGCACACGCACACGCACACGCACACGCACACGCACACGCACACGCACACCCACACGCACACGCACACGCACACGCACACGCACACGCACACGCACACGCACACGCACACGCAAACGCACACACACACACACACACACACTCACATACACACATATATATATATATATATATATATATATATATATATATATATATATATATATATATATATATAAACACACACGCACACACGCACACGCACACGCACACGCACACGCACACGCACACGCACACGCACACGCACACGCACACGCACACGCACACGCACACGCACACGCACACGCACACGCACACGCACACGCACACGCACACGCACACGCACACGCACACGCACCCACCCACCCATTCCTTCATTCGCTTAATAACAGACACGAGCACCTGTCAACTCGTTCACACTAACACACAAGCGCGCTGTGCTCGTCCATGTTGTACGCCGAGACAGCTGCGAGGACATAGCGACCAGCGACGGACGTGACAATAGATCGAGTTGACGCCGTCGCACTGATGGAAACTAACATCGCAGATGGTGAAGCTACGTTCGTCTTCTGACGACAGATTCTGTCGCGATGTCCTCATCCGCATTTTTTAACCATCACCTCTCGTGAGGTCCGTACTGACAAGAGGTCGTTAACTTGTCCTCACGGCTCTTGTACGCTGGTGCGAACGCAAACTAGGCCGAATACCTCTTGTCAATCGTGTCCTGTGGCTCTGTTGGAGTGCCTTTTACAATGTACACGCTGTTTGAGTCAGACCACATTTGCATTTTCCATAGGCGACCATTATAACGTGTCCTTTATTTCCTACTAATCTTGATGTTATTGACAATATTCCACATATTTACCCTCCATAGACAGAGGTTAAATGAAAAATTAGTGAACTTTTAATACCTCAGGCTCCCACAAACTTCTTTCAAACCTTATACCCCTCCATTTCTGCTTGAGCCACCCACGGATTGCCCCTGGTTACATCACCAAGCAAATTGACAACTGTATTAATATGCAAAAATGCATATGCAGACTGACAGCTGTCATAATTTGACAGCTCTGATGCCACGCTGCACAAAAACATCATTTCTACTCACTCCACACTACATATGTGCTCACAGTAATTCAGACAACCTGCATAATGCTGTTTTTATAGGGTACTCTTTGTATGAACACCATATTGTGGTCTTAAATATGTTAAACATTACGTGGATGTATAGAGCCTTGGTAGGGTTTGCTACACGCTTTGCAGAGGGTTTTGGGTGTAGCCATGTGTTAAACACGTAGACAAAGGCAGTGTACGTGGTTTGTACGTATGTGGGTTTTGATACAAGCAGCGGCAGACCTGACTTGCACTATGCGTACAGTGACGCGGTGACATACACAATGCGGTGTTTATACACCATTAATGCGTAGACAATTTACATAATATCCTATAGCAACACACCCCTTCAAGTCACTTGGGTTCTGGCGATTTAGGACTTAGTAGGGATACAAAGAGTTGGGTTTCTATTCTACTTGACTTAAACGCAAACAGAGTAGTTGTATTTTGGCAGAGTTATACATTGCGAAATAAACTGATACAACAGCATCAACTATGGAGTGGAACACATGTGAATGCACATTGACGTTGTTGGGGGTATAAGAAAAGGGTAGAGCAATGGGTAAACACACTGGCTTTCAAAACCCACGTTTCCAGGTACTTTCAGTAGTTTTGAAAGCCATTCTTATGGCTAGTTATATATGGCATATAAATGGCAAATGTGGCATTTTTAAAACGTCACGTCTTAAGATTAGTTGGACATTGCAAATTGCGAGACCAATGCACGGGTCTTACAGAAATGACGTAACCGTCGCATTACGTCATTTCCGTACATTTTGATCAGTTCAGAGGGAAGTATCTCCCTGGTTCCCTGCAACGACGAGACACAGTTATGGATTAACCCGGACAACGACTGCAATGTGACCATCGAAGGACACGTTCAGTGCATGTGGAACAAGTCGAACATTTCACATCGACGTGGTAAGCAGACACGTAATTGAAGTTTGACTTTCCCATACATGAAATGACAACGCAAACGCGGATAACAGCCTCAGTGCTGAAACATTGTCATCACAGCCATTATACCTATAAATCAATTTACCAAAGAGTAAAGGATGTGCATATCTTTATAAATATAGTATATGACGCGGATAGTTGACAATTATATATTCTCCCCTCCTCGTCGTCTCTTCCTGTTTTCATTACTCCATTTTCCCTGTATACTTGTTTCAATGTCCTTTCTCTTTTTCATCTCCCTTTCTTCCATATCTCCTTCAAAATCCCTTCGTCTCTCCCTATCGCCCTCTGTCCCTTCTATCCAAATTTCCCTATCTAGCTCTCCCTCCCCTTAGCCTTAATACCATATCCCCCAAACCCTCTCTTCGCCCGCCCGCCCGCCCTCCCTTCCTCCTTCCATCCTCCCTTCTCCCCTCCGTATCTCTTCCATAATCTACCCCCAGCTTCCTTTCATGATAAGTAATCCCACATCAAAGCGACCAGGTGAAGACACCATCAGTCGTCACGCATGTATCAAGGAGCAGTCCGACCGATGTCGATCCCCGGTGTTAGTCCGAGCAGTGACTGCCGCCAAGGTCACGTAGCCAGCTAGAACTAACATAAACACGGCCACATGTTAACGCCTGTAGCCACTGTAGCGGCGAGCGTACTACATCGCACACGTGTTATCACGCCAATCAATTCCCAGCTCCGCTTTGATTCCAACCACGATGACGCTACGTGTGTATTTCTAGTGGTCGCCTGTTGAAGACGTTACTAATCATATACATGATTAGCTTTGGCGCCAGATCCACAATTATTCATGGCGTTTTTCGATTCGTATGACATCGTGATCATTGACTTAGCATAGCAGTAGTAAGACTGTAGTAATTCAAGCTAACAGTAGTGGCAATAGTCATAACGTATAAATAAATATATTTATTTTATCTATAGGTAAAATGAAATAAAATCATCGGAATATGATAGCAAAATGTTACCTTAAAATAAACTCAATGCAATATAACATAATAAATTATATATTGCTTAAATTAGTCACTGTAACATAGCAATATTGGCACAAATTGTTTCCACTTTACAACGTAACTGGATGTTGTAAAAAGTAAGTTGTATGCTACAACGTACCGTTAACTGACTGGATATTAGTTAACTGCAACTTGTAGTTAATCACTCACTAGGACTGTTCAGACTTTTTTTACAATGTTCGCCCTCTATCTAACACCGTCTCGAGTTCTCGGACAAACCGTCAGGCAAGCTTCTATTAATGACGATTCGTACACAACTATTGACCACATCATCGGATAACAAAAGTACGAATTGAAACTTTTAGTCTCTCTTACCTTCGAAACACTACCAACTTAGGTTGTTGAGTATTTAAATGATTTGTTAGTCATTTGAAGGTATTGGTGACTTCACATTGAAATCACGTACTACGTTTCACATGTATTCGAGGACATTGGCCATATGGCGACCAGTATATATCTGACATATTTCCCCGGCTTTAAAGAGATTCAAAGCGACATGCAGCACTCTCGACTTCGCTTTGAAGCATTCAGCCACGCTGCAAATACTACCCGAAATATCTATATACATATATCCACCACTGTCTTTCACCAGCTGTTCATTCATGCAACTGAATGAACTGAAATACAGTGTAGATCAAAGAAACGTGCCGACTAATTCGGATCAGGAGCGATCGGATTCGAACACGAAATCTATCTAGACTTTGGATGCTCCATTCATCATGACACCGCGCCCCATTTAGCAACCCATTCTTCTGCTCAGCGATGTTTTACAACCAGAACCTCCGCGTTGACATATTGCAGATTTCATAACGTCATCAATTTGTCACGCCCTCTGTGCGCGACTCGAAGTCATTCGACTCTCCCGACGCTAACCAGTTTCCCAAACTGGCGGCCATTGGGTAAGATATTATTAATGCGGAGGGAATTAAATCATTGGCGATGCAGACTTGTCTTCAGACGGGATTGTCAACGCCCGCGCGCCTGGTCGCCCGCCTTTCAGTCGCCAAATCAGTTGGTTATGGGAGCCGACAAGCCTCGCATTGTGGCGCAACGTCGCGATGTCGACCGGCGACGTCGTCTGCGAATAGACTCTGCCTCATTGTGTGGGTTCTAGGCGTTCTAGACACGAGTCTGTTAGAATCGGTGTAGCAAGTTCAAGACGTTTATATCTATGTTCAACATGATTCAGTCAAACATTGTGTAATAAGGTCAAGACATCCGCCCTCGGAAACATCACCGTAGTGGTTATATCTGTGTTTATATCTATGTTCAACATGACTCAGTCAGAGGTTGTGTTATAAGATCAAGACATCCGCCCTCGGACACATCGCCGTAGTGCTTATATCTGTGTTTATATCTATGTTTAACATGACTCAGTCAGAGGTTGTGTTATAAGGTCAAGACATCCGCCCTCGGACACATCGCCGTAGTGCTTATATCTGTGTTTATATCTATGTTCAACATGACTCAGTCAGAGGTTGTGTTATAAGGTCAAGACATCCGCCCTCGGACACATCACCGTAGTGCTTATATCTGTGTTTATATCTATGTTCAACATGACTTAGTCAGAGGTTGTGTTATAAGGTCAAGACATCCGCCCTCGGACACATCGCCGTAGTGCTTATATCTGTGTTTATATCTATGTTCAACATGACTCAGTCAGAGGTTGTGTTATAAGGTCAAGACATCCGCCCTCGGACACATCACCGTAGTGGTTGTATCTATGTTCCAAACATTCTAGTTCAAGTGCAAAACGTACTGCTTTTCAATACAGCATAGCGATCGTTTACCCTCTGGTTATTATTATTATTAAGAAGTTCTTATATAGTGCCGTATCCAATCCTCAGGACTGCTCAAAGTGCTTTATCATTTACTCCCTGGCAAACCTTTTCAATCAAACACCATCTCGGCTTCTTTGGGAAGCACCCAGCCACGCCGCAATTACTGCTATACGTACACACATATCCATCACTGTCTATAGCCAGTTACTCAGTCATAACGTTTAGTGAACTGGAGCAGTATAGAGTAATGTTGGGGCGTCTTAATTTAATTGATTCTTACATTTTGTTTTGCCCGAAAAGCGTATTAGTGACGAAAACTTGTATCTAGTACGAGGTGAAGATACGAATACCTTGACCTACTTCAAACGAGAGAAACGTACGTTAAACATCAGGCAAAAACGTGCTAGTGTGTATGAAGCTAGATCCAAAGGACCGTCTTAGTGGGGTGTTGTCGGGAAAAGATATCGTACATACTCCATCGGTATATCCAGAATGTCCGACCGTACGATTCCTATAGTGCGCAAATTGCCTTAGTTTGTAAGATATATCCATGAGCGGGGGCGAAAACCGTCTTTCTGAGATGGATTACCATGAGCCTACATAAAACAGTTCATCCTATTTTCACCATGATCTTGAGAAAAGTAGACTATTTTCCATCACCGACATTTCAAAGCGGCACAAACTTTTTTTGTCACGCTGTTTATCAACATCCGTTGTGTTTTGTTGCGTCTTTATAAACCACGCGACCACGGCGTCTAATCGCCTCTCTTTAAATTATACACGTTCTGTTTTTGGTCTTTGTTTTATAAAATACAAATACGGCTTAATATCACGTCTCTTTAAGCATGTTTGCGACATAAACGGTAAAATATTTGTTTGATAACAAACACATAAACATCAGAGTTTAAAAGCTGACAACTTTCAAGACAACATACCACCTATTGAAACGTCACCAGGATCTAAAAAAAACATTATACAAATAAAACTACAAATAAATATTATAATTTACAATTGTATATCAACATCATTTGAAATATCGTGATGAAAACGTTATGTTGCTATTACTCGTATTCCATTTGGATTGTCAGGTATAAACCACATCATTATGCTATTTATGTCAGTGAACCTAGAACCTTACACTAATTTCAACATATCTTTTTCTCGCTTTGATTTCCTGCACGGACGCATTCGCAATCAATAATAATACATATACTTGACCCTTAACAACGCTGTCTACACAGTATAACAAAAAACCGTTAACTTAATCACTCGAATCGTATATTTACCGCACACAAACTACGTTTGAATATTTATCACGTTGTTCGAATACCGAGCGACCGTCACGTGTTCTCAGAAATACCTGATTTCGTCGCAGATTAAATCTCATAGGAATGTGATTTGCGTAGGTCTGGACTGCTTTACACGTCATTCAAAGCATGACCACACATACCGATTCAAGTTGAAATCGATGTATGGCTAACCACTCGTCTCTGGTATTTAATCTCGCCGCAATAATGAACCACGCCGTAGAGTCGAAAACCTCACCTACAAACAACGATTCGAGGCACATCACACACGAGAGAGGTGCATGTCGAGATTATTGGCACAGAATATGTCAGTTAAAGCGGTTTCACTACATTAAGCACCCGACGAGTTCAGACACACTGATCTAACATGATATCTACATGAATGGGAAAACCGAGATCGAAAACCAAACCCGTCTTCTGAAGTATATTAGTCTATCAAACAATAGTAGAGGAATCGAAACCGAAAGGGACAATCATTCAAGCACAAGTTAAACTACTTTGCAGTACAACATTATGTATGGTAGAACCAAACTGGGAAATCAAGGTCCCACGATTCAGGAAGTCAATTTGTCCTATTACAAACTAAATGGAAGAATCGAAAGCGAAAGACAACACTACCACATTGACCAGGCCTACGTATTAAGGTGTGATCCTACAATTCCCTTTCCTTGCAAAATATGTGGATGGGATGAGTAGTGATAATCATGACTTGCTACCACGGCACCATCCATCGAGTAGAAACAGTACTAATGCACAATGACGCTATTGTGGATATCACTACTGGATTGCATTGTATGAAATGCATTGACAACCACGTCATGTGCATCTTTCGATAATGTGTTGTGGAATTTGAATCCATTTGAATTCAATTAAAATCACACAGTGTATAATGGTATAGAGAGTTAGACAGATGTGCTAACAGGGAATAGTACATGTGTTTGAATACTGCAAAACCATCACTGGGGGATTTTGGAAATATGCTCATTTTAATAGCGACAACATTTATATAATTGACCCCCTTTCTAAAATGAATACAACGATGGGGCACTATAGACGTATCACCGATGCCAATGCTTTATAGATGTAGCTCTGAAACAAATATATAACCTGGAATACCCATTAAATTGCACAGTGTTTTACAAATAAATTTAACTCGAGATGAACCCGCCTTAATTTCTGGAGGAGGTGTACTAAAGCGTCCAATATCATACGTTGGATATATACAGACGTATCGGTAATGATGTGATTGAGCAATGCTCTTTACACACGATTACGTATAGGATCAGGTAGAATTATACAACTGTCACTGTGTAGCTATATACGTACGCTGACTGAAGGTAATCACGATTGTTTCACTCGTTTACTAGTACAAACACATGATGTGCTGACTGATGGTAATCACGATTGTTTCACTCGTTTACTAGCACAAACACATGATGTGTTGACTGAAGGTAATCACGATTGTAGTACTCGTTTACTAGTACAAACACATTATGTGCTGACTGAAGGTAATCACGATTGTTTTACACGTTTACTAGTACAAACACATGATGTGCTGACTGAAGGTAATCGCGATTGTTTTACACGTTTACTAGTACAAACACATGATGTGCTGACTGAAGGTAATCATGATTGTTTTACTCGTTTACTAGTACAAACACATGATGTGCTGACTGAAGGTAATCATGATTGTTTTACTCGTTTACTAGTACAAACACATGATGTGCTGACTGAAGGTAATCACGATTGTTTTACTTGTTTACTAGTACAAACACATAATGTGCTGACTGAAGGTAATCACGATTGTTTTACACATTTACTAGTACAAACACATGATGTGCTTATGTCAGCGGTGCTATGTTTAGATATTAACATTACGTCATATTTATTAATAGCATGGCTACAATGTGCACATGCAGTGTCGTTTGTATCCCGACACATCGCTTAACAGTTAGTCTGGCCTAGCTGTGACTCGTTTGGAAGTCACATCAAAACCCATAATGCTAAATAGGTTCGCATTTTGGATAGTAAGATAAACTCGTGTTGTTTACTACAGTAATGTACTTGTATGATAGGTTAAATGGGGGCGGGAGTCAAATAATACTGTTTACATGCGATGCTAGAAGTCTGATGACAGACTGGCGTGGCCATCTAATGAAGATGGTGTGTTCGTGTCCAAACGAGATAACATACTGACGGTCGCAGCATCTCAGTTTAACACAGTGTCAGTAGACACTGTGGCATCGAGTCGGTCAAATATCGCCCAATATGAAGGTTTATTCTCGCGATTTTGGTTTCGTTGCTCTCAAGTAGAGAGCGCTGCTTAGACTTGCATATTGAACATTGAATCATTGATTTGACCTATTACCGCCCAGCTAATAGCTACAAATGGATTCTCGTTCGATCGGTTCCGTTGTTCAGCCTGTAAGCACTGTTTACGATGTCTACACTCAACGTCGGATTGAGCAAATATCGCTCTACTAGAATAGACATAGATTCGAGCCAAATCGGCTTCGTTGTTAATGCTGTAAGCGTTGTTTCTTTATAATGTACAGAAAACGTCGGATTGGCCAAATGTCGCATATATAGGAGCGATAAATGGGATACATTTACTTGGTTTCGTTCAATCGGTCAACGCTGTTTATGATATGAGGGGTTGGCTAAATATCGCCCACACAGGAATGACAATGGTTCGTGTGCACGTACATGTTATATGTATGTTTAACGTTGGGTGTTGCAATATCGCCCACCTAAACGTTCCATATGTGTACACGTCCGCTCGTTCATAGCTCGGTGCCATGAACGGTAAACAAGCGCCGTCAACGCGTGCATGTGTGTATGTGTGTGTGTGTGATGTGTGCCAACGGCAGCGAATCGATAATACGCATCGACACAGACCTAGAAATAGCGGCACTTACCGTATGTCAGAACACACGCGCCTGAGATGGCGTTCGGCCGTGCGAGCAGCGGGAACGACGTTTGCTAGCGCCGTGCCGAGGTCGCCTCGCTCCCCGATGTCCGCACGTCTGTCGTTACTGCCGTGATCCGGCCCCCGTCCACTCACTCAGTCAGTCCGCGGACGACGAGGTCGCTCGCGTCTGATAAGCCCGACCCGTCATCGCCGCCATACTGGCCCGGCAGGCCCGCGCACGAAGCCGCTGAAATGCAGGTATGTGTGTCTGCGCTCCGCTAAACGGCGCCTCGTCGACATGGCCACCGGAAGTGGTGCTGCGCATGCGCCATGTGGCGACGGAGCAGAGGTGGACGAAACGGCGCAGTTCGCTGTGTATCGGTGCCTGGTAACTGGCGGTGGTTGGAGGCTGACTCGGCTTTATAACTGCGACGCCGTCGTCGATCAATCGATAGGCGAGTGTGTGAGAGAGAGAGAGAGAGAGAGTGAGTGCGGCCTGCGCTACGGCAGTCGCAACGGAGCCGCGTGTGGTCACGCTAAGCTGCGTGAACGCGGACGCACGTTCAAGCGTGCGGGTGTACGTGCGTGTGTGCGTGCGTCATTGGTTTGTATGTATGTTAAGAAACACAGAGAGAGAGAGAGAGAGAGAGAGAGAGAGAGAGAGCATGTGTGAGTTTGTGTGTGTGTATGTGTGTGTGTGTGTGTGTGTGTGTGTGTGTGTGTGTGTGTGTGTGTGTGTGTGTGTGTGTGTGTGTGTGTGAGTGTGTGTGCACGCGTTTGTGTGTGTTTGTGTTTATGTTCACATTTGAAGCTCTTAATTGCATCACATAAACGTACACTCGTGCCTTTGGTGCCGTTTAAATGTGTACCGATGGAACGAATCTTTCTTAAAGTTGACCGCATATACGACTACACCACTAGACCACAAGCATGGCATTTCGTCTGAGACATTTACATACTTGTGAAGTCAGAGATGTAAATATATTTCGTGAGACACTTCATGTTTCAATATAGTCCGTAAGGAAATGGAATTTTCAGTTTGACAGAACTATTACTATTGTTTCAGACCCAACTGAAGCTTTATTTCAGTCCACAGGGAACGCATGCGTTGGTATAATATCCAGCCATCTTCCCCTCGGAATGTGGGACATCCGGTGATGTAGGCACAAGGATTAGTTTTGCAACATGGGGAGACTTCTCACAAATAAAATGAAAGGTAGTTCTTATGCAGCATAGTATTCAGCACCAGGACTGCGCAAGGTGCGTGAACCCTTCCAGGAATTTATGTCTGCTCGAACACCATCCTGGCTTCTTTCGGAAGCACCCAGAAACGCAAATACTCCCGTAGTATATAGCCAGGCAGCTGAATGAACTTGAGCAATGTCCAGTGAAAACACTTGCCCAAGGTTTGACAAGCAGCACATGATTTGGACCCGGTTTATCTCACTCTCGTCTGTCGAGTCCGTTGCGTTAGCCACAGCGTCAAATATTCACATCACTGGACCAACTAATACCTTTCATCATGTTCGCCGAGTATGACCACTGGTGTGACCACTGGCGTGACCACTGGTGTGGCCACTGGTGTGACCACTGGTGTGACCACTGGTGTGACCACTGGTGCGACCATTGGTGTGGTCACTTGCCCTCACGCTGCATCCGGAAACATTTGAGAACACGTGACTTTCAAGGTTCTATAATAATCCAGCGAAGAACACGAGACGACCGATTGCATAATGAAACCTGTTGATAGTGGGCATAATGCGTAATTCGTTTGAATATAATCAAACGAATTGTATGAATATATAAATATATTAATTAATAAAAAACATTGATCGAATAATCTATTAATCAACCAGCCAACCAGCCAACCAGCCAACCAACCAACCAACCAACCAACCAACCAACCAACCAACCAACCAACCAACCAATCATCCATCCAACAAACCAACCAACCAACCGAGCAATCAATCAGTCCATGAACAAATCAGTAAACCTAGCAATATATATGGAAATCAAGAAGTTCCCCAATATACTTCAACATAACCTATCTGGTATATCTAACGAAGAGTCATCGTCTATTTTACACAAAATTTACCATATTACATAACAACGACCCTGGACAGCCGCTTTCTTCGAAACTTTTAATGACGTCATCAATTCCGGCCACGCAACCATAAAACGCCTCCTTACCAATGACACGGACCTACGACCCAGCGACCTTTCACGCTCCAGTGAACTAATCACCTATAACACTTGTTTATCTGTCGTGGGAAGACATATCGGTAGCATCGAGTGCCACGGAACCCGAGTCATTAATTACTACGGCATTTGCGCCGAGAGAGCCGCTATAAGCAATAAGGTGTGATGCGTTCGTGACAATGGTGTTTCGCCGGAACCGTTGCTGTTAATTCTATATTAAATCTAAATCATAAAATGCCATTACTTGATTAGATATTGTTGGCAAAGCCTAATCGCAAAGCTGTGTTCTGGAAGGCATCGATAAAAGAGAGGCGCTTGCCGTTAATTGACCGGATCGATTTGCGGGAAAAGTCGCCAATCCGTGGCTATTTGCGTCGATTCACAAGTTAATTACCGCAGTGCGGTGTTATTTATTAGGTGGCTGTTTAAACCGATGTTATCTCTCCATAGTTTGTTTACTATAAAGTTCTCCGAACGAAAATGTTATGCTGAAGGTTTATTGACTGTGACATTCCACTTAATGCGCCCGCAACGTTCCTGTAACCTTCCTTATTATATTTTGTCGCGATGGTTTTGTTGATTTATTTCGGTTTGTTTTGTCAAATGCGTGTTCTTATGATATTGATGTATCGGTGTTTAATACTGTTTAAAGTGTTTTATACCTCACCTCCGACTTTGAAATCGAAAACCACCATTACTTCTCTGAGAAGTAATCAGCCACGCTACAATTAATGCGCGAGGAATATTCGCGCGCGCGCTCACACACGCACAGGCATACACGCACGCACGCACCCACCCACCCAGCCACCCACCCACACACCCACACACCCATCCACCCACCCACCCACCCATCCACGCACCCACCCACCCACCCACCCACCCCCCTCCACACACACGCACACGCACACGCACACGCACACGCACACGCACACGCACACGCACACGCACACGCACGCACGCACGCACGCACGCACACACACACACACACACACACACACACACACACACACACACACACACATGATATTACATCTATTTTCCGTCACGAATATTACTTTTTTATTTTATCGTTTCCTGTTTCTGAAAGTGAAAAATACTTTATCCATATTTTCACTAAATCGATATCATTAATCTTCCGTTTTACCATCGACAGTGTTCCTGCCTCTAGTGTTGTTTGATATCATACTTCAGACAGTCGGGTCTGCTGGTTCTTCTCTCAATTTTACACAGAGTATTTATTTGCTCTCTCCTGTAACCAACGATCGATTGACGACGTGCTGACACCTCGCGCAATCACCGTCCATTGTCTACCGTGCTTCGGGGTGTGGCGAAGGTTACATAACTCCACCCCGTTGTCTCGCCGCCCCTTTTCCTGTGCCTGACTCGTTCACCCTCCTGGTACAACAAGAACGATGACTTTGCAAGACCAAGTAATCTTGTAACAGGACCAATACATGACACTTCAGATTCCGTTTCTTGATTGTCAGGATGTCTTTAAAGGTTCGCTCTTTTTCTGACGTCTTCGTTGGTGATAAGGTTCTTGTATGAGGTTCCTGTTGTAGCGTCTCTACGGCCTGGTGTCTTACATGCAACGTTGTCGTTATTCTCCATGGGTGGCAACATGAAAGGACGTTTGACGGGTTCGCATTAGTGTGATTTTGGATAGGAGAGACAAGCTGTTGTCCTGCAACGTCTTGCAGGTGTCCAATCCTTGATAGCACTTCCGGTTTGAAGTTATCATCAACAATGATTACACGCAGGTACATGGAACAGTTTCCGATTCAGCTGTTCCTCGCTATATTTTCTACATGCATTGAAACGTATGCAATAATAATAATATGACAGTGAGAATTTTTCCGCGCCATAGATAGATCATTTAAGCCATTCAGACGCGCATTACCACACTATAAAACTATACTATATGTATGCGTGCCTTGTTGTTACAGCTTTTCTCGCATACTTTCCATACGAAATGTCTTCAAAAAGCTGAATTCCGAAATACAGACTGCAAAGACCACGTTTTGGTTTGTTCGACTTGAACAGCCTCCACTACCACCGGTACAGTTGCTTACGGCCACCAGCTGCGCTAGTGTGATGTATGTCCCCCATCGCCTTCGGCAATGCATTTATGCATGTTGCTAATCCGTAATTCTACAGGTCTGCCGAAGCATTTCGCTGACTATGCTCTTCGTCTTTATCAGGGTCAACGTCAGTATTACGGGTTGCACACAACCAATACATCACCTTTTGTTGAAATATTCTTAACGATGCGTCCTCAATTCAATTCGTTTCTCGATAACCTTCCTTTTAACATTTTTGTTTTACAAAAACCCACCGTTCGTAAATATAATGCTAGTTTGTGTGTGCGGGTTTATATCCTGATGTTTTTTAATCTATCAAAAATGCTTTTAAGTTAGTTAATTAGTTATGTAACGTGTTTATGAAAGTTCGAATCTTCGAATGAATGCATGATATATATATATATATATATATATATATATATATATATATATATATATATATATATATATATATATATATATAACAATTGTTTTGGCAAGGTATGAAATATAACAATCAAGGTAAATTATTTGATCTTGTTAACAAATATACGCGCATTTTGGACCGAGAGTGGGCACATAGTCGAATACTTTGGGACGTGACAGAATTACAAGCACCCTGGCAGTGACCACCCTCAGTGCCAGCACAGAAAGGTCGGCTTGGCGAACATTTTCTGAAAAAGACTGGCTAGGTCAATGAGACCTCATAAGATCATAACATTGTAACCACAATATATACAGACTAGTCGGTTAATAAAACCCTGCCGAGCGCTGGAAACAATTAGAAGAAGAAGAAGAAGATAACCGAAGGATATCGCTTATCATAACACGAACACCTTACGAAGGGAAAGATCTAGAGGAAGACCAACTAGACGACGGAGAGACGAATTGGAACAGTTCCGGAAAGCCAACATCTGGTGCAGCCAGGTGTACAAACAGCATGCTGAAATCTATGTCTAAACTCGAGATCTATACGATTGGATAACGGTAATGATTGTGATGACGCACTTTATCTAGTAAACCGACTACGGATATTAAGAACGCTATTCTTGCGATACATATACGAGCATGACATGACCCACTTTGCGATGGACGAAACCTGTTGATAATAATTACAAAGCCTGACTTATTAGACGAAGAACTCTTCGCTCGCCATGTTAGCTGTCCGAGAATGTCTCTTGCGATACGATGCGAGCTATAATTGGACAACAGCCCACGCAGTTTTATTAGCATTTCCACAAGAAGTTTTCGTGATTCGCAGTGATTTACAAGTAATGCCTTAATCAAGGCTCATAAGAATAGATTATCTTTTTATGCAAACGGCCGGATCGACTAGCCATATGTTTGGCTGCGATATGTCACGCCGTCTGTTTTCGTAGTTTTTCCCTGGACCAGAATCTCGTCCGTCAGCGCTACTGGGAACTTCTGCGAATGTTCACACGCGAGTTATGTATACCTCCACTCAAAATCCATATCACTACTCCTGGCATTTGCCAGAGACCTCTCCGCCTGTCTGCTAAACGGGCAAATAACTTACTAAGACGGTTAAACATTCAAGACACGTGGAATTCAGCCAAGCGCGCCATTAGACTAATTACAAATTCCCACATTAAGGTCCATTATAATAACTCTATAATTGACACAACTGATGATATACTCCGCAGACATTCTTTCAAAACGATTTGTTTTCTTATTGGTAAATATTTTTAATTCAAAAACACATTTTTCTAATAAACAATAACGAAGATGGGGTCGACTAATACACATCCACATCTACGTTTGGCATTTCCTCTAATTCAGCTCCCCACCCAAACCTGACGTTCAGGTGCTTGTATACAATTCATATCGGTGGTCTAAACGTATATATATATATATATATATATATATATATATATATATATATATATATATATATTATATATATTATAATATATAATAATATATATATACATACATATACTATATATATATATATAGTATATTGATATATATAATATATATATATATTATATATATTATAATATATATATATATATATATATATATATACTATATATATATATATATATATATATATATATACTATATATATATATATATATAGTATATTTATATATATAATATATATATATATTATATATATTATAATATATATATATATTATAATATATATGCATATATATATATATATTATATATATACTATATATATATATATATACTATATATATATATATATATATATATATATATATATATATATATATATATATGCATATGTTAAAAGATAATATATATATATATATATATATATATATATATATATATATATATATATGCAAAACACACACACACATACACACACACATACACATACACACACACACACACACACACACACCCACACACACACCCACACACACACACACACACACACACATACTGTGTATTTTGTCCTCTTATATTACCTCTCTCTAACTGCGCTAGTACTTCAGGAATACAACGAATTCAAAATAACACATATTTCTAACTACGTTCCTCGCCATTGCGTATGTCGCTCTCATTACTGTATCGACCAGTGTTTTTGTCCTCTCGCTCTACGCTACAAGGCAGACGGTTCATTGTCTTCTCTGCGGACCCGCCCGATACCTTGGCAGCGTGTCAAAATATACTCAGTCGTCGCTGACGCCCGCGGCGATGTCATCCCAAGGTGACGATGTATCTTTGCTACTCTTCATCTTGTTTTTGCGCCACTGCTGTCCTCACGGCTGCCTTCAGCAGACATCGACTAATGTAGCGCCAGACTGTCGTCTTCAGGGATAGACATCAATTGATTGCATCACTTTTATTTTCTTCTCGCGACACACTATATATCCGCGTAATCAACAGCCTCTCGCAAGAGACATTTTACGCCTCAACACACGCCGAGATTAACTCGTTCCTCGCGTCATTTTGGCGATATCTGCCCCACGAGGCGGGAGTAAATTTCAAACCTGTTTTTGTCAACCTTCCACACGTTGTTGTCGTATGTCGTATGTTGATGGCGACGTTTGTAGCAGAGAAACATGATGTAGGCTGTATGAACGTATTTCTTAAATTTACACATTTTCCATTGGTCAAATGGTGATTACTAATATTATTATTTGGACGTGGAGTCGCTTTATGATGTCATCGTATCGGTCTGTCGTCGTTTGTTTTGGAGTCTGGATAATTTCGTACATACCACTTTGCTACACCTCACTCTACCTGACTACCAAATGTGGACGGTTACCTATGCTGAATTCCGAAATTCATTGCAACGCGACGCGACGCGACGCGACGCGACGCGACGCGACGCGACGCGACGCGACGCGACGCGACGCGACGCGACGCGACGCGACGCGACGCGACGCGACGCGACGCGACGCGACGCGACGCGACGCGACGCGACGCGACGCGACGCGACGCGACGCGACGCGACGCGACGCGACGCGACGCGACGCGACGCGACGCGACGCGACGCGACGCGACGCGACGCGACGCGACGCGACGCGACGCGACGCGACGCGACGCGACGCGACGCGACGCGACGCGACGCGACGCGACGCGACGCGACGCGACGCGACGCGACGCGACGCGACGCGACGCGACGCGACGCGACGCGACGCGACGCGACGCGACGCGACGCGACGCGACGCGACGCGACGCGACGCGACGCGACGCGACGCGACGCGACGCGACGCGACGCGACGCGACGCAACGCAACGCAACGCAACGCAACGCAACGCAACGCAACGCAACGCAACGCAACGCAACGCAACGCAACGCAACGCAACGCAACGCAACGCAACGCAACGCAACGCAACGCAACGCAACGCAACGCAACGCAACGCAACGCAACGCAACGCAACGCAACGCAACGCAACGCAACGCAACGCAATGTAAGGATGAATAAACATTGAAACGCAAATTTCGAATACAGTTTTGAATACACATTCTTCTTTATATTTACAAGACATAACTACAGTTCAATCAGTTTCACATTAATATATATATGTTAGGTGCAGCTACTAGAAAAACGAGTTCGTTTATGTTAGAGTTAGTTTCGGGACAAAACGACTTTGCGAGACAGATGCGCTGAGCTGTGCGCTCTGAGCACAGATGCTGCGTTGTGGTACGTGTGCGTCTCCAATTAGGGAGACTGCACTGACAATTGCAGAAGTGATCACCAGGCGCCATCTCGCGAGACCAGCGATACCCAAAGATGGCATTCATAGTCAGCAGAAGTCTTTCTGAATTCACTTCGTAATGACTGACGTGGTGACGGGTGCGAATGCACCAAAGCCTGGCGTGACTTTCCAACATCCAGCGTCTTTTGAAGTTGACGTCTGTAATGGACATCAATCAGCCGGAATTACAACGATGTTATGGGTACTATCGATGTACCTATTCCCCTTATAGCTACATCCGGTTATAACTACACGTCGTGCAACTGAGAGGAACAGTTAATTAGACACCGACCCAGTTAATTAGACACCGACCAAGGGAAGATATACAGTATTTATGAGCTACAACTGCAAGATCAGCTATTTTGTTCTATAGATTTCAAGAGGGCATTCGACAGGGTTTCCTGGCAGGCATCATTTTGGGCAACCACGTGGAAGTACAATATCAGAATCGACTTTATAGATGGTCTATCAAAAACAGCAAAACAGTCCACACCATTGACAAGGCAGGCGTCGGAATACACACAATAGACGGAGTCCGACATATATAAATGATTGAATTAATGGATGGATAAATGGATGGATGGATGGATGGATGAATGAATGATATATAAATAAATAATAAAAAAATAAATCGATCGGAGGCATACCAGTTACCAACCTTTTTTTTGAACGATACTGATATCTTGGCGGGTGAAAGACAAGTTATCGCCAAACTAACCAAGTAGAATGCCTTGGTGAGACATCGGCAGCAAGTACCATGGAGAGGAATGCCGAGAAAACCAATCTGACGACCAACACCCCAATGGCGTCAAGTAATAAATAAAAACAAAATGGCCAATATCTTGACAGAGTAGTTTCACCATGATTCAAATACCAGTGTCACGTAAAGTAGGTTGTCACAGACGAGTGTTCCAAACCAGAAAAGCTATCCAGAATTGCGCAGACAACAGTAGCGTTGACGAGACTAAAAGCCATGTGGAAAGACAAAAACATGTCACTTAGTCCGCAAATCGGACTGTTGAGCTACTTTTTGATGTCAATATTCCTTCACGCTTGCGAAACATGAATGATTGCTGCAGACGTGCAAAAAAGAACCCAGGCCACGGAGACGGGACGGTGGTGTGAAGATCCTGCGCAGCTCACACATAAATAAACCATCGCACACTTTGAAGACATCCTGAAGAAACGGCATCTAAAGTTGTGTCAAAACTCATCCTAATAATATAATAAAGCTTTATTGCCATTTTCAACATGAATTACATGTTAAATTGGAATGTAGTCTGTAGTCTATATATACAATAAAATGAGATATGGCAAATAAATATTGTGTTTTATGGCAATATTTGTAACATTTTATATCAATGATCTTTCTAACTGACAATCCTATTTCTTTTTACCACGTACGGTAATACAAATACAAATACAAATAATTGACGATATTTTCGTCTTCCTAGAAACATAAATTATGTACAATGCACACTGGTTGTTTGAACGTGGTTCTTTCTCCGTATCAAGTTGCGGTGTATTAAACATGCATGTTATGTCGCTATGCTTATTTACAAATACTCTCGTGAGCTTTGGGCCAAACAAAACAAAAGATTGTAAACAGCAGTTATAAGGGGCGCAATGAAAAAGGTAGATCAATAGTGTCTCGATCGAGAGAAATCTAATGATCAAAGCTTAGGTATTGCGTTCAATTCACTCAGCTGTAGGCAGTTGTGGATACAATGCCTCCGACTTAGCGTTATAACAAATGAATCATACTGACATAAGCAAAGTGACCAAAATAATTACATCTAGGTTCACACGTTTTGTATATTGGACGAAAAACTCGTTTCGACCGAAAATGCCCTTTGAAACACTCGAGCGGGCCAGGGTATCTACTTATTCGACCCAAAATTCGCTTCACGTGCGAAGAGGAAAACTGAATGCAAATAAACGTCGCCACTTAAGTCAATATTGTTCCGGTTAATTCGCCGGCTGCGCTGTGTAATTCAACGTCAACCGTGCCGACGGGTTAACCTGTTCTGTCGGCATTCCTCTGCGCAAGTTTCGATTTCGTTGCCGTCAGCCAATTCCCGTCGCGAGTCTTTTAATTATAGCACGCACGTCATTAATTATGCACGGCGCTTTTCGCGGCAGCTGAATGCGCACCTCAAACGGATTGGAACACAAAAAGCATGGCGCGCGTCGAAACTGTCTTCCCAAAGGAAAGGCCCTGAGAGCCAAGAGCAAGCGTTCTGAGGTGATGCGCCAATGAAGAGTAATAAGACAACGAGGAAAAGAATAACTCGGCGCCGGAAACGAATCGACGCCAGGGAAATCGCTGTCGATTAATAATAAAACAAAACGTTGTAGGCAGATACCGGTACTGTGTATGCGTGAATTTGTCGTAGGTTTGTTTTGTTGGAATCATTACAAGATCATTGTATTACTTCCCAACTAACTGTTTTTATTCCTTAGAATGTTGTCAAATTGATATGCGCATAGAAAGGCTGTTTTTAAGCCCATCACGTGATTATTTTCAGTTGAAAGTTGCTTAATTCCACTTTATATTAATAATATATATTTGTAACAATGGGTAATATAGCACTCCTAGGATAATTGTTATTGCCATGTTAATTGTATTAGCGTACCTCTTTTTATCGAATGCAAACTATGCATATCATCTTACTCGAGGTACATAGAAGCCACATGTAATTCAATTCAAATGGTGCCCCGTGGCACTTTTGTAGCACTTTTTTAATACCACCCAGGCCTTCCGTTCGTGAATGTGGAACATGTGATAACTGTTCAAGCTTACACATATGTCAACGTTATTTGAATCAATAAAGTGTTCTATAACATGTGTTTCATAATCATAACTTAAATGTCCTTTATAATATGTTAGATATATCAAAGCAGTGACTACATGTTGCTGCTTTACAATGTAAGATTAACATATTTTTTCTGTTGAAAATGAAAGATCTTCTTCCAGATTTTTTGGTAAGGATAATTTCTGAGACGATTGCGTCATTGTATCAACGCTATTATTTCCCATATATCGTGTTATAACTGTGCAAGTGTTATAACTGCACTCACACGTGTAGTGGGCAGAACACATTTCACACATAACTAAACACGGAATCTGCACGCGTTATTATATCCATCATAACCGTCGGCGAATGCAGCGCCCTTTATCCTCCATGAAATCTGCTCTGGGAGATTATCCCGACTTCCTTCCCCGTTTTAACGACGTCAGACACCTTCATACTGCCGGGCCACTCGAACGATACTGCCTCATAGACGCTCATATCGCGTTCGGCGTCGATAGAAGGTGAGCTAAGTCTCTTAATTACGACCGGGCAAATGTTAATCGTCTCCATCTTTGGGCCGTAAATCCTCCTCAGGCGATAATCCCAATCGAACGGGCGGCACCGCACAAACAGCTTTTGCTGCTCAAGAGAGGAAGATTACATTAAAATAATCCGTCACACAACACTCCGTTGTCCCCCAACGAGCCAGTCTCCTCTGGTGTCATCGGCGTCAACGCGGAGGTGGCCGCTTCTTAACCCGGAAATAGCCAGCGTAGTAATATGTAACAGAAATCTTCTGTCTTGGAGGTGGAATAGTTGAACATCGAAGGGCACTGCAGTAAATTCGGCTGGCCTCGAAATCATTGCCAATAAAGCTTATTTTGAAAACCATTCTTTTGTTTATATCTCAAATTGTTGCGCGATGGAAACTTTCAAATGCGAACATTGTTATGTCGATTACCCATGCGCCGTGAGGTGGCAGCACTTTTGCGCCCCTCGCCATGGCCTGGGAAACTTATGTTCTGCGTTTATGACCACCAGGGCGGCCCACCCAGAATGGGGCAGAGACGCTGATTGGCTAGCAGACAGAAGTTGGAGATAAACATTACATAAAGATACCCTATAAAGATACCATTTTTATCAGATAATACATTATAAAAATTACTGAAAATTAAACTTACATTGAAGCATATCACACAACATAAACGTAAATTACGACGTATCACTTTTAGTTTTTCGTCTCAGTTTTAACTTTCTTGTTTTATTTTGGGTATAGATAATTTATATTACAGCTTCGTTATATATATATATATATATATATATATATATATATATATATATATATATATATATATATCATGTAGTTATTATTATTTAAAAACAATCTATAAATGGCCAAGCATGAAAACTGGACAATGACATATAATCAACGAAGCATTTTTTAAATGTATTTATGCATGTTTCAGATTATGTTGTCTAAACGAGAACATAATATGTGTTTTTGCTATTCGGTAAACAAGATGGATCTTAAAGGACAAACAAAGTTAACTGTTTCGTGGCATACACCTAATAGAGTTAATATAAAGTAACAATTTCCACATTTACTCAATTTTTTTACGCCAGCGGTTTACCAGAAAAATATTTTTTAACACCCAGCCATCCAAATACTATGCGCTACCCCATCTTAGACGAAGAATGACGTCACGACGGTGAGACCCTCTCCACGTAGATTCCCTGCATGGGGTTTGGCTGTTGTCATGAAATGGCTGCAACTCGGCAACGCGCGTAACATGCTGATGACGGTAAATATAAAGTTGTCTATTATTGTTATCGCTGAAATCATCCCATTAACTGATGTCTACTTCAAAGCATTTCTCCTCAAAATGGACCGAGCAAAGTGAACTGTACTTGGACTGGAGGGATTCCAAACAGTACTCCCGCAAATCACCAATGTGAATCCATTGCTTCAATACTACCGGTTGTTTCAACTATTATTGCAACCGTATGCCGAACACGAAGGCATAATTACTAAAGTTTACCATAGATTTAACCACAGATTTCGATATACGTCTATAAGCAGCTGCTAGATGTCACGCCAACTGAACGAACTGTCGAAGACTCGAAGTTGTTGACCCTTAACAACGTCGCAGGAAGCTGACCGGCTTCAGCACAGATATAGAATGCCGCGCGCGACGTCTAGACCATCGTGGATTTCGTTAGAATTTTAGACTTTAAAGTCACATTCTGAGTAAACCGCTGACGTTAAAAATTGAGTATATGTGGAAATTGTTACTTTGTATAAACTCTATTAGGTGTATCACGCGAAACAGTAGTCTTTTTTGTCCTTTAACAATGTTGTAACGATAATAAGACTCGGGAATATAACTAATTTACAGCAAATCCTAAGACTTGCGGAACATCATCTAACTAAACTAATAGAAAACATAAAAGAAAACATAAATAACTGGCAGCAGCTGAATGAGTGTTTTCTCACAAAGCCATTATACAGTTTTCACGACGTGCATCTGCGCTGAGTTGACCTTGCTCCGAGAAGAAATTACGTAATAGGAGGGAGTAGAAGGGATTACGTAATGACGTAGAGTATGGCGCTCGGGGGACCGGGGCAAATCCCCGTGAAGGACCAGACGTAACGAACCCACGTCACACTGGACATGAAGGAACATTTGGGGAAAGCGAAGCACGTGACAAGGAAGCATAACGAAATCATTGTCTGGGATTGATGTCAGCCAGCACATTCTTGGGGCTTGATAGAGATCATTTTTATCATTTAACTTAACAACATTGTAAGGCAATGTAACCAGTAGTCGGGGAATAAAAGAAAGCTCGCACCCATTGTGAACTTAGCCGTGACCAGACGCAGTTGTCAATTTGCATAACGTTGCACAAGAAAGGAAAAACCTTCAAATATTACACGATCCTGAAAGGAGCATTTCAGAAACTTTCGTCTGCCAAAACGAGGTGACATATTTGTGAAGATATAAATATTCATATATTGATTCATCTCCCTCGTGTGGCGCTAAAATCACGTGCTTGCAGACCAACCATCACGAAAGTCAATACAGCCGGAGAGGCTGAGAGCATTAAGGGTAGGGAAATGTCACTGGATCGATGCAGCTAGAGGTTTGGGATTAGGGCTGGAGGAATATGTTGTCACTTAAGGTTGCGAGCCACCGACAGATTCGGGGATGACAACACAAGAGAATTAGAAGCCGCGATGTTGGGTTCCATATAGTGCCCGAATCCGTTCGTTCGCTCGGAGAACGAGTGCGTTGATGCGACACGAATTGTACGGGCATTGTTACTGGATAAACGAACACAGTCGCTGCAAGTTTGGGAGTTTTAGCACAAAGAAGACAGCAGCGCGTGCTGTCTGGCACTGCACCTACTTGCTGTCTGGAAGGAGTAGGTTCGTCTACAGGACTTAGTCGGAGACCCGGATGTCCGTCTTACCGACTGGCAGACGACAAGACAGGACGGGGAATTGCGACCGATAGGACGTTGAAGCTCAATATATTAACTGATAGATCCAAGTCTACGGGGCAATATTAACGATTATCATTCGGGCAAGTGACAGTGAAACCAATTGAGCGAATCGGTGTTATTAAAATAATTGGTTCCTTGGACAAACTAAAGCGACCAGAAATGTCTGTGATTGGCGTCACTTACTTCCACGCAAGACGTTCACTGTGTTTGATGAATTCACGTCTGGCAAAAATGTATAAAGACATGCTCAACTCTAAACCGAAATAAGTTATATAATGATGATGATAATAATAATAGCAATGCTGATGTTGTTGCTGATGATGCTGATGATATAATGATAATGATAATGATCATGATCAACTGTTAAACTTCCATTCGATCCAAGCCTCATTTCTGACACAAACAGAATAACGGTCATAAAATTAATCGACAAAGTTATAGTAATATTAAGCTGCTTCGCCACGGCAGCTACAAAATATAAACGGTGGCATAAAAATAAAAATCACCCGACCAAAATTGTTCCATAGATTCTCTGGTGTTTTTCAAAGATATGGTGTTGGAAGTTTTCCTAAACACACATACGCATATACACGCACATACCGACGTATGACGTTGGTGAAACGTGTGTATTACGTCATCGAAATAAGCGCAGATTTCGACGATTGTGACAGCAAGTGAGCAGGAATCAGAGACGCAGCCAGGTGAGTGTTAAATATTGTTTCTTTTTGTGTTCAATGACATTTTTGTTATTGATATTCATTGTTACTGGCATATATAATATGTGTTTGTAATGAGGTTATGGGACGCGGTGGCACAGACATTAGAAAATTGTCAATCGACACATAAATATGTTTCGAAACTTCTTTCAAACTCTGTGACATTTATTCACTCTGTGTTGCATTTTTAACAATTCACGACTATTTTATATACCGTTATAGACAATGGTGGATCTACGGAATAATCTACGTGCACTAATTGAAGCGTGGCTGAATTCTTCCAAGTTACTTCAAAATAGTACTTCACTGTATCTTGAGTTTGTCTAAGTTCTGACTTGTTAGCTTCATTATATGATTCTTTTGTAGCAGATAATTCGTCAAAAACAAGTATTCCAATAGTATAATAATTATAATGGTTTTCTGGGGCGAAAGAGGATTTCTGTTGGGAGTGTTTATATCTTACCACGCATGTAAAATATACACAGATGAACTTAACTAAATGCATAACCTGAACTTACTAGCAGGTAGGTGAATTAATCCAAAACACCGATGCCATATGACGTCTTCGAGCAGTGACGATACATCAGTTCGACCAGACTATCACCTCGGCGAAGTTATCCAGTCATTAAAACGAGACCACGTCACACAATCTTAGCACGCACCCGGGAATGTAATAGTCGACATTTCTTGCGCGGTCAGATCTATAGCTGGCTTGTCGCATCTCTATAACCAGAACAGATCACAGTATCACTGGCCCTTATCCGAACCAGACGAATGTTAGAAACATAAATTAAAAAGCCGCTTTTCCGTTTAAGAAACCCCGCCGCGTGGAACCGTCGAAATTTATGCGCGTTGACGTGTGAAAGATGCCGGCTTTGATCGAAAAACCGAAATAGATTTCACATGTTCGCTCGTTATATCGTTTACTTATGTAAAAACGTTTCAAACTAGAAAGCTGATGAACGGCTTCGCTTACAACAAGTGAAGGTCACAGGGGCTTGCAGAATTTATGTTGGTTTTTCGACTAGTTAAACAGTTTGATCTGTCGGCTTAGTAAAACAAATTAAATAAATGGCTTTACATAGATTAGTATCCTAGCGGTTTCCAGTGTGATCTCTCTTGAATTAAACGTAATTTGTAAACCCATATCATCATCATGGCTCTATTTCGCGAATGAAGTTACAGGAAGGGGGAATGTCCTCGTCTGGTGCAGGCTGATGGCTGATGAAGCCTATCCGAGATAGGCAAGTATTTCCACAGCGGCTGCACGTCACGATTTGTCCAATGTTTATTTCAGAAGGATCCCGATTTTTTCGCCATATACATAATAGTATACTGCATTGTTCAATATATGTGTAATATACCATCAACGTGTTATGCCTGAGGCGACCGTGTTCGTTCCGCTAAACTCTAAATAATAATAATAATAAATATATAGAAAATAGTTAGCATGGCAAAGTGGTGAACATTTTAGCAAAACGAATCTAAAATGAGAGAACAGAGGAATCGATTTGAAGTAGTTCCCTTCGATTCATCATTGTCTTTGAGACTGCCGCGTTTTACACATATTGTTGTCGTGAGCCGGTTTGAGTGTTTGTCCTAAAATTAGTGTTCTCCGAGGTGCTGACATTACCTGGGTAACTGATGTTTCTGTTTTGGACCGGCCGAGAACGGGGGCTCCCACGGGGCGGTAGTGGTGTGTACGACTCGTCTTTGTGGGTTTCATTTGTTACTATGAATTTGCACATTTGAATGTGTCATCATGTCATTTAATATGCCATGCAATTTAATTACGAGAGATGCATGCATTTAGTTCGACGCTGCACTAATACTAATCATGGTAATAACACTAATGATAATGATTATGATGATGATGAATATAATACTACTAATAATAATAACAATGACAATGACAATGATAATAATTTTAACAATAACATCAAGAACAAGAACAACAATAACAATAACACTAACTATAACAATAACTATAATGATAACGATAACGATAACGATAACGATAACGATAACGATAACGATAACGATAACGATAACGATAACGATAACGATAACGATAACGATAACGATAACGATAACAAAAACTATATATATAACTATGACTATGACTATGACTATGACTATGACTATGACTATGACTATGACTATGACTATGACTATGACTATGACTATGACTATGACTATGACTATGACTATGACTATGACTATGACTATGACTATGACTATGACTATGACTATGACTATGACTATGACTATGACTATGACTATGACTATGACTATGACTATGACTATGACTATGACTATGACTATGACTATGACTATGACTATGACTATGACTATGACTATGACTATGACTATGACTATGACTATGACTATGACTATGACTATGACTATGACTATGACTATGACTATGACTATGACTATGACTATGACTATGACTATGACTATGACTATGACTATGAATATGACTATGACAATAACAATAACAATATCAATAACTATAACAATAAAAATAACTATAACACTAACAACAACAACAGTCACAAGTGTTCTTATTGAAAGTTACAACCATCTGACATATCTTATGATACATACGTGTTTTTTACTTAATGAACAAGTTAATAATTATTTCTATGTTCATTTGATTCTGTTTAATTAAAAAAAGATCGTAGCATATCAACGCCGCGGCATATTTAGGGTATCAGACTGGAAGAGAAATAATATACTTATGACACCGATAGGGGGTGGGAAATGGCGTATTTAGAGTATCGGGAGGTGAGGAAAAAGACGAGAATCCTTAGCCAACCACCAGTGTTCCAAGTAGTGGAATGACAAATGCAGAATCAACACGTGCTTGTCGCGAGTATTTATACTAAGACACTCCTTGTGGGTTTCATAAAGTCAACGACCGCTCCAAAGCTGCCCGTCATAATGAAAAGACCGACTGTTCTGTCGTATTTCACACTAATGCACGTATTTTCGACGGTGTTGCGACGCCCATTTTTCAGAACTCAGATTGTAAGAACGTGTATGCGTCATTGCACTCGTGAAAGACGACCTTTCTTGGCCATCAATATCTGCCTCGTGCGCTAATATCCCACTCCATAAAATTACCCGGTTAAACCTCTCGTAGATAGAGTAAAGAATAAATCATAAGTGACGTCAGAGTAAACAGCTTGCATATGCTGCTTGGCCAGTCGACAGATAAACCTCCGCTAATCGTAAATCACTGCATGGAAGTTTAATCGAGACGTCAAAAGAGATGCTACTGTGTATACTGGTCTTTTTACCACGACGTAGCAATTGTTAAATGTCACTGTATTTAAGTTGGTACGTTTTCTTGTCGAGAATTGTCCAGTTCTTTCTTTTCATTGCGGTCTTTACGTCACGTCCGGTCACAGATATTTGTTGACATACAAACTCGATTTACCCTGGAGGTTTTTAGCCACATAGCAATATTTGTCGACGAGTATGTGTTATTTCATATTCACCAATGTTTATAGCCAGGTTTTCGTGTGTAAATCTTAACGAACTCGAAAAACGTGGAAAGAAACATAATCGAGGTTCTTACAAATACGAATCAGATGTTTCGACAACAATACCACTGTATATTATTCAGATGTAGCAATGTTTTAACAAACAAGTCTAAACACGTAGTGTTATTGTGCTTTTAGACCACGCAGCCACAGCTAATAACAAAGACGTTTTTCATCTTCTGTCTGGGATTGTCGCAATTTATGTACCTACCGTGCGAAATGCGTTACTTTGATTGGCAAATGACGTCCGCGGCATTAAGACATTCGTAAGCGAACGTAAAAACGACAATTACGTACGGTTTTATGGGTAAAAATACTACACTATAATATGTAGGCGTACGTTTTCTATTTGTGAATTCACGTATGATAATAACTTTTATAGATAGTTGTAATGTAGTTTATACATAATCAGCGCACACGATACGTAGCATTTAAAACGATAAACAAATAAACCTGAAACTTTATTCGACATCTGAAATATACAGACAGGAAACATTCACGTAGCAGGTTCTCTATTTTCTCTATTGCGGTAACATGGGGCTAACCGTTTATTCCGGGCTTTAGCGTTCATACTCATCGTGAAATGTCATATTTTAATTTAAAACTTCTTAATAAACTAGTCCCATCACGGCTGAATTTGCAGTGTATTAAGAGAGTAAGAGCAATTTTATTTCACAACGCAACATGTACAAAAACTAAATCATATATTGAATTGTCAGTGTGTTGTATTGCATGGATGTCACTTGCCTAAAAGCCGTCTTCCAGTGATAACATCATCATTTAAAATAACCATAATTACTAAAGAGATAGATATATATATATATATATATATATATATATATATATATATTGAATTCTTACAACAAAATACAACAACAGAATTGTCAAAATCAAATTAAACATATTGTTACACATCGCCAAGTCTGTACTACTAAATATTAATGCTGGTTATATCCGACAACGATCCGAGAGGTTTGAGCCAAGTAGAATATAAATGAGTATAATTATGTAAGAAAGCATGGATCAGCATGGATGAATCCAAACAGACTTGACCTGGCCTACTTATAAGAATGAAATAAAACATTACGGTAATATTATTTTAATTATACAAGATTGTATAAATAAAATGTCAAATATTAAATAATTATAAGTTTGCACAATGGTAACCAGATAATTCTTGGACTTTCGTCGCGTTAACCAGGTAAACGGAACATAAATACTAAACAGAAAAACTCACCAGTGGTTTTAAGTGCGCGCACGGCAAACGAGTTGGTCTTCACCGCCGTGATATTTCCTGCTCAAGGTCAGATATGTCAGATTCCACGGCCGTAGGCGATACAGAATGCAGACGCACTGATGCTGGCGTAGTCTGTCTATTACCTCGACCCCTAGCGACCATCTTGCGCCTTGTAATTGCCGCAGAGTGGCCGTTTTCGAAGGGATTGTATTTATATGCTAAACTGACGTCCGAAACTCGACCATCAACGCGCACTCGTCGTTGCGTGTGGCCGGTGTAAGGGCGCGTCATAGATCACGGATCCACGCGCGGATATACCCGGTTTTTGTGCTATCATCGGGATAAAAAGCGCCTGATTTAGGCGCCAGTGGCGCGTGTTTGTGGTTGCGTACGGAGTAAATCAGAAATGAGGAAAAAAACGAAGACAGTCGCGTGTGTAAGACGCGAGAATATACACTGTACGTGAGTGATGTTTGCCTGTCAGCGTACACACGCAGACACATGTTGATGCGCTGTGGCTCAGCGAATGAAACATACGACTCTCAGTCGGGAGACGCCGGGTACACGGGACGAATCACGTGTCGCGGGCGAACCAAGGGAGGGTCGTTCGCTATAAGTTGCTCCACTTCACTCACCTGCATGAATGGGTACTTGGTCATATACAGTGAAGGATATTTGAGTACAACAAGTCTTTGCGCATTAATTGGAGGTTGGCTAAATGCTTTCCAGAGAAGTCGAGAAGGTGTTTAGTCACGTTCTTATATGTATTGATTAAGCATTATATGTTTTGTTTTAACTTTTAAACTAACGTAATTAATGTGTGTGTTTATATAGTTAAATGTGTCGTATTTCCCATTATATCTTATATTCAGCACAATCAAAGCACTGGATTTGACGCAGTACAACATAAACATTATTCTTATTATAAACATTGTTGAATAGATAAAATGTAAGTGCTTCCAACAGCCCTAGTGGCTGGATTTACCTGAAAGAAGGTCACTAGGAAAATATATGTTGTTCGTTTTTGTCAGGTGACCGCTATGGCGAATTTAACAATCTATGGATGGCTTTGGAATATCACCCTGATTTACTACGCACTCATAAATCATGAAAGTTAATATCATATCCACATAATCACCCGCATCATCAAAGCGGACAGCGTCAAGAACATTATCATTTTTGTCGTCGACGTCATAATAATAGTTATCATTGTAACCATCGTCATCGTCGAGGATAAACATTAACACATCCTGAACAAAGTTAATGAAAGGTAACAGCAACCGTTCCTACCAACAAAACACAACAAACCCCGTTTCTCCTGTTCGTCTGCTAACCTGTTTTGTACCGTTTTAAGAAAACGTGCAACCACATACCCTGGATATCCAGGCACGCACTGGTAGCTACGTGTCTCCGAGAAATCGTCGGTTTTCAGTAAACATTCTGTCGTTATTAAATCGCGCCGTCCGGACGACACACTTGTCGCCCGCCCCAAGTGCCTTCCGCCCTGCGCGAGCTCAGTGAAGCTCCCAATTAACGTGTCAATCGTCGTGTTTACGACTTGTCGTGTCTATGTACGCGCGCTGTGTCGCCAGCCCGGCCAATTCGACATGCCCATGCTATGACACCACACGACACTAGCGTAATGACACGGGGTAATCACTGAATGACGGATGCTTTTCGATGTGGTCTCTCCCTCGTGGTTTCCGTGTTGGGACAACGGTGAGGTTTGGGTTGTACGACGTGATTGCTTTCGGTGTATTTCGCTTCCAATCGGCTGCCGAAACAGCGCAAATAACCACCCGAACGTGAAGACGGGTAAACAATTTATGGGAATCCCAGAATAACGTTTCAATCGGATGAGCAGCTTTTAAGATAATTTTGTGTATGCAAATATTTGATTCTACATCCCAAACATTGCATGTAACACAGGCAGCGTGTGTCGATAATCACAAAACATGATCACATGACCACTACACTCATACTCGGCGATTTCAATGGCTGAGTGTATGTTCCGATTTTTGCAAAGGGACCAGCCATGGGTACTGGAACCTGGTACTGACGAAATCAGCAGCAGCGCGAAGGACAATTTCATCAAACGACGTGCCAGTATACGCTAAGACTTCTGATTTTTACTGACCTCAAACAAAGTGCCACATCGTATGTGCGAACTCTACTGGTGTAGCAAGAGCAAACTCGTAAACTAAAGGCAGTGATTTGTTCAGGAGTAACGTTTAGGCGGAATGACAGAGAGTTGGGACGTTAAAGCGGGGAAAGGGTAAACGAAGGCACGGAAACATAGGCACAAGTAGACGAGAATGACCCGGGTAAAACATGGACAGGCGCAGATGGCTTCTAATACCAGTTATGGTGAGAAAAACAAATAACCTTTCATTGAAGGAGGTATATGTCTCTTTCAATGAAATAACCTATCACTACATACTCTAGCAGCGTCCGTACAGTAATGACACAGTAGGAAAAAGAAACAATGGGAAGAGTTAATTAGAGAAACCAGAAGGAAGGAAGGTCGCAGAAGAGGGATGAGATTAAAGACACAAGAAGAAGAAGCTAAGTTGGAAATGTATTAACTCTATACCAAAACAATTGTCCAGTGACAATTGTTTTGGTTTAGAGTTAACGTCACCACGCTAAACAACAATCCAAAGTGATCTTAATTGACAACTGCACTCGTAGGAATATTGACAAATGTGCACATCGGTCATCGAATAGACCCTACATGGGCTTGGTGTAATATACTTCATGCCAGAGCTGCTTTAAACAAGAGTTGAGACAAACATCCACATCTAAGTGAGCAATCTAGCCTAAAGTGACGGTGCCTTTTTATTTAATATTACGTTCTTGTGACTGCAGTATGATTGTTGAATGTTTACTGCCTGCCAAATTCTGCTAAGTTAGTGTAAAAGCTTGGAACAATGCCTCGAATTTGACAGATTCCTCCCACAACTCTTTCAAATGGTAAACAAAAGATCCAATTTCAAAAACAAAACTGATTTGTAATAATGTCGATGGCGTAGTTAACCGCAATACCCTTTGAGATTTCTTTATCGCATATTCTGGGCAGAGGAGCAGGGCTGGTCCCTTGAACTATTGCCTCTACTTCACACTTGGTATAACACAGTTGCATTTTGCATTGGCAATCACATCACTATTGGCTGAGGAAATACTGACATTCCTGCAGGTAACGTTACACCAGATTGTGTCCAAAAGACAACGATTGTTTCACAACCCATTCGCTGTGTGTCGCTACTTGTCCCTGCCGATTGCCTTGAAAGAGGGTAGTGCGGGACCTACTCGCCAGTTGGACTTCACAACATCGATGACAGTCAAAGTTATTAGATAGAACAAGGTTTAACAAGGTTTAACAAGTTGCCGTCCAGAGCCAAACTCCATACGGCATGTGAACAAGGAAGCCTATGGGTTATCGAGTGTTCACTAAATTAATTAAATTACTTATAAAAATGTACATAAATTAACATTATACTTAAAATTATAAATATATAAAATGATTAAATGCCACTAAAATGCTACTAATTAAAATACGTTGTTTCTAGAAATACATAGGTAATAAAAAAAAGTGTAAGTTGTCTCTAAAAATACATAAGTAAAATAAAAAAATAAAGTTGTGTCTAAAAATACATAAGTAAAATAAAAAAATAAAGTTGTTTCTAAAAATACATAAGTGAACTAAAAATGATACGTTGTCTCTAACAATAAATAAGTATCATGCAAAATACATAGAATGTCCTACAATAATAACAATTTGTTATAAAAATAAATAGATTTAAATAAATATATGAATAAATAATTTAATCAGTATTAAAAGTATTTCTAAAAATGTTAAGTGTTCAGCCTAGGTATAGCCCGCCCTTGCCAGATAATTATCAATTTAATTTTTAAAAATATTTACACTGCTGGCATTTACACAATCATGAGTTAATTGATTCCAATCATTTATTGTTCTCTGGGAGAAGGAGAATTTTCTTTTATCTAACTTAGAGTATGGCTTGACTAACGCTGCCTTATGCCCCCTTGTAATATTATCTTCTTTTAGTTTGAAAAAATGTTGCTATCTATATCTTCATATTCATTCAATATCTTAAAAAACTTCTATTAGGTCTCCTCATAATGTTCTAGTTTCTAATGTTGTCAATCCACATTTTAACAGGGGTCTTTCATAGCATAACTGTTTAAAAAGTTCTGGAATAAGTTTAGTTGCCCTCCGTTGAACTCTTTCTAGTTTATCGATGTCTTTCTTATTATATGGACTCCATGCCTTAATGCAATACTTCAAGTGTGGCCTAACTATTGCCTTGTGCAATGGTATGATTAATGTCTTCTCCATATATGTAATGTTCGTTCTGATTAGCATTGATATTTGGTTGCCTTTTGCAGCAGCAAGTCCACATTGCTCTGAAACTGTCATGTCGGCACTAATTGTAACTCCCAGGTCCTTTTCTTTTACACGTGTGCCTAATATAGTATTGCCCATAATGTATTCTGGCTCTGGCACTCTGCCCGAAGGGACCAAACGCGCACTTTAGAACGGTATCTGTTTTAACTCTTGACCCCATCCGTATGAGGGCGCTCTGTACTGAAGGGCCCTAGCTCGCATGTATTAGCTCTGTGACAGTATTGCGATAGTAGCGTCACCTGGCGAATATGATATTGCCAATTGTGATTACCATTACAATGATTAGTCTGTCAAGTGATGTAATCGCAAAGTGGCTGCAGTGAAGCATTGTACACAGTCACAGCCGGACCATTCATTGAGGGGATATAGGGTTATATTACATGTTATAAGTTATACGTTATACATCATACGTCATACGTCATACGTTATGCATTATGCATTATACGTTACATCTTACATTACACGTTAAACTCTACACGTTATACCTAAAAATAATTGTTAACATAGGATATATATTGTGTGTGTGCGTGCGTGCGTGCGTATGTGTGTGTGTGTGTGTGTGTGTGTGTGTGTGTGTGTGTGTGTGTTTGTGTGCGTGTGCGTGTTTGTGTGCGTGTTTGTGTGCGTGCGCGTGTGCGTGTGCGCGTGCGCGTGCGTGTGTGTGAGCGTGTGCATGTGCGTGTGCGTGTGTGTGTTTATGTATGACTGTGTCTATTGATATGCCTGTGTGCGTGCGAGAGTTAGCGAGTGTCGTTCGTTCGCGTGCGTTCGTCTGTGCGTGCCTTGGCCCGTACTGAATCTGTTTAACCTAGTTTCATTAATATCTGCCACCGACGTTCCTATGCAGTATCCACGCTAGCCGCTTGATCTAACTAGACCCGCTTCTAGTGCCAGCTTTTCATTGATCAACGCAGGCCAACGTGGAATCATTGACCAGACGTAAGGCTTCCGTTGTCTGTCACGATTAAGGTACTCCAAACACAACTCAGTCGAGCCCGCCAAGGTGTGACTATGCACTCTAGTTGCCAACCTTAATTATGCTAACACAAATAGCGGTAGGCGGCCAGGCTATGGATATACGATGTTTTTTTAAAGATTGGTAGCCACGTTCGGACATGCAATATATTATATTTGGTTTAAAAATCTTGCCGAAAACTTTCATTTCATATATATATATATATATATATATATATATATATATATATATATATATATATATATATATATATATATATATATATATATATAACTTGTCAGAGAAGTCAAAGAGGTGTTCGATTGAACAGGTCTGTCAAGTGTTTTTCGCAAATCTGAGGATTCGATATAAGAACTCATCCTATACCTTGTTACTCGTTTTAAGGTAATCTCATACTTCACCCACTTGATTTTAGAGTTAATCATCTACGTATTTATTTTAATGTTAATTATCAATGCTTCCGACAGCTACGCATTTGAATAACCACCTGTAATTGAGGCAATATGTTTCGTGCCTGCCTGCCTGCCTGCCTGCCTGCCTGCCTGCCTGCCTGCCTGCCTGCCTGCCTGCCTGCCTGCCTGCCTGCCTGCCTGCCTGCCTGCCTGCCTGCCTGCCTGCCTGCCTGCCTGCCTGCCTGCCTGCCTGCCTGCCTGCCTGCCTGCCTGCCTGCCTGCCTGCCTGCCTGCCTGCCTGCCTGCCTGCCTGCCTGCCTGCCTGCCTGCCTGCCTGCCTGCCTGCCTGCCTGCCTGCCTGCCTGCCTGCCTGCCTGCCTGCCTGCCTGCCTGCCTGCCTGCCTGCCTGCCTGCCTGCCTGCCTGCCTGCCTGCCTGCCTGCCTGCGTGGCCGTGTGCGTGCTTCCGTGTGCGGCTATATGCTAATCATATTTTGGTAAGACATACTACGTATTTTAGAACATGTGCGCCCGCGATTGTGCGTGCGCGCGTGCGCATGCATGTTCAAGCCCGCTGTACCCCAACTGACAAACGACCAGCACTCCATCCCCGCCCTGTCACCGCGCACTGATGTCCCCGCCACTAAACAGCAGACGACACGCGATCGCTCTTTGAAATCGTCATTACAACGTGACACACCCAGCGGCCACAGACTCGTGCAATGTCTCGTGGTAATTCGCAGGTACATCCTTCAAAACAAAAACGATCCCAGCATCCTGCGGCCAATCGCGTCTTGCTGACACTGCGCACAAGTTACCTATGTCGACGTCTCTCGTACATTGACAGGCGACACACGAACACTCGCTGCCAGCGACCGCGAGAATTACGAAAATCGATTATATAACGTCTGACAGCAGACGACATTTCCGTTGCGCTAAGACTCCAGACCGCGGCGTTGTTTCGGCGGCCGGAGAGGTTTTGTTGACTACGTCTGTTTACGAAGGTCATCGTTTTTGTTGTTGTTGTTGTTGATTATGACGCAGAAGTCATGTAAGCGGACTGGAATGTCTGGATGTACATTTACGAGCTGTTTGGACGAGGAAGAAGTGATATGACCTTCTCAGAAATTTACAATTTTGTGAAGTTACGCAAAGTGGGCATTTTATAACTTATTCATTAATATGAATACTTCTTAGTTAAATGAAAAGCAGCCGTTAAAAGCTACACCTACCTTTTGGATGAGATACAGCACTAGAGACCAAAATCAAGACAAGGCAAATCAAACACTACTCACGACCGCTAAACACCGCGACATCTTCAAGGGTACCATTAGAACATGCCTGAAGAGACCAATCTACATCACAGGCGCGGAAACACGGCATTCATCGCCAAGGACACTCACCAGCCAACCAAAGAACAAGATAACAGCCGCACGAACAAACATGCAAAGGAGCATGTTAAACACCACATACCGGGACAGAAAAACAAACAGCTGGGTAAGAGAAAAACAAAGGTCACAGACATGATTGAACAAGTCAGAAGACGTCAGCAGAATACGAGATAACCGACTGACAAAAGACCTAGATAAAAAAAGTCGGCGAGACGGTGGACAGACGAACTAAACGACTACTGGAAGGATATCATCTGGCAGAAGATAGCGCAAGATAGGCAGATGTGGAAACAGCATGCTGAGGCCTTCGCCAAACCACGGGACATTATAGCTGCACAATGAGGAAGATGATATTATATATATATATATATATATATATATATATATATATATATATATATATATATATATATATATATATATATATATATATATATATATATATATATATATATATAATGTTTGTGTGTATATATGTGTGCATGTGTGCGTGTGTGCGTGTGTGCGTGTGTGCGTGTATGCGTGCTTGTGTGTGCGTGTGCGTGTGCGTGTGCGTGTGCGTGTGCGTGTGCGTGTGCGTGTGCGTGTGCGTGTGCGTGTGCGTGTGCGTGTGCGTGTGCGTGTGCGTGTGCGTGTGCGTGTGCGTGTGCGTGTGCGTGTGCGTGTGCGTGTGCGTGTGCGTGTGCGTGTGCGTGTGCGTGTGCGTGTGCGTGTGCGTGTGCGTGTGCGTGTGCGTGTGCGTGTGCGTGTGCGTGTGCGTGTGCGTGTGCGTGTGCGTGTGCGTGTGCGTGTGCGTGTGCGTGTGCGTGTGCGTGTGCGTGTGCGTGTGCGTGTGCGTGTGCGTGTGCGTGTGCGTGTGCGTGTGCGTGTGCGTGTGCGTGTGCGTGTGCGTGTGCGTGTGCGTGTGCGTGTGCGTGTGCGTGTGCGTGTGCGTGTGCGTGTGCGTGTGCGTGTGCGTGTGCGTGTGCGTGTGCGTGTGCGTGTGCGTGTGCGTGTGCGTGTGCGTGTGCGTGTGCGTGTGCGTGTGCGTGTGCGTGTGCGTGTGCGTGTGCGTGTGCGTGTGCGTGTGCGTGTGCGTGTGCGTGTGCGTGTGCGTGTGCGTGTGCGTGTGCGTGTGCGTGTGCGTGTGCGTGTGCGTGTGCGTGTGCGTGTGCGTGTGCGTGTGCGTGTGCGTGTGCGTGTGCGTGTGCGTGTGCGTGTGCGTGTGCGTGTGCGTGTGCGTGTGCGTGTGCGTGTGCGTGTGCGTGTGCGTGTGCGTGTGCGTGTGCGTGTGCGTGTGCGTGTGCGTGTGCGTGTGCGTGTGCGTGTGCGTGTGCGTGTGCGTGTGCGTGTGCGTGTGCGTGTGCGTGTGCGTGTGCGTGTGCGTGTGCGTGTGCGTGTGCGTGTGCGTGTGCGTGTGCGTGTGCGTGTGCGTGTGCGTGTGCGTGTGCGTGTGCGTGTGCGTGTGCGTGTGCGTGTGCGTGTGCGTGTGCGTGTGCGTGTGCGTGTGCGTGTGCGTGTGCGTGTGCGTGTGCGTGTGCGTGTGCGTGTGCGTGTGCGTGTACGTGTACCTATATATATATATATATATATATATATATATATATATATATATATATATATATATATATATATATATATATATATATATATATATATATATATATAATAGGTATGTGCGTGTGCGTATGTGTGTGCGTAAGTGCGTGTGTGTGCGTGTGTATATGTGCGCCCAATACACCTATTATTACAACAAAGACACCGCATAAAAATCCACCCGAATAACACCGCACTCCATCTTTAGGAAGTGGCGCCATCGTTTCCACCACGACCACTGACTCGACGCCGGACCATTGCAACAACAATGTCTCTTACTTCGATGACGTCACACGTTTGAGGCGGCTTTGTTGAGCATCGTCTTCGGCCACGCAGCAATATACGTCAAGACGACGTCGCGTATAATTCACACAGTTATCCCGGGTATTACATCGGGGAAAGGGATTTACTTTTCCGATATATTCCCAGACGCGTTACGATCTATTACAAGGAGATCTCCAAGCAGAACCAACATCGGCTGGTCAATATGTTGTGTATGGATTGTTCTGGGCTGCCGACGTCGTTGTATAGCTAATACCATGGAACGGAAAAATGGGCTAGAACGGGCGGATTTCGTCCTGAAAATTGCATGTGACTTTGAGTTGACGTTAACGCACGGACCACACAATTATATTGTCAAGTTACGTCAACGCTGCCGTATAATTGAAACCCTTACTCCGGCAGCTGCGATGATTGCACCGACGACGCGATGGCGGACGGAGGTTTGAGCCGAAGTGACGGTGACGTGCAATTCAACCAGCTGGTATACGTGACGTGCAATGTTGATACTATGCGTACACCCAAGCAAACCGCACGTAAATTTGAAGTATGCAAAAGACATTTACATTAAACTATAAGACGTACAATATGGATCAGTGTAATCGATATAATACATCCAATTGGCACGGTACATGTGCATGCCGTCCTTAAATGAAGTGTACACTATGTGCAATCCGTATATTGAATGAGCACAACTTGTATAAGTGCAAGGTATATCAAAGGAATCAAAGCAACTAATTCAGATTGGCCAAGGAAATAATGTTATATTCAGACTTCATGTCTTAATATTAGACAGCATGGTATAATCACATTAAGACAGATTCATCGGATACGTATGAGGTATTGCGTAATATGGCAGGATGGTTACTACAATGTAACGTTAAGACAATGTAACGTTAAGCTCACGTATAGCCCGCTACCCAATACATAGAGTGCTCTAAGTGCGTTACGCAAGTGGAATTACTGCTAAAAGGAAATACGTTGACATAGCGCAGTATTCAATCCTCTGGATTGATCAAACCGCTTTCCACTTTACTCCCTGGCTAACACGTTGTTTTGTGTCGTTTACAATATCATTTGATAGAATCAATCTAGAACAAAACACAAAAATGCGAGGTTGGTATAATTAAAAACAGCACAAGTAGACCGTGACATTAAGACACACAAAAGCGGGTGTCATTCATTCCCATGTATGTACGGCTTTTCAACGACAGGTCTGTGATGGTCCACGAGAAAGATGTGTGTGTGTGTGTGTGTGTGTGTGTGTGTGTGTGTGTGTGTGTGTATGTGTGTGTGTGTGTGTGTGTGTGTGTGTGTGTGTGTGTGTGTGTGTGTGTGTGTGTGTGTATGTGTGTGTGTGTGTGTGTGTGTGTGTGTGTGTGTGTGAGTGTGTGTGTGTGTGTGTGTGTGTGTGTGTGTGTGTGTGTGTGTGTGGGTGTGGGTGAGTGGTGTGTGTCTGTGTGTCTGTGTGTGTGCGTGCGTGCGTGCGTGTATATATATATATATATATATATATATATATATATATATATATATATATACGCACGCAGACACGCAGACACACAGACACACACTCACACACACACACACACATACACACACATACATACACACACAAACACACACACATACACACACGCACACACACACACACACGTGTGTGTATGTATGTGTGTGTATGTATGTGTGTGTATGTGTGTGTGTGTGTGTGTGTGTGTGTGTGTGTGTGTGTGTGTGTGTGTGAGTGTGTGTGTGTGTTTGTGTGTGCATGTGTGAGTGTGTGTATGTGTGTGTGAGCGTGTGAGTGCGTGAGTGCGTGTGTGTGTTATACTCTACAATACATTATAATTGAAATCGTTATGACATTGCGTGTTTTGTTAAATGCAGTATTTAAAATGTGAATTTCTATAAACAAAATCTACTAAATGATGTGTTTGTACGCTATTATCAAGTAAGAAGCTACTCGTATCTAGCCTAAAATATACATAAAAAGAGATGTTATACCAATTGTGTAGTTTTCTATATTATTGCAATTAGCACCATTGCTAAAAATGCATGATGCAATTTATCCGTACCGGGGTAATTTGTAACACTTCTGAACACCTCATATAACTCATTATACCATACATGTGTAATAAGCCGGACAATTAATTATCCACTAATTATCTGCGGGATTCCCAAACAAGAACTATCTCTGCTACTTTGCCTTGCAAATATATCACTTAATTTGCATAATTTGGGAGTGATCTGCGCAACAAGCCGATACGTAACTGTGTTTATATGAATCACTTTCACCTTGCTGCCACGAGGGCGATTAATTATGCAGCTCAATTATAATAAATATTCATGCATGCATAGCGAACCACGTTGACTTTAAACACAGTGAACTTGTCTGATACAAACCGATGTATGGCGAACTGCACCGAACATTCACGACCACGCCTTATACGGATATTATAGGCGGATCCCAAACTCGAAACTCGGCGAAGTTATTTTTTTCAATATGTTGTCATGATTATTAATGAACAACAAAACATATTTGTAACGAAATAAAGGAATAATAATACATGAAATAATTATGTTAACAGGAATAATAAACAAATGCATACATCATAAAGTTTTTTAATGAGTCCGTTTAACGTTTTGTTTACAGACAACTTGAACCCCGGACACCAAGCTTTCAGGGTTTAATCTGTAAGGAAGTGATACAAAATACGAATACGACCACAGGGATACAAAAATACGAGATCTACCTTTAACAAAATATCTTATATCACACCTGTCAAGCATCTCACTTGTCGGGGTTACATTATAATAATTACGTTTAGAACGTAAAACGTTATCAATACGTAACACGTAAAACGTCACTTAACAATCGTAGAAACCTGCGTGCGCAAAGAATACGATATGAAAAACGGCCCTGATGCCGTGATTTAGTTCTAATGTGCCGGGGACGCTGTCACTACGGGCTAAGATCTGCCTTCGTGCTAAAGTCGCAGCAATACAAATAAAATTATGATCTGACAATGATATACTATCACAATTACTGCTAGGCAAAATGAATATATGAGCGGTCAGGATTGGTTTGGGTAAATAGATCGGGACGCTTGCTAACATTCATGATATATAAGTACACAACTTCTGACTTCCCCCTTCACAAGTGTTATTGTTTATTTATTTTATTGTAAATTGAGTGTACTTGTCTTTGTGTTGTCCATTCTGAAATAAACTTCGTGTTGTTAGACAATGAAATATCACTATTGAGGCCACCCGTAGGATTTGGCAACAATGACAAGGTGACCGTAATAGCAAGACTAGCATCCTATATTGTATTGTTAAGGGATACATTCGGAACTATATAGTAGGGTGTCTTTAGTTATGAGGTGACTGGATTATCGAGGTGACCACAACGCTAGGTTTCAGTATACACTCATCTCATCTTTTGTGATAGTATATATGTTATCGTTGTGATAGTATATGTGATAGCATTGCAATAGTATGTGTGATAACAATGCGATAGTATCGCGATATTGACGTGGCCTCGCGAAACAATTATGAAAAGCATCCCTAGATTACAACAGGCGACGCCATAGCCTGGTCTTGAGACGAGGCTACGTGAATACCAAAACAGCGGGCCGTTGGTACATTTAACTGTCAATAGTGCACTATTATCATCAGATCGACCTTCGACTCAAACATATTACGTCTAACCACACAATGCCCCGTACATGCAAACATGTATATTACTACTGCTGCTGCTGTTGCTACTATTACCAAGATACGCATACGCATACGCACACGCACACGCACACGCACACGCACACGCACACACACACACACACACACACACACACACACTCACACACACACACACACACTCACACACACACACACACACACACACACACACACACACACTCACACACACACACACACACTCACACACACACACACACACACACACACACACACACACACACACACACACACACACACACACACACACACACACTAAACACTAAACCCCTCTCTGTGGAAAAGCTTATTATTCACTTTGAAGAACACACGTGCAGTCGACGTATTGTATCGCAACACGTTTCATCTAAATACCTTCCGTATTGCAATTGATTTACACATCGAATGCGCACAGAAGTCCTTGATCCCGACTTCATGCTTCAATGCGCACACTTCGCACCAGTCAACCCGTCCTACAACTGGGTACAGTAACACACGGTCTCGCTGCTTAGTGGACTAATCATATTCCTATTACGACACGTGTTTAGCGACGTACACGGCCTGGCTTGGCTCCATTCTGTCCGGCCTGCTCGTGTCAGTTTCATTAGCGATGTATCGGAAATGTTATACCGAATGTAGCTGGGGGATATGATAAATATTTCAGGTATACGATGATTGTGTCGATGTGTGAATAAGCCTGACACTGCGCGAATGTAAACCGCGCGCCTCAGATGGTGTTACGACTTATGTCGTGACAAGGATGCATATGACTGATACTATTAATAATACCGTAACGACGTTGAGACCGTTAAACATGAAAGGTTAGTACCTTAACAGCGTGATATCAAATCCTTAGTACCGCTTTAAGGCTTTGAGAGTTCGCCTCGCAAACATGTTCAGTAGAGCATCAATTTCCTGCCTGTCCGTTCTTACATGCCAGTCTTCGCAGTAGCCACATAGGCCGAGGTCCTATTAATTTCCAACTGGATCGCAGGATGCGAAATAGTATTAAACAAATTCCCGAAACTTCTTAACTACAGCATAGTCACCAAATCACTATTCTGTCGACTGAGGATTCGACGTTCAAAGGCTATGTTCTACAGCGTAGGAATCAAACTGTCGATTTGGGGTTCGAACATGTTGTGACTACTCTGCCCAAATGGTCGAAATTGGAGTACGTTTTCTCGATTGATAATTTGAAGTTCTAATCACTACGCAATCGGTAGTCGCTATATTAACGCTAACAAAATATGTATAATATACAAAAACACATCAGGTATAACTCGAAATAACACATCCACACGCAATCTTAACACCACGCTACCATTGCAAAACCCGATGTCTCTATGAACGTTGCGCGATAATTGCAAAGACAACGACCGCGATATCGGTCCGTGTATATACCGTCTTTTGTTGTTTCGTTTTCAAACATGCGAACGAAAACCGAAATACGAATTCCTGTTTCGTTCGCAAATTTCAAAACGAAACAAGGAAAAGACGGCATGGTATATACACGGACCGACATGGCAACAGAGAACGTGCAAACGGGCACAGACGCGAGTTCAAAAAAGTCCAAGATGAATCGTCGACGGCGACGCCGCCAAGGGACGGAGGTGTGAAGAGACAGAGCGACACGACTCTGGCAATCACCAGCCGACGAGCAAACACCTGCTGCCTCGGCCACGTCGCTCGTAAATACCGTTCGTCTGGCGTTATCTTGACGACAATATCTCTCCCGTCCATCCATCATCGCGCCGTCAAAGTGAGACGTCATTCTTCCGCTCTCGCCGTCGTCTCGAAGCCGTGAGATTTTTTTCACGAGGGCAACTCGACCCGTACTCGCGTGTGCATCTCGCAGCGAGACGGGAGAATTCTGTAATTGGAATAGTTGTTTTCCCGAAGAACGCGCGTTCGGTGTTAATGAAGCTATGTTTGTCGCCTCGAAATACCGCGAACCAAAAGTAGCACCTGTGATTCACATGTTTTGTTTGTTTTGTAAAGGTTATGTGACGGTGTGGACACTTCCGTATGATTGAACCGCTTCGAAATAAGCGAGCGAAACAGTACAATTCAAAACACAACCAAAACATTAAATTATACGGTCGCTACGACCTTGATGACCTTGACAGGATATGAAAGTTCGCCTTTTTATTCTAGCGTCTATCTAGAGATTTTCAGGTAATAGTTTACAACTTTAAATCATGTGTTTTTCAGTGTTCCGAAAGATGATGTCGGTGGGTAAATACTACACTGATATTCCCATGGCGGTGCCGATGGAGGGGTTTCATTTGCGTCGGAATCAGACATGCGCACGTCATAAGTTCTTGATTTTCTGCTGGACAACTCGACGACTTTTAAACAGCGGCGAAACTAACTTACAGTTCACTGCGGCGTTCTCAGTGTCGACCTGACGTCACATAACTTATACGAAACAACGGAGACTATTAAAATGTAAAATTCTTTATATTGGTTGAACGATTAATATACGCGACAGAGACAACACCATGACATCGATAATAGCAGTTTCTGCGAAATTTACAAGTGGGTAAAAGTCCTAGCATGATCTCAGAGGAAGACTAACCATATGTTGCCTGACAAAAGGCATACCAAATGTGATATCAGACAGGGTAATGTATCCTTTACCAGTAACCAGAACGAACATATACCGTAACTCTTTAATACCGTGGGGATTAAACAACTGCCAGTAAACACGACTCGGCAGAATAACGTAGAATTAATATGGTATCACATGCCAACATTCTATGATGTTTTATTACATAATGTGAATACAACTCGGTTGAGTTGCTAATAGAATTTGCGTTATTGCTATTATTATTAAGATGTATCTGGTGAAATCGAAATCCAGAGAGTAGTTTATGGGGAGTGTGACAACTTCTAATCAATTTAATCCCGTGAGTGGGTCCTCTATCACGCTGCCGTCGCGTTGTCTTCAAAACATGGGTATTGGTGCTGAATTATTATTTTCTTTGCCAACATATTTCATAATTTTTGTGGATGAATCATGACAGGCACATTCAAGAAAAGGTATATAGAAAACGACAAATTTCAAAGGTCTATACGTGCCCCAGTCCCACTGTGTCCGCCTATGAAAATACAGCACGAACGCCAGTGTCCTCATATTGTAGGCATCCAATACAACTGGATATTAGCAACGTGTGTGTGTGTGTGTGTGTGTGTGTGTGTGTGCGTGCGTGTGTGTGTGTGTGTGTGTGTGTGCGTGCGTGCGTGTGTGAGTGTGTGAGTGTGTGTGAGTGTGTGTGTGTATGTTTGTGTGTGTGTGTGTGTGTGTGTGTGTGTGTGTGTGTGTGTGTGTGTGTGTGTGTGTCCGTGCGTCCGTGCGTGCCTGCGTGCGTGTGTGTGTGAGTGTGTATGTGAGTGTGTGTGTATGTTTGTGTGTGTGTGTGTGTGTGCGTGCCTGCCTGCGTGCGTGTGTGTGTGTGTGAGTGTGTGTGTGTGAGTGTGTGTGTATGTTTGTGTGTGTGTGTGTGTGTGTGTGTGTGTGTGTGTGTGTGTGTGTGTGTGTGTATATATGTGTGTGTGTGTGTGTGTGTGTGTGTGTGTGTGTGTGTGTGTGTGTGTGTGTGTGTGTGTGTGTGTGTGTGTGTGTGTGTGTGTGTGTGTGTGTGTGTGTGTGTGTGTGTGTGTGTGTGTGTGTGCTTGTGTACATATGCACCCAAGAACGTGCGTACTTTCTTCCTCCGTACTATTTATATCGATCCAAGGCACAGAGCAAGTACAACGCAGGATGTATTGCTAAAAAAGGCCTGTAAATATAGATGCACATCACCTCTGCCGCGGTACAAGAAACATGGCGTATAATCACACCCGGGGGAAGAAAATGGAAACAAAGCGAATGCACATCCCTTGTTACGTCCTACTGAGACATTTAAATCTTCTAGCGAGCCACGTCTTTGCTATGCACATCAATATGCACCACAACAAAATTATCACCGTGTGGTCCCACAAAACCGGAGTAGCCGTTTGATGCAAATGCATAATTTATGCCAGGGGACATTACACATACGTTGTTCGTTACTTATTAACACACGAAACACGGATTCCATTTCGGCTCGACTCCACCATCCAGACGTATTGGGCGGATATAAATATGTAATGACACAGCGCCTGTGCTATATTCGTCTCAGCAGACCAACACGTTTCCTTTGTGGCATACCCCGTCAGTTGACCCGTAAATATACCACACTGAGATTTCAGTTGCTTGCGATGTGAAAAGTGCGCACGAAATAACCTCAGAGATGCTGTCACTCGATATCTGAATATCCGCCATGACTTCGCGTCACCCGCGAGAGATATTGATGTTCGATGAAAACGCTTTCGCGTAAATCGCCCGTGTAGCGGCTAATCAATCCCACTACGACTGCATATTAAATGTTCGTCTTGTTTTGTCTTGCTCGGCCAAATACAGGGACGCTCTGGCGCCTAGAACAACACGATTACACCTCATTGTAATTCTGATACGCCTGCACCTATCGAAATAGGGTTTTTCGTTCAGATTGCATTGTAAGTACAGGCCAGCAGTATTCAAAATGTCAAGGTCATTGGTATGGGTTATGGTTGTAATATAATAAACCCTTAAATTTGAAATATACCCGTGTGTCAACCTAATGATATCGACTTTGTTGAAAGGTATGTGGGACATGTCCGATTATGGAACTGTTCCCGCAAGACATCAAACACGATTACAACTGTAAGGACAACAGGTCGTAATGGTGTCACTATTTTATATTTAATCCACACACTAATAAGTTTGTAACCAATTTATATATCGGGACTACGATCCTCGTTGTCAAAATATAGGTTGCTGTTCACTTTTGGAAAGTTCAATATGATAACCCTCTGCCTCTGCCTCTGCCTCTGCCTCTGCCTCTGCCTCTGCCTCTGCCTCTGCCTCTGCCTCTGCCTCTGCCTCTGCCTCTGCCTCTGCCTCTGCCTCTGCCTCTGCCTCTGCCTCTGCCTCTGCCTCTGCCTCTGCCTCTGCCTCTGCCTCTGCCTCTGCCTCTGCCTCTGCCTCTGCCTCTGCCTCTGCCTCTGCCTCTGCCTCTGCCTCTGCCTCTGCCTCTGCCTCTGCCTCTGCCTCTGCCTCTGCCTCTGCCTCTGCCTCTGCCTCTGCCTCTGCCTCTGCCTCTGCCTCTGCCTCTGCCTCTGCCTCTGCCTCTGCCTCTGCCTCTGCCTCTGCCTCTGCCTCTGCCTCTGCCTCTGCCTCTGCCTCTGCCTCTGCCTCTGCCTCTGCCTCTGCCTCTGCCTCTGCCTCTGCCTCTGCCTCTGCCTCTGCCTCTGCCTCTGCCTCTGCCTCTGCCTCTGCCTCTGCCTCTGCCTCTGCCTCTGCCTCTGCCTCTGCCTCTGCCTCTGCCTCTGCCTCTGCCTCTGCCTCTGCCTCTGCCTCTGCCTCTGCCTCTGCCTCTGCCTCTGCCTCTGCCTCTGCCTCTGCCTCTGCCTCTGCCTCTGCCTCTGCCTCTGCCTCTGCCTCTGCCTCTGCCTCTGCCTCTGCCTCTGCCTCTGCCTCTGCCTCTGCCTCTGCCTCTGCCTCTGCCTCTGCCTCTGCCTCTGCCTCTGCCTCTGCCTCTGCCTCTGCCTCTGCCTCTGCCTCTGCCTCTGCCTCTGCCTCTGCCTCTGCCTCTGCCTCTGCCTCTGCCTCTGCCTCTGCCTCTGCCTCTGCCTCTGCCTCTGTCTGTCTCTTTCTCTATCTCTCTCTCTCTCTCTCTCTCACTCTCACTCTCTCTGCCTCTATACCAACTCTGCTAAATAGTATATATATATATATATATATATATATATATATACAAAGAGAGAGGGGGGAGAGAGAGACAGAGAGAGAGACAGAGACAGACACAGACAGACAGACAGAGAATATATGTTCTTCTTTTTAAGCTTATACATAATATATAAGCTTAAAAATAAGAACTTCGAGTTAGATGGAAGCGTCTATATATATATATATATATATATATATATATATATATATATATATATATATATATATATATCAACTTGACTATCTTATTACACCACTAGAGTAATATTACGTATTTTACAATTGTGTCTATAAACAGTATCCTTTGGGACTCGGCGATAAAAAGGAATGTAGTGGTGGCATACGTATATAGGTTGCGTGCGAAAAAGAAAAGAAAAACTTACTTAAAAGACATTCTATATAGTATTCCAAATGACCACCTCAGTTTTTATCACATTCATGGGCTACGCACTAACAACGGGTGTTATTAAAAATGTCAACACAAGTAATATACCTAAGAAGCTGAAAAGGTATCCATATCGCACAGACGATTATCCATAAGGAATAGTGTCTCCGCATTCAGTAACGAATATCCTGAACGCCTTAATTCTCTCTCTGCTGAATGCATAAGAGTGTCGAATCTTTAAACCGTACATATCGCGTCTGCCTTTTACGACGAATGGCATTCACTCCCTATTTCCAGCCCGTACCAAGAGCATGGCACGCGTCATTATTAGCAAGCAACTGGCGAGCGATTACGACCCATTGCAACGACAAGACATCGTGATTAAGAACCGGTGGCGCGACTCCGGAAAATGATACCGCGATCTATTTTTACAGTCCGCTGGGTGAGCTTGGAAAAGATGTGCGACTGTGCGCGTAGACACACAGCTCAGACCGGGCAAGTTTCGTTTACAGACCGGAGCGTGTAAAAACTCATACATATGAACACGCGTTCGAGCGTTCTGTATGAAACACCGTCGCACTTGGCGTATCGCTGTCAACGCTAATTTTTTTTGTCTATTGTAAGTGCGCCTATTGTCGGTCTAGCTATGTCAGCAGGGTTGTCAATGTAGCTGTTACCAGTGTAGTTGTTGTGAGAATAGCGGTTTTCAGTATAGCGTTTGTTAGTATAGCTGTTGCCGGTATAGCGTTTGTCCGTATAACGGTTGTTGGTATAGCGTTTGTTAGTATTGCTGTTGCCATTATAGTGTATGTCAGTATAGCGTTTGTTACTATAGCTGTTGTCAGTATAGCTGTTGTCAGAGTAGCGTTTGTCAGTATAGCGTTTGTCAGTATAGCTGTTGTCAGTATAGCGTTTGTCAGTATAGCGGTTGTCAGCCTAACTGTTGTCACTTTGTAGTTGTTAGATCATATATGTTGTCAGTCTATGGTTGTCTTCAGTCAGTAGCTTGCGTCGGTCTATAATAGCAAATCAAACACGAGGAATGATAACGGGCACAAGAGGTATTGCTGACGTTTTCGAGAGTCCGTCGTTCTGTTTCAGTCACTCGACACTACGAACTCGATATCTTGCCTCGTCGCCTTTATGAACTCACTGTGAATCGATATAATGCGTAGATAATGTCACTTGTTTTTGCAATATGTTATTGCTAAATGAGGTTAAGACGTGACGGATATCACGCGGCTAAAAAAAGGAATCATTTTATGTTTTTTTGGCGAAACCTGTTTAACATGACTTTGACGGATGCGGCGTGGTTACATCCTTGTTGTCGGATATGGCAGACAACGAAAGGAACAGGGAATGGCAAACGTGACTGGCGCTGGAAATGGTAAGATCAAAGACTCGTCTACGTGACGAGTTTTGTGTGTAACATTAATTGGATATTATGGGAAATTCTTCACGCAACATGATTATTTTCACCGTTGTCGTATTCTCACGAACATTTGAGTATATGGTTAGCATGATTATAATACAGTAACTTATATATATGATAATTAGTTATATATATATATATATATATATATATATATATATATATATATATATAACTAATTATCATATATATATATATAACTAATTATCAATGTAAATGTATCGTACACGGTATAATCATAGTCATCATCGCCATCATATTGGAACGCAGCAAAATATGTGTTTGTTTTGTTCATGCAATGTACCTATTACACATTAGTGTGTTCTCAACCACTTTTATACGACGGGTGTAACTGTTATCATTTCTCTTGTAAACCTGTATGTCAAATTACTGACCATGTATAAATAGGTTAATTACTCGATAAGAACAACGTACGTTGTCACTGTAACATGCACACTGTTTGGTAGCTGGCAACCAATTATTTCACGGTCACATCAACCAATCAATGTGCATTAGAGATTTATTGTGAACCAGCGAGTGTACTGTAGTCGAAACAAACGTCAGATTTTTATTTTCGACACGGAGCCAATATCCTACACCGAATACTCCGGTGAGTGGTAGTAAAAACCTAAACAAGATCCGATTACAATCAATACTCATTTGCGAGCGTCTATCGTCGATGCGTACGTGGATTACTTACCGGTATGGTGACGACTTGCTTCTCCGCGCGGCGCGCACATTTCGAAAAGCAGAGAAAATGCATGGCGCTTGAGCGAACAATAGATTGCATGGTGGGGGGTGTAATGGAGGAGTGTATCCGATGTGACGATATAACGCCCCCTCCTCGCTCTCAGCCCCCTCTTGAGGGGGCATCGAAGCAGGCGCTGATTCGATCACGTCTGATGCGTTTGGAATTGCACGACGATTGTATGATTACGTCACTCGTGCGCTGGCAATCGAGGTGCGTACGTCGTGGTGTGATGACCATTTATCTTACTTGCTAATCACATGATGTGTACACACGACACAGCGCGTGTCGTCTTTATTCCGTAGAAACATTCGTCATGGTTAAGTATTCACGCAATCGCCGCGCACGATCAGTAATCCGCGCATGCCATCAAGCATACATCCGATTTCGCCTGGACAAGACACTGCCATCTTCTTGCAAGCTCAGCCGCCTGACCATACGTCGTAGCTGGTGACCATCTCGATTGGATTGGGTGTTGTCGGGAACTAATCACCCCTAGTTTATCGCGTCGACCCTCCACTGTTCGGACACTCCCGCCAATGCGTCGGTTGCTACGCGTAAACCGATCGCCGTTTGCTGGTCACTCGCCATGTCTGTGGCGACAAACGCAAGACACTTGGCGAATCTAGCTGATGTCGTTCACCGCACAAGACATCGACGCCGGCCGGGCGTGCAGGCGCTAGTTCGGAGCATGCGCCGTTGCGTCGTGCAACCTACGTCTATACGTCGCGCGCTCCACTAGCCACGCGATGTTGTCGTTAGACGAACGAAACGTTTCGCGTCCTGCTAACGATTTTCCTTCGTCGCGCCAACGTACGACCAGAGCCTCTCCAAGCGCTGGCTGGCGCGTCGGTGGAGCTTCGGGTACCGTCGGTACGAAACGTGAGCGTCCCGGGAAAAAGGCAGCGGTGAGTTACCGACAACGACGTGTTGGTCGACGCGCTTGTTCGTGGGAGCACATGCGGATGCGAGTGCGTGCTTGCCGGCCGGCGAACAGCACATTAAACATGCAAGACAACGCTTTGGCCAGCGTGTTATTCGGCCGCGTAATGGATTGCTACTGTTGCCGCGAGCGAGCTGATTCTTCAGTCTGGTAATATTGTGTAGTCCCGTGCGGACGACTAACTAACAGTCAGTAGCGGCGAGAGCAGATATGTCACCGTGTCGGAATAGATTACGGACAGTTCGTGGGGTGAGGTATTTTCCATCTGAAACTTTTCGTCGACATTTCAGAAAAGAATGTCCCAGACGTCACAGGCGGCTGTCATGTCTATAGTCACAGGAGAAGTCATAACTGAATGTTGAGGGCTGCACGAACATGTGAAACACGGAAACGCGCCAGCTAAATATAAACTTGGATACCGGTGGATTGCAACACTGATCCAGGGCATGCAACAGAACAACTAAACCCCATCCTCTTTAAAAAAAATGAAGAAGATGTAGAGAATCATTTGCATCTCCACTGTGTCGTTGTATATAAACGGTGCATTACATACATCATTCTATAGTAGAATCGATTGGTTGTCATTCGCTGGGTCAGCCACTCACGCAGTGCAGTGAGGTAATTCTGAACTTTGGACCACGCGAAAACGATCAGATGCCAACATCCGACACATCATGAAGAATCATTCAACCTGGAGACTATGTCACATTAAAGTTTTCCTCGATTGATTAAATTTTAAATCTTTTGTGTACTGTATTCATTGTACTTATGTTAGAAAGAAACATCATTCTTGCTATCCAGTTTTCCATTCGGAGTACAATTTTATATTCGCTAGCCACATACAACAGTTGTGAAAACTATGCTTCGACAATTCCTCATAGCCCTGCATATCCAAAAATTCAGAAACAAGCACGTAAACAAACAAACAAACAAACAAACAAACAAACAAACAAACAAACAAACAAACAAACAAACAAACAAACAAACAAACAAACAAACAAATAAACACACAAACACACAAACACACACACACACTCACACACACATAAACACACACACACACACACACACACACACACACACACACACACACACACACACACACACACACACACACACACACACACACACACACACAGACACACACACACACACACACACACACACACACACACACACACACACACACACACACACACACACACACACACACATACACACACACACATACACACAAACAAACAAACAAACAAACAAACACTGTCGAAGTATGGCAACAATTTGTACTTGATATTCTTAATCCGTTTCATTAAAAATGCATCGGTAACTTGCGCGCGAGGGTGCACGGACGTGGACGTAATTGTGTGCGTGTCTGCGTGTCTGCATGTTTGAAAATGTCTCACTTCTGCACATATTCAGCTGGTCTGTCGTTCCTTACACAGAACCCTAATCTACCCTCCACGTCGTATTCCTGTACGTTCTCAATATTCAGTCACTTACTTTTTCGTAGATATTTGTAATTATCGTCTTCATATCTCTGTACTCCGTAATTGAATTCGATCTATGTTAATATATTTTATTGATGATTTTTCTTAATTTCATCCGATATGTATTAATATTTCTTATTGATTACTATTGTGCACTGTTGTGGCAATGCACTCGATGACAGCAGTGAACTCTCGTCGACTCTCGGGACAAGTCTTGTGGGGTTTCCGTATAGTCTCCTGAGTTACACTGAAATTACACATTTTAATTTACAACTGTTGTTACTAAGCAGCCTAGGTAGGTATACGAGAAAGTTTTGCTCCATATTTCACGCCAGCAAATATACTCTCTATCAAACTATCTGTCTGTCCGTCTATCCGTCTATCCGTCTACCCGTCTACTCGTCTGTCTGTCTGTCTGTCTGTCTGTCTGTCTGCCTGCCTGCCTGCCTGCCTGCATGCATGCCTGCCTGCCTGCCTGCCTGCCTGCCTGCCTGCCTGCCTGCCTGCCTGCCTGCCTGCCTGCCTGCCTGCCTGCCTGCCTGCCTGCCTGCCTGCCTGCCTGCCTGCCTGCCTGCCTGCCTGCCTGCCTGCCTGCCTGCCTGCCTGCCTGCCTGCCTGCCTGCCTGCCTGCCTGCCTGCCTGCCTGCCTGCCTGCCTGCCTGCCTGTCCATCTCATTCTCATTTTATTACACTTTGCATATCATCAGCCATCTTAACAACTAAAGCTATAATGAAGTTCTTATCAACAGTTTTTATACTACATAATGCATCTCAACATTACCCGAGCTGCTTTTTAACAACGTAAGTTAATCATGGTAATATAAGGTTCAAGTAGACCACACGTTCCAGTGAAGGAAGAAGGAACGAAATTATGCAAAATACACAAAAAAGGGTTTTCAGGACTAATGGAAAATTGAAGGTTAAACAAAAATGTCGTTTGGGTCTTTTATGTTTTTCTATTGTAAAAGTTATATTGATGTGCGACTATATGAATGAAATATAATCCCCCATATGAAGGTTTCAATGCGGCGTTTTCGTGTTTGCTAATGGCCTCTCTCCCAAGCAAGCCTTTGAATGAATGATTGTTCGGACTACACGAACGCCATTACTACTGCATTGATACCTACTTACTACTACACTAAAGCGAGACTTGAGCCAAACTATCGATAATCGGCCAGGACAATGCGAATGTTTCACTGATACGATTGTGTGCCTATGTCACGCGCTCAAGGCAGTATTTTTTAACAGCAAGCTGTATGAAACGCTTACGAAACTAACACACAACACGCAGGCGGCGAGTGAAAACTAACGATTTGTTTATCGAAAATGCTTTCTGCCTTTGTCGATGCAACCTTAGATCGATAATCGGATGATGCAAAAATCCCAAGGTACACAATGCGGCCAGCGTTGATATAACGTGAATTATGCGAGCCGGCAAAAGTGCGACATCGATTGAGTGTGGTTGTACTCATATATTCATTCATGAGTCTACAGGCGTGTGGCATTCTAAAGATGGCTGGCGAAATTGTAGTGGCCAGTTTCCCTCTCACGGGACAATGTTTTTCCTAGTAGCTGTCTCAGTCTAGTTTATTGTCAACGGTACGTCACACATGTTTCATATGTTGGATTCTGAATTGTAAAACAGTGTTTGTTTGTTGGTTTGTTTGTGGGTTGATTTTTCCGACAACTGTGCATATATTAAGCTGGAATTGTGCACGTGATTTAGACAGCCCACAAGGATGGTGGATTTTCACTTTTACAATTTCCTTCTAGGTAGGGAATGGAAATACTTGGGGGCTGAATACTTAAAATACTGCAGTCCATGAACTTGCAGTATTCCACACATCATCTGTCCCCTCAATGTGTAAGAAAACGTTACATTGAAACAAAGCAACGTAGTTTTCAAGTGACTGCCTTTTTCCCACGAATCGTTGGGTTCCTCGGGCGGTGTATAATAAAAATCAGACATGCTTCTATATCAGTAGTAACATTGAACCTCAGATCAACATCTTAAATTCAACAACGGTTTTCCAGTGCAAAAACGCGACACGAAAGTATATTTCTGATCTCCTTGGATTAGGCCTTTTTGAGACATTCGCGGTTAATTTGAGGAAGTCCGCAAGTTTAATGTTCAAACGAAAAATTGAAGTAACCAAATCCAAATTAAGTTAACCTTATTCTCACCTAAAGTAAATACTTTAACATGGCAAATGAGCAAGGTTACACAATTTGTTGCACGACTGTATACCATATGGCATAACACATGCTACAGCACAGACCAAGTGAACTCGTCAGGAATAGGTTAATTCATAAATATTTATATCACACCGAACCGAACCGAACGGGAACGGAGCCTAGTTCGTCAACATTGAAGTGCAGCAGAGCGTATCATTTGTGCTGACTGCTTGCATTGTCTCTGTTCTAAGCTTATGTCATTAGTATGTGTGTTCGGAAACAGATTTGATGTCATGGTTTATTGATTCACTCGAAGGGAGCGTTCGTTGTGGGCGGTAGGGGACGTATCGGTATTTTTTAGGTCAAAGGCCAACCATCTTGAACTTGTGTTCTGAGTTGAATAACTATCTTACTTTTTCTCTAAATAACATTTCTGTTCTCATAATTCTATGTGCGAAAATCACTTGATCGTTGCATCTATAAAATCGTACACTAAATTTTAAATGTAATATTATTCATGGAGCTTTGTATTTGTATTGCGAAATAACAATTGTTTCTATTCCATAATTGTATGACGCATTAATTTTTCAATCACCAGTAGGGATTAATCTTAATGTTCCTGAACACGATTACCGCTACGTGAAAGATATTTCCTAATCCAAAAGAGTTTACATTAATGTGCTAAATCTAAATTCGCCTTCTTCGTTATACATTTGCAAAAATAACAGCTTTCTATCGATACATGTAACTTATTGTTTACATCCTGACACGATAAGTCAATAATAAGCAATAATTCACGGCATTTATCTTCGCCACAAATCAGGTAATTGCAGCTATTCAGAGGCGCATTATAGCAATATTATATTTTAAAACAATAATTTGGAAAACATGCATCTGTATATAGCAATAAATTACCCCGAATATATAAATAATATTACTAATAATAAAGCTAAGATAATAAGACTTACCCGCGCATTGTTTACACAGCAAACTCTGACAAGGTCGCAGAGATGACGTCATTAGACAATCGAATCTACGTAATACGATTGAGTTACTACGAGACACGGACGTATATACACTGGACTGCTGTCTCCGGGTTCAAGGCCGCTAGAGTAACGCAGCAAGGTCAACTTCGCACAAGAGGTATAAGTTACTTCCGGTTGTCTGCTGGTTGCCGGCAATTTCGCAGTTGACCGCAGGAAAACATCGTATAAATAAGACATTTGGATAAAATCTTCCATGACATGTATGTTTAATAGAATCCTAGCAAATACATTGTTCGAAAGTTTTTTTGAGTGAATTATTGACAACTTTAAACGGCTAAAATGCGTTGCCGCGAAAACGCAACTGACCCAGTCCCAACTACGTCTACGTCGACTACGAAGTCGAAGTACTACGACTAGTCTGTGTTGCAATTTATCAGTAAATGAAACCGTGGCTGCTTTGGTGGTTAGGGCAAACCCAGACTAGGGAAGGAAACAATTCATCAGTTTTAATCAATATTAATGACTTGGGATTTGGTTACAGTCACGAAATGGACTTTAGGACAAGGGCCAACATTACACAGATGGTCCCGAGACAAGCCTTCCCCTCCACACTAGCTACTCCTGCACTAAGTTAGTTAACAGGCCAAAACATTCGAATTACGTCCAGCCGAGTCCATAAATATGAAGATATTTATACATATTATGCGGGATGCATAACCACATTGATTATGAGAATAAGTATATATTAACTAGTCATGTAATAATAAATGAGTTGATAGGTGATAATTAGTAGGCAACCTCGAAAGACAGAAACCTTTTTTGTAAAATGCCACAATTTCCATGAAGATGTTTATAATATTATATAAACATGAAATTTGTAAAAACCACCTGACTTATGGTAAGAGATATAAATTAAACAATTATGTAATAAAAAATAATTAAAAATAAAGCAATTAATAAATCAATATATAATTAGTAGCCGTGCTTCATACATATACACATGAATAAAAGGCCATAATGTCCATAATTATTAAGACATTGTCACATTAATTACGGTAGTAAATAGACAATCGCCAGTAATTTCATATTAACACTACTTTAATTAATAAGTTAATATTGGCTAATGTTAGCATGCTAACTCAATTAATGGTTATGTTTTTTATGAAAGCCTGCAGTAAATAATTATGAAGTAAAAATAATGTATGCAGTGTTTAGAACCACATGAAACATTATGATCAACCATCAATAAATACATGTCATTACAACATAAATAATAACTTTATTAATACATATTATCTAAATAACAAACAGATTAATCCATGACAATGAAGCCCAGTTGTCACACTTCACTTGTTTATGGGTGACCGTGTGTTTACAGGTTGGACAAATGCTGCAGGCTCAGTAGAGATCAGTAATAAATTGTTACCGTTTCATGATATTCTGCATTTCAACATGAACTTGATGAAGTAATGTTTATAAATGTTCACAGTGTTTCGTCACCGACTCCAACATCTCGTGTGCCAAATGCAAGACTGCTTACTGCGTTACCCTCCATAGGGATAAAGTGCACGATGAAGAAGCTACTCACATTACTCCACCTCACAATACTGTCTTTTTGCAATATTCACAATATTCTGCAAGATCTACCCAAGAATGTTCATAATCCAGTGTGTCCCGTGTCGTACAGAAACTGTCTAATACCAGTGTCTTGTAATTAAGTTTGTATTATTCAACGTGTATTAAGTGTCACATTCAGTGAGATAAATTATGTAAAATTATTTAGTGTATGCAGATGACGCCTATGATATATTGATGATTTTGTAAGCTATGTACCTTCACAGTTAACTGACAGATAGTGTTGTTCAGACAATACAATAATGCTGTGTTCTTGTCCATTAAAACTGCAATGCACATGTCATGTTCACAGGGACTGTATCTTTAGACGGCCTAGATATGCTGCTGTGTCATCTTCAGCCAGATGAAGCTTGTAATTATGCACACACGTATTGTGTGTAACTTTCAGGTGCGAGATTTCTGAAATAAAAGAATTCAAAGTGCATGTAATAACTACAATAATTAATCAAACACATGACAGAATTATTGTATATACATCCCAAGGATTTAAATAAATAAACTAAAAATAACAAATACACAATTCTTAGTAATGTTTACATTTCTAGAAGTTTATTATTTTTTATTATTATTATTATTTATTATAATTAGCAATAGTTGTAGTGATATTTTATTCACAACAATGTCATAAAACAGGACCAGAATAAATAAATTGCACATGAACATTCATCAAAATAAAAATTACCCAAATAAATACAACCGAATGGCAGCCAATATTGAAAACAGTTAGCAATGCCTAACTGGGCCTAGGCATAGCCATGGGCATAGGCCATGGGCAGGTATATTAATAACTGACAGCACAGAATGACAGATCGGTTAAATAAAATTATTATGAGTATTTAAACATTACATATAATTCAAATCTATGAACTTACACGCATGGCAAGACAGTGGACTGGTTAAAACTTGCGTCACTTGCCCAAGAAAAAATCTGCCTTGCCTTCGGAAGTTCGGTATTGTTTACACCATTAATTTACGCTGGCACCCCGGTGCATATTATAGGTCATGTACGACGAAAATAGAATTAAATAAACCATTTAGAACTACACTGGAGATAGCTACAACATTTACCAACCTAGGTACAGTCATCGTTTAGAAAAATTCTCACTATTATTGAATTAAACAGTTTTATTTACCGCAAGAATTCTTTCGATATTCGGCAACTCCATGCAGTGGCTAGCAGACCGGAAGTCAGGAATACCTCTTCTGAGCTCGTGACCTTTGCAGCTAACTCCGCCGCTCGCGAAGCGCCGCGAGCGGCAGAAGACAGCAGTCCAGTGTATATAAGTCCGTGCTACGAGATAACATCGCGTCATCGCGACGCGACGTCTTGTCTCAGTGCTGTTCTAAGTCTGATGCAAATCAACGAAGACAGTCGATTCTGGTTGATCTTGACCATGACTGATACATTGCAGATACTAATGCTTGCTTAATTTCAACGCAAAATGGGAGTGCACTGAATTGTTTATTTTTGTTTACTGAGACCGCTGCAACAATCTTCTCCAGTTTGTTCCAGACAATAAAGGTCTTTACAAAACATTAATAATAATAATAATGTAATTAGTTGTATTGCGTCTAAATCCTTGAAAACATAACTCAATGGCGCATCAATACAACAGGGTTAATTAATCTAAAATTCAATAAATATTCCAGCTGTCAACGGACTGATTGATACGTCTGAGAACTACATGGTGGATAGACGAATAAACAAGGTTGTAAAGGGACGTTTTTAAATGACGGCAGAATTAGGGTATATTTTCAGCTGATCTAACTTTAAAAGAATGCATATTCGAAAGAGTATTTGCAGCTACTGAAAAGCCCAATATTAGCATTTATAATAGGGACAACAAAGTAAATCATGACTAGATGATCGAAGCCGGACAGATTTCTTACAGGAGTAAGCAATACATGTAAATGGGATGGTTTTTTTTACATGAACGTGCCTGATAAATAATAGTTGAATAGATCTTAAAGATGATACGATATCAGACAAAAAGCCCATGCAGGAATTTTAGAAGTGCCACACACTGAATAAAACGCGGTGTCCTAGTCAAAATCCTTGATAAGCAAGTCTAAACACATTGCAATTATTTGACATTCTTAAGGGCAACATTGTGAAAAGGTGAATAACCGTAGTCTAGTCTATGAGTGACTAGCGCAGTTACAAGACGTGTTTGCAGCAGAAAGTGTCTATGTTGTTCAGTTGTACTCGTTGATACCTTGAATGCTGTATTTATTTTGGTAGCAGATCTATCCGCTATGTTACCAGCCTCATAATTCTTGTCTAAGCCATTATTTGTCTATTATTGTTTGGTTTCCTTGGCCTAAGGAAATAATCAGAAACCGTAGCCGGTTCCAATCTATAAACTATATTGTACATGAAAATCAACACCTTTAGGAAGTTAGTCTATGATTTTATCAGTGCGCGAAGGTGCTTTTGAAAAACAATGTGATAATTGTACAATTGTAAAATACAGTCTATATATTTATGGTCTCGTAAGGTGGGACTGAGCAGTGAATTAGTCGGTGTTCATAGCTTATTGAAACTAATGCAATGACGATAATCTTATAAACTCTAACGGGGGAATAGACCTCATGGTCTTGTCACTCTGGGATGTAATAAGTTTACATAATTACGCTCACGAAACGCGAAATTTGTGTACGTTTCTGGGTGTGTGGGTGTATATGATTCGTGCGTGCATGATTATTTCAAAATGAACGTGAAATAGTTTGACCCAAAATTATGTTCTTAAAAACATATGGTTGTACAGATTCACTCGTGCATTTCCAACAAACATGGGGGCATTGAAATATCACCTTCTAACGTTATTATATTATTTTGGTACTATGACTCGGGTTTCTATTTTACAGTAAGCAATTTGAGTGACCTTATATTTAGCTATTAATTTCCGCGTATATCTAGGCATTTCTTCCAGGCACACGCTAGACATAACTCATCACACTTGAGACAAAATTATGGTGTTCCAGTGACAACGGAAGATAATGTGTTAGCAACATGCAATCCGCACTGACGACAGACAATCTACATAGATATCTATTGTTATCGGAGCCTTGTCTCTCGTGACGAATCCATCACCTACTCGCGTGCTACGTAATAACAGCGAAGGTCAGCGCTTGCAGAAAGATACAATAAAAGATGGGCGCGGTGTAGCGCTTACATTTTTCCGGGTTATAAACGTTCCGATTGACGTTTCTGCGCATGCGCTATAAATGTAAAATCATTAATGTGTAGCGAAAGGACAAAGCATTTGTGGTATAATTACTACGGGTTGTTCGTTAGGATATATATAACATCTCAGCAAAGTTATTTGTCGCAAATTAACACGAGGCAAGCAAGGTTTGAGGCATATTTTGGTAGCAAGCGTAAATCACGTGACTGTAGTGCGCCATAATCCGTGACAGTGATTTATAAAAAACAAACGTTACATTTTATTGCATTGAATGACACTTTAAGAAACTCTTCACATTAATCATCACAGGAGAGTTAACGAACAGCCCGTGGCATTTATACCGAAAATGCTTTGTCGTTTCGCTGGACATTGATGATTTTACATTTATTGCGCATGCGCAGAAACGTCAATCGGAAAGTTTATAACGACCGGAAAATGTAAGCGCGACAGCGGAACTAACTACTTGCCGCAATAGATGGGGAGCCTTATCAGTTACTTGACTGACCGTCTCTGCTTTGGAACAAGTCAAGTTAATGACGCATTCGTTAAACACATCCGTCATGTCAAAGCCAACATCCCTCGGCCATAAGATAACATAAATTCATTGTCGCCGGATTATGAAATGGTGATATTTTGTCTGCGTATCTTCACAAAGGATAGCGTCCAGCAAACGGGTCCAATCAACTTGTCATCGGCGCGATGGAAACGCGTGTTTTATGAGGAAAGACCGAATATTAAGTCTTGGTAGAATTAAATCTACCGCTGTAAAGAACACTCCTATATAGTTCTATTGTGACATCACTGCATACATCATAACCGGTTCAAATGTATGATTTCAGCCCTCCCTGCAAGACGACATGATACATGTTATTCACAGGCATTGTTTGTAGTCAACTATGAAACTAAGACACTCAACAATCATGTGACTCGCATAGTCAGAGTCACAAGATGATTACAAGAGAAAATTACCTTTGACAAAGTTAACCGTAATATGACTACTGTCTGGTGTTCAGTTTCCTGTGTTCAACTAAACAGACTCAGAGGTACGATTGACTACGCTGACCCATTCCGGGTAGACAAACCGATTAACTCCCTCTAATAACAAAACTATCAACAACGTTTATTAAATACTGCAGCGTACTATTAATATATAACATATTAAGATTGCCCTGCAGACAGCAAATGGATACGAAAGTCTTTGACTTATTGATAGGCTGACAAGATTTCACCTACGTAAACCTGCCCTTTTAAGACATGTTTTTTAAAGTACTAATAATGCAGATAACCCGGTCATGTCATGTGACAAAACTTATGGCCTTCTGTTTAACTATGAAGAGTATCTTTGTCACATACTTTGTATAAAATAGATCCAGTTATTCAAGCGACCTAAATAGACAGACTGTGATTTGCAATTGATACTCCATAAATTCCACCGTCTACACGAGCTTTCTGCAACAGGTGAATCGTGCAGGAATCAGGGTCGCGCCTTCACGCAATTGCACGAGGTCTGCATAGCTTACTTCGTCTCATCTGCACGAAATTATCACTTTTCTTTTGCCAAAGAATGGTGATGATTTCACATTTCCACGTGGTGACGAATCATTTTGTCGAACGCAAGACCATGCCAAATTCCATAGCATTTTTTACCGAAGGGAAACGAAAGCCAAACACGTGTTGGAGAAGCTTACGTAATGACAAATATTAAGCACATATGCATTTGACATAGTCAATTATTATTACGATGTATAAAATAGTCAATTATTATTATGATGAATAAACAAAAATACATAGTTTACGCAATCCTTTAGTTCACGCAATTAGGCGACGCACCTAACTACGAGAAGCGGTCAAGTTTTGAAGTCAAGTTGAAATTTCGAGTTGGCATCTAGCGAGACACCATTAGCTAATTACACAGTAATCGGTACTAATTTCTTCACCGATATTAAGTAACTGTTGTGGTAGGAATTTGATGTGAAGAGTTAAATAAGAAAATATACATATATATGGTTGGAAGTCTGCATTTGTAAAAAAAAATAGTCATTTAAAATTTCGTCAAACATGCTGATACATATTCCTAAACTCACCTTTCAATATACACGCGTTTTGTAAGATGCTGAACTGGTACACTACTCAATTATTTTACAATTACTATATATATCTATGCACGCACTAATGGGGCGTTTGTGTGTCCGCCGAATACCACTTTAACGCATACGTGTACAGCAAGTTGAACGGAATCTGGGTTTGACGTTTGATTAGGTAGCGCCGCAAAAGCTCTGACGTAGTACACAATTTAATTAAAGTGTGTTTGCCGCAGTGTCAGAATTGACGTC
>OZ024865.1:41864199-41884919 GCA_964017155.1 Oasisia sp. SBJ-2009
ATATATATATATATATATATATATATATATATATATATATATATATATATATAAAGAGGGCAAATCACGGAAGACGGAGGTAAATACAAAATTACGAAATTAAATACCACAGTTAAGATGGACAGACAGTCCCAAGTCAAAAGGATTGTGGTGTGAAGAAGAGAGAGGGGGAGCGAGGGAGGGAGAGAGGGAGAGAGAGAGAGAGAGAGAGAGAGAGAGAGAGAGAGAGAGCGAGAGAGCGAGAGAGCGAGAGAGCGAGAGAGCGAGAGAGCGAGAGAGAGACTGAGAGAGATTGAGAGAGAGCGAGAGAGAGAGAGAGATTAAGAGAAAGAGAGAGAGAGAAAAAAAAAGAGCGAAAGAGAGAGAGAGAGAGAGAGAGAAAGAGAGAGAGAGAGATTGAGAGAGAGAGCGAGAGAGAGAGAGAGAGAGAGATTGAGAGAGAGAGAGAGAGAGAGAGAGAGAGAGAGAGACAGACAGACAGACAGACAGACAGACAGACAGACAGACAGACAGAGAGAGAGTATGTGTATATATGCGCGCTCGTGAGTGAAAGTGTTTGAGCATATGCAGGCTTGCATAACTACGTGGCCATTCTACGTAAGCAAAAAATGTGAAGCAACACCAAAAGAAAGACTGCGGGAAAATACAAGGAAGATACAGAAGAATACGACGAACCAGAAAAAAAGAGAACGAGGACGGGAGCGGGAGCGGGGACGGGGGCGAGGGCGAGGGACGAGGGACGAGGACGAGGACGAGGGACGAGGACGAGGACGAAGACGAGGAAGAGGACGAGGACGAGGACGAGGACGAGGACGAGGACGAGGGACGAGGACGAGGACGAGGACGAGGACGAGGACGAGGACGAGGACGAGGACGAGGACGAGGACGAGGACGAGGACGAGGACGAGGACGAGGACGAGGACGAGGACGAGGACGAGGACGAGGACGAGGACGAGGACGAGGACGAGGACGAGGACGAGGACGAGGACGAGGACGAGGACGAGGACGAGGACGAGGACGAGGACGAGGACGAGGACGAGGACGAGGACGAGGACGAGGACGAGGACGAGGACGAGGACGAGGACGAGGACGAGGACGAGGACGAGGACGAGGACGAGGACGAGGACGAGGACGAGGACGAGGACGAGGACGAGGACGAGGACGAGGACGAGGACGAGGACGAGGACGAGGACGAGGACGAGGACGAGGACGAGGACGAGGACGAGGACGAGGACGAGGACGAGGACGAGGACGAGGACGAGGACGAGGACGAGGACGAGGACGAGGACGAGGACGAGGACGAGGACGAGGACGAGGACGAGGACGAGGACGAGGACGAGGACGAGGACGAGGACGAGGACGAGGACGAGGACGAGGACGAGGACGAGGACGAGGACGAGGACGAGGACGAGGACGAGGACGAGGACGAGGACGAGGACGAGGACGAGGACGAGGACGAGGACGAGGACGAGGACGAGGACGAGGACGAGGACGAGGACGAGGACGAGGACGAGGACGAGGACGAGGACGAGGACGAGGACGAGGACGAGGACGAGGACGAGGACGAAAGAGGAAAAGGCGGTATGCGTGCCGGCGGGAGATTGATAGGTGGATAACTAAAGAAATCGGCCGTGTATTAACTTATATATTAAATAAAATCTGCTATACGTAAATTCCAGTGTAATAATAAATGTGGATATAACGAAACGAAAACAGCCATACTTTCAGTTTCACTTTCACTATACACCAAGCATTTCCAGCGTCATTGTCTGCGACAGACGCCAACATTAACCGAAATGCATCGTAAAGAAGTCTTCAAGGTTTTATGTCGCACCTATGACCGCTGTCGGATGAGAAACGAATGCATACAAGGAATCTGGTTACTCGTGTAACTCTCGTCATTATGCTGTCGCGACGCTTTTGCCCTTTCGTTATAACTGTTCTTAATTCGCGCTCAGGATCGATTCCCGTCGGCTTCTCGACTATCGGCACCCGCAATGAGTGATATTTGTCCGACTCAGTCGCCGAGACACATAAACCCAACACGACAGACAGATCGTTTGCCAACGTAAACGCACTTAAACGCACTCAACGCACTTAAACTTCGGCACCATCGATTGCCAGACAAAAACAATTAAGGGCGCGAAAACAAACCGAACTTGGCGTGTTGGCACGTGTCATCAAGTGACGACGACAGAACAGCTGCGACAGTCGCACTGTCAGACGCTTGTAGGGCGAGTGCAAGACATGGCCTGATTGATATCACGATATACACCATCGAACCAGATATAAGGGGGTGCCACCTTCAACATAGAAACACCCGGGGCGGACCCAGTTGGCGTTATAAAGGAGGCACTATTCAACTCATAAATACGAAATGTTCTGTATTTGTCCCAAGCCCAGAATTGGCCGAGCGGTAGTTTGTAAAGGAAAGTCTGCTGTCTACAACGTGGGAAACCTAAACATCAAAGGGTATTGCGGTTAACTCTGCTCGCCTCAGCGAAATAAAATATAAATATAAAATAAATAAGACACCTGAACAAAATTTGGCTACGTTTGATAGTATATAAAGAACGTGTTGGGCCCAGAAGAGAAAATAACTCACCGGTCGCTTCCAGAGTTGATTTCCTCCAGTTATCCCTGCTTAGCGACGTAAACGTTATATCCGGTGACGTAATAGTATAACCATCCTACCTACCGAGATCGAGCGAGATCTGTGCGCGTTTGGTTCCACAGGGAGATTGCCCCAGTCCCTATCTAATGGCTCTGGTATAACGCAACTAAACGTTGAAAACCCACGTAGATGTTTTGTAGAACTGGCGACAAGCGTGATATATGCGTTGTACTGAAAGGAGTTAGCCACGGTTACGCCAAATAACAGTTGCACGTAATGAGATAAAGACCAACCACGACAAAATTAATAGAGAAATGCGTCCACGCGCGCGTCCATTATAAGAATGAATTGAATTCGTGATTGGATAAACAAGTCATACGTTTATGGTTTGATTAGGATTTCAAGAACACTGCATGAAAAGGTTGCATAAACGAGCTAGCGTGTATAATGCGTAGAGTATTTTCACAAAATGAATTTGAAACGAAATCAGTGCCAAAACCAAGTTATCGGGAACCTTTAAATCCTGTACAGTTAAATAAGCATTCGTCTCTGGGGCGGGCTCCAAGGTAGGATGCTTTGACGGAAAATTGCGTATTTTAAAGACGTCTATTTGTACATTTTCAACTAAAGTACTCAGCTTTTGTCTGATATATTTATTATGTTTTTGCCATAGAAATATATTTTAAAATTTAGCCTGGATCTATTATCACCCATTAACCGGTCAAGTTTGCTCAACCCATGCTTGGGTTCCAATATAACGTGACAATTAACATTACTGACATATTTTTAACTGGCGTTAATTATTTGAAAAAAAGTTGAAAATACCTATAGTGTTTTGCCAGGGGTGACGTTTCAATCATCCTGTACAGTTGAAATATTGACGTGACCTTCTTGTATGGCTTGAGAATTTCACGCTCGAACGTTGGCAAAATAATCAAATTAATGCAACTTAATCTAGTTGTGTACTCAGTCATTTCGTCTGCGGTCTAATGCTGTATTGTCATGTCAGTCTTCGACAGGATTCATACGGTTTGATGACCAGCGCAAGGCTGTGCGCCAGTCGCATCTATTCCGGGAAATATCGACTCCTTCGTACTCTAGACCCAGTCAGCTGATGACGCAAGCTTTGACAAGACGGTTTTTGATTTTCGCAGCGTAGTGTAGAACGGCAGTCTTATGTCACCGACACACATATAGAACGGCAGTCTTGTGTCACCGACACACATATAGAAAGGCAGTCTTATGTCACCGACACACATATAGAACGGCAGTCTTATGTCACCGAAACATATAGAACGGCAGTCTTATGTCACCGACACATATAGAAAGGCAGTCTTATGTCACCGACATATATAGAACGGGCTTATGTACATACACACGATAAACCACACACAAAGGCCGAGTTGTCACTTCTGGTCATTGTGATATAATAAGGTAATACTAAGCTGGAGCGAGGGAGAGGGCGAGAGAGAGAGAGAGAGAGAGGGAGGGAGGAAAGGAGGGAGAGAGGGAGCGGGATCGGGAGCGACAGAGAGGTAGAGAGAGAGAGAGAGAGAGAGAGGCGGGGGAGAGATAGAGAGAGAGAAGGGAGAGAGAGAGAGACAGAGAGAGAGACAGAGAGAGAGAGAGAGAGAGAGAGAGAGAGAGAGAGAGAGAGAGCGAGAGAGAGAGAGAGAGAGAGAGAGAGAGAGTATGTGTATATATATATGCGCGCTCGTGGGTGAAAGTGTTTGAACATGTGCAGGCTTGCATAACTACGTGGCCATTCTACGTAATCAAAAAATGTGAAGCAACACCAATACCTCCTTTATATACGGCAAAATTGCAGGATATCCGGTTTCAGCCACGACACTCGAGAAGACTATCATGACCAACGTCGCAGCAGACTGTTTCAAATACAACGAATACGTAACCAGAGCCGTGGTATTCATCTAGATGACAGATGATTAGACCAAATATCCACCTGGCCAGGTACATTACGTAAGAAACCAACCAACGTTTGTTATTGACTGATGTCACATTTAAATGATAACGTGACGCAAAAACGCTGTGACATAACATGTTGGTATGATATAGTATAATGTCTTCGTGTATGTGACCGCAGAAATTCAATATTAGTAGTAGTCTTGGTTTTGCCGTTGGGACGTCTACATAAAATAAATAACGTAGTGGTGCAGCGTTGTTCTAGTTTACGCAATCGTTTCTTTTATGACTAACACTTCGGTTAGAGATAGGTGTTGATGTATGTGGAGTTATTAATGATATAAGGTTTTTCTAAGTGTTGTATTTGTTTTGTTTTTTCGAGAAGCATGATGTTCGTAAAATATTGCATCATATAATTAATAAAATGCGCAGTAAATATTGACAGCCTGTAAGAGGCGAGTTATTTTGTAAGCTGTTGCATAAAACAAAGTCTTTTAAGAAAACTTTAGTCAATGGTTAGGTTTGAAATCAAGCAATACAAGTTGATTGTTTTGGGAAAACGACAACGCGATTTACCAAGTAGACTAATCCCCGAAAATACCTGCAGTTCAGTCCAGGTAGCATGCTGCTGCTACTAGCCAAGCAGAGGAATTGAAAAGACACATACTGGTAGTATTGTACTGCTCATTTTAGAAGAACGGTCAGCGAATTGTAAGTAAAACTATAAAGGTGAAAACTAGGATACGTTGACAGGCGCAGGTGATAGATATGACATGGCCAGACCAACTGCATGCCACGGAGACACCAAGTGAAACATCCGGGCTATAACCAATAAACGTCTTCAACAAAACAAAACAAATCGAAACATTAACATTTTACAATCCACTACGAACTACAAACTGAAACTTAGTACAGTCCCTTTTTTTGCGTGGATGGAGACAGGACAAGAAGCGACACATATCCCACAATATTACGATCCTACATAAACATAAAGAAAACAGAATTCAACGTGTTATTTAGACTTACCTGTGGACTCGCTTCTGGTGGTTCAGTGCTGTTTCCGGGAATTGTAAGCTTCCGCTCCATGGGAGACGCCATCGGTAGTTAATGCCAACTACGAATGCTCGCTTCAGTTAGGACAACAAGGTCTTAATCTCACGCAGCTGAGCGGCTTCGAAGGTATGTCCGCAAATGACCAACGCTGACCAATCACTCGTCATATAGGCGCTAACCGGTATGTTCCGAACTGCTACGATAAAGAGTTGACCGTAAACTGGATGACGTCACGCGGCGATAAAGATGCCATTGGATTAGATGTCTTGCACTTAGTGTTTAAGTTCTTTGTGTTGTGATGGACGTGGATTATGTGAAAATGCCGCTAAAGACGCCGGGCATTAAACGTGTGCTTATAGAACTAATGGTTGGACACACAAAACATAGAAACGACGGTTAGTTACACAAAACATAATTATCGGTTATTGTTTTCGCTGCTGTTGTTGTTGATGATGATGCAGTTGTTTGTCTTGTATTGTATTTCGCTATAATCTTTACTACTACTAATACTGCTGCTGCTGCTGCTGCTGCTGCTACTGCTACTGCTACTGCTACTGCTACTGCTACTGCTACTGCTACTGCTACTGCTACTGCTACTGCTACTGCTACTGCTACTACTACTACTACTACTACTACTACTACTACTACTACTACTACTACTACTACTACTACTACTACTACTACTACTACTACTACTACTACTACTACTACTACTACTACTACTGCTTCTACTACTACTTCTACCATAACACAATCACATGCAGCAACAGCTATGCAGCTGCTGTGTCAACGGTATGTGCAGCATCAGATGTAGCAACAACAGCAATGTCAACGCCAGCAGACATAAGACTGGGATATCCCAATAAATCTATGAAACCTTACAAAATAACTGCCACCAAAACACTACTTTCTTGTATTTTACTCAAAACGGACGCACTGAAATAGACCACGCTACTCCGTGTGTCCTGTTTCGCAGACCCTGTTCTTGGCTTGTGGCGACACGCGGTAACTGCCCGTAATACAATGACACCCCTGAAGAAACGCCAATAGAAATTCTTCTCTTATTCACCCGAGCCATCAACCTACGACAAACGAGACGCCGAACCTATAACACGGAAGTAACCCACGGAAACTAGCGGCTAGCCATCACAATGGATATCGTTTTACGCATAACCAGATTGACGGGATAAAATCGATTTTCACTCAGACTCTTTCACGCGGGAGTCGACGAAGGCTATAAAACTCGTCTCCTGACATTGTCTGCCTTAATCCGGCGGCGACTGGGTCTGACACAGACGTTCAGTCAGAATGGATAAGTGGCTCAACGCCGTTTTATGTCCGTCGTTTGTCCAGTATCGCGATTACACGGCTTAACAAGATTGTATGTTCCCAGATTGTTGCTAGTTGCCTGTTTTGTTTTTATTTCTGGCCATAACTTGCGAATGTCGTTGTTATATGATTTCTGATATTTCTACGGGAGATTGTGTGTCGCCATTATTTATGTAGAATAATAAAAACAAACGATGACTATGAAAACACACCGTTTCCTGTAGATATTTGGCACTGTAGAATAACAAAGATGTGTAATATATCAAAGGCATGATTGAACAAATTAGAGGAAGGATGTGGACCTGCGCAGAGCACACCTGTAGAATACGAGATAAACCATTGCGTATAAAAATCTCGACACTTTACGAAGAAAAACGATCTAGACTCTAAAGTAAGACCGGCGAGACGATGGAGACAGAAACTCGACGACTACTGGAAGGGAACCATCTGCAGAGGATAGCGCAAGATAGGCAGATGTGGAAACAGCACGCTGAGGCCTTCGTCCATGTAGGGGACAATATGGCTACGTGATGATGTGGATGACGACGAGGACGGCGTCGACGATAATGATGATGATGATGATGATGACGGTGTTGATGATGGTAACGATGCTATCATGTATTATACGTAATTGACATGTTTAATCATCAAATGTTTTCATTTTCAATTCATCAGGTTCAACATTCCGACCTTTCGGGAAAGGAGACCATCCAACAATGCCACCCCTTCTGAATCTTAAATCAAACAAGGTCACCTTGAAGAGACACGTCCTTCCCTCCAGGCGCTAAACTAACCATCTTATCCTACCGTAATCTACTACCGAAATTTCACTCCATTTCTTTTCCGTATTGGCCATCAAATTTAGAAACACGATTCTTCCTGAAGCGTCCGTGATCGGCGCCCTTGCACTTGAGGTCTGTCGGAATGAAATCACAAGACAAATGCAACCACATTTGTTTTCATTTATAACGTGAACCCCCGAAAGCGTCAGGCAATCCACTTCCATGCGGCCGAAAGAATTGCGTAACTTTGGGAACGCACGGAAGTGACGTCATTTTACTGATACGTATGTAACTCGTAACACTTTCAGTGAATTCGTCAGTGTGTACATGATGACCGGATGAATCAAGGTTACTTAGCAAACTCCACAAAGCGATCATTAAAATTGCTACACGGACGCGCTGTTTACGTCGTATGTTTTGGCGAAATGATAGCATGGGCTCGGAAGTTTATCTTTATGACAACTATCTAACGGAAATATGTTAAAGTGTCAAGTGTATGCAATAGTGCTTGATTTAAAATAATATAACTCACTTGTTTAACTGATATCAACATTTTGGCAAAGACAAAGCAAAGCTACTAGATAGGAGCTGGGGCACTCCGCCTGTGGAACCAAACACCTACAGATCTCGATCGTTCTCGGACGTCTCGTCGTTTAGTACGTTGTCTGTTCTAAGTTTATATACCATCCGTGAGAGGGCGCTGTGTGTTGAAGAGCCCTAGTTCGGATGCATTACCTCTGGGCAAAGCAACGCTATTACATCCGAGCGATCTTTAGCGTGGAGCCACTTGAACTAAATATTCGGTTGCAGACAGGATCTGGACTTTCTCGATCGTTACCATCATTCAACGATGTCGCTATGGCGAATTGACGATTATCTTACTAAGCTACCAACACTCAGCAAAGGTAGTGGTATGTATATAACAAAGAGCAATCTAGCGCAACGTTGAGGCAAAATCTTCATTGGCTTCAACATCGACTTCATCCGTCCGTCCGTATCCGTTTCGTCCGATTTTGTCTGTTCTTCCGCATCCGTTTCGTCCAACCTTGTCTGTTCTTGCGCATCGACTTGGTCCGATCTTGTCCGACCATGGGCATCAACTTCGTCCGACCCTGTCCGTCTTTGCGCATCGACTTGGTCCGATCTTGTCCGACCTTGGGCATCAACTTCGTCCGACCGTGTCTGTTCTTGCGTATTGACTACATCCGACCTTACGCATCGATTTCGTTGTATATGTATATAGGTATAGACATCTATTATGTTTAATGTGGCTATATCCAAGGACAAGTAAACATATTCAGAACTAGTTGCTTATAAGTCAGCTAGTCCGACAGACTACCAGCTAGATAAAACTATCGTGCACCTTGAACTGGTCGCCTGATAGCTAGAACAATCAATCCCGCCATACACATTACCCACAGTCCACAGGAAAACGGTTGGTTATTATAAACAGCATCGCCATCTAAGGAGAAAGGACCATAATCCCAAGGACCCTGAAACTTATTATCACAATTGCAGGTGTTTTGTAGGTTATTTGTCACGACTTGTCTCAAACAGCCGTAGAATGTATCTTAGAATTTAGGACTTAGGAGTAACAGTTTGTGCGAACATTATACTTTCAGAGCAATGTGGAATTGCTGCTTCAAAGTGTAGCCAAATACCAGGGCTAATTAGGAGAAATATCACATAAAAGTAGAAACAACTAATAACTTTTATTGTACACAGCGATAGTTGGGTCATATTTGAAATATTGCATAAACAGAGAAGGCAGGATTGTAAAAAATTGATTCCATTCAGTCCACTAGGCGTCGCCACCACTCGAGGCAAAACCGGTTAATTTCGTTGGTTCTGCGCGTTTTAAGAATGGACGTTGCCAGTGAAGAACTGGTACTGGTAGATATAACATTCACAAATAATTATCTAGTTATATATCATATTATTTCCCATAGGTCATTTAAGCGTGTCTAATTACAAATTGAATATAATATCTCGGCTAGCAATAAAACGTCGACGTATCAGGCGATACACACGGGTTTACACACGTGTTCATAGAATGCTCCTATAAGGAAATGCGTCACTGTGTGTTTCCGACGAAAACCTAAGAGTGGCAAATGTAGCCGCTGCCTTCCTAAATAAACGAAATAAACGTTAATTATTTACGTTCTTATATAGCGCAATATCCAGTCCACGTGACTGCTCAAATAGCTTTTCACTTCAGTCCCTGACAGACTTGCGCAAACGGTCACCATCTCGACTTCTCTGAGAAACATTCAGCCACGCTGCTGTTGATTCGCCAAGACAATGTGTGTATCAATAACTTTCGCCTTATGTGAACGAATAGTATTTTGCATACATTATTATTGCAATATTTGTTACAAAACGCCAGTGTTGTAACATACCGTGGTGTTGCTACAGCTGGTTTTAATCATACTGGCTATAGCGACTTCACATCGCCCGAAACTCTTCCAACCAAAGTTCTGGTTCTCATGACAAACCGCTAACCCGAAATATCTTCTTAATGATGGCCGAGAGGGGCCATTGCGTTTTTGTGTGAGTATTCGCAGCGCCAATGCGATGCGCCATGCGGTGTGATGCGCGATGCGCGATGCGTGCGCGATGCGATGCGCGATGCGCGATGCGCGATGCGCGATGCGCGATGCGCGATGCGCGATGCGCGATGCGCGATGCGCGATGCGCGATGCGCGATGCGCGATGCGATGCGATGCGATGCGATGCGATGCGATGCGATGCGATGCGATGCGATGCGATGCGATGCGATGCGATGCGATGCGATGCGATGCGATGCGATTCGATGCGATGCGATGCGATGCGATGCGATGCGATGCGATGCGATGCGATGCGATGCGATGCGATGCGATGCGATGCGATGCGATGCGATGCGATGCGATGCGATGCGATGCGATGCGATGCGATGCGATGCGATGCGATGCGATGCGATGCGATGCGATGCGATGCGATGCGATGCGATGCGATGCGATGCGATGCGATGCGATGCGATGCGATGCGATGCGATGCGATGCGATGCGATGCGATGCGCGAATACATTACAGAAGAAGCTGTAATGAGCATGCGCCACATTTTATTAACACGTTTCGTTCTCTATACGGAGCATGTAACGCTGGCTGATTACGATAACGGTATGTATAGACTGAAATATTTCCTTGCGTTGCCCACATAATTTGTAGTATTCGTACTTTCTATGACAAGTCTGGGGCCAAAATTACGTCATAACATTATATTTTTGTAGACCGTACACCCTGTAATTGTAGGGCGTATTTGGTATAGGCGGGTCTACTGTGTTCGTCTGGATTGACATTGTGGAAAATATCAAACTTAATTTATAATATAGAAACATGGGAAGTAATGATTACTTGAAGCTATCTTTAGCTTTTAGTTACAGATTGTTGCCAGCTTTGGAATATGTTATCATTGCATACACGCACATGTTATGTTTTTGCTGTCATGTTGATATAATATGAAGGTGACTGTTTATTTTGAATATACCACTTAACATAGGTCAGATATGGTTTAGTCGACGGTTTACTGCTAGCCGAAATATTGTATTCAATTTGTAAGTAGAAACGCGTAAATTACCTATGTGAAATAATATAATCTATAACTATATTTGTGAATGTAATAGCTACCAGTACCTGGTCTTCTCTGGCGACGTCCATTCTTAAATGACGCAAAACCATCGAAATTATCCGGTTGTGACTCGAGTGGTGGCGACGCCTAGTGGACCGAATGGAACCAATTCTTTACAATCCTGCCTTTGCTTCAGCTTGTTAAACATGATCAAAGACATACTAATAATTAAACAGTACGCACCGCAGGTAATTTGTAATTAAATGTATTGAAACATATGTGTGTTAATAAAGCTCATATAACATATGATTGTCTTAAAACACATTAAATATAGTACTGTGACTTGAAAATACCACATGAACATGTGCATAATATTGCAAGTGGGGAATACTTGATAAAACAAATCATGTGCATATGTGTTGGAACCGAATATATATATATATATATATATATATATATATATATATATATATATATATATATATATATATATATATATATATATATATATATATATATATATATATATATATATATATATATATATATATATATATATATATATATATATATATATATATATATATATATATTTCGGTTCCAACACATATGCACATGATTTGTTTTATCAAGTATTCCCCACTTGCAATATTATGCAGATGTTTGTTTTTGGAACAGGTATGATTAAATGTAATGTTACAAAACACCTTACACAAAACCGCGATGGCCCTTCTCGGCCACCATACACCATGCCGATTTCCCTTTCAACGCTAAACACCCAATTTTCACAGCCTTGTCTCAATGACTAAACGCCAGTCTATTTATGGCCATCGCACCTGGCTTATTACCTAACTTGTTGCACTAGAGTGTCACTACACTGACATTTGCACGTCTGCATTGAGGCTACGCACAATTTAATTAAATAAACCCTTTTCCGCAGCATATGCTCTCAGACTCAACTACGTGAAGAAATAGTTACCAAGACTCCGTTTGGTGGCGCTACTGAAACTAAAAGACAACGGTTGTTACTACGCCGCTTATGTAGTAGTTGCTGGTTTGCTGTAAGCTTGTATGTGTTGATTTCTGTGTTGTAGCAATCTGTCACGAACACATAATACAGCTTCTTTGAGCGTCATATACCAGGCAACATCTCCCATGGTGATAGTTTCGGTCATACATTTGCTAAACTACCGGAAACACATGATACTACTCATTGTCTGATTCAAACCTTAATGAAAGCAACCACATTAATGATATAAAAACGACAACGATTGCATCGCGCTAAGCACAGTCCCTAATGTTCAGTAAAACTTTACAAACACACAAAGTTACATACGACATGAGAAACGTTTAAAATGTTGACATTTTCTAAACATGTATTTCCCTGGATAAATTCATCGGACAATGTAGTCATTCAGTGGCAACATTGCATTTAGCACGAGAGAAATACATCAAACGCAGATAGTCTTCGAAAAATAAGTGGTTTCTTGTCCCGCACTACTAGTAATTTTTGAAACAGAATCGTAACGTTACACATGTGATCAACGTATGGATTCTGGAACTCTGTATAATGATAAATATAATGATACGATTACATCCAAGACTAGTGCAATTACTCAGTTTAGTGTACGGGGATTTTTCCCAATACAGTCGCATCTACGCTAATGGATATCTGAAAAATCTATGTGTGCACATAATACGTACGAAATACTAACTATGTTGGTGCGTGCGTACATGCGTGCGTGCATGCGTGCGTGCGCGCTATACAACCGACACACACCAGTCAAAGGCAGACGACAACGCAACGTGAGCCAGCGATAACGTAACACAAATAACCCGGCGTTACACAAGCGTGGAAGATCTCCGTTTATCTGCTGTTTAAAAACAGAACAAAAGTTGGCGCCTGGGCGCAACCAAAAGAGCATCGACCCGTGTGATACATGGGTTGTTTGAACATGAGTGTCAGCTTGCGTGCGTACGCAGATTCATTATGTCTCGCTGGTGGTCTTGCTTGTTTACGCAGCGCTGATAAATCTCAATCACACCCAAGGCCTAAGTGATTTCACCACGGCATGCACGTTTCGTTAGGTAATGCTTTTGTGTGCGATAGAAATAGAACAACATTGCGTGTGCTTCGAAATATTACAGAGTAGGTCAAATGATAATGGATAGGGTACCGCTTTTGTGCAGTCATTACTTCAATCAGCGCACAAAACAAGCAGGCGGCAAGACGCAGCTAAATGTGAGCGATAGCAAGTTACCAATAACATCTTCGTATGGGAATATGGATAACAATGTTTTTTTTAGTTTACAACGGGGGGTGCAATAGTACTGCGGCTAATATATTGGACCCTGGGTGGGTGGAGTGAATCCGTGTTCATTAATCTTGCTGTTGTTCTATATAATATCGCTTATTCTTCGTTGCCTTAGTTCGTTAAACCTAGAACGTCTCTGACTATGAGTAAAACTGAATAGTCATCGGGCAATTATTACAGCGAGGTTAAATCCTTCCCAAGAGATGGCGTCGAAACGAAAAACAATTTTTGCGTAAGATTCTCTTTCATCATCTCTGTTTTTCTACAAACATTAGGCCCTAAACAAACCCTTCTCCCCGTGTTCAAATGTTACGTCCAAACGCGTCGAAAAATTGTGAGTGAGGGCCCACAAACTTCAATAGTTCAACAGCATACACATGCTAATCCCTCTATCCCCATCTTCCATACGATCTCAGGGGACAGTTTTAGTCAACTAAAAATAGCTCTTAAGGAAAATTCATCATTAAACAAATCCCGTTGTTAAATTAAATGAATATTTTTCTCAAAATACAAATAATTTCCTTAGCCGTATTAATGAGGACATTACTTACATGATACACCAATGACAACGTCACCTTATAATCATGATTACTGTTAAGGGTTATTCTTGACTTTAAAGAGCAAACTCGCGCTTAACAGCTCTTAACAGCGTTAGTGAAATGGGCCACTGTGGTCCCGCTTGACGGACGGCTTCTATAATGATGCCGCGACACAGTTAATGTGGCCGTAGTTACCGTATAATCGTTGTTGACGTGGTTCGATAATTGAGATGATGGTAATGACGTAATGCTGATTATGTTATCATCATTGTTTCGTTAATATACATATATATATATATATATATATATATATATATATATATATATATATATATATATATATATATATATATATATATATATATATATATATATATATATATATATATATATATATATATATGTATATATATATATATATATATATATATATATATATATATATATATATATATATATATATATATATATATTTGCGTTGATTCTTGAGAAGCATTTTATTAGATATTCGTATTACATTTATCCATATGACAAAATAACTCTATTATAATAATAATAATAATTATTATTATTATTTCATGTACTTTTATTATTTTTTAAACGAAATACCTAAAATGACATAACTCTCTGATAAACGTGTTTACAAAGAGCACTCCACTACGGCAAGCATTGTGTCTCGCTCGATATCAGTGCTACTGATACGTCTGTGTCCCTCGTTGATAGCTGCAACAGCAGGCTGTAGCGTCCCGTTACTTAACCCACACTGAGATTCCACGTCAAGGAGAATTGGTGCTGACTGCCAAACCCTGCTTCCTCGCATCCCACTGTGCCTGGAATTTTCTTCCTGCCCTCACCCGCGCGGTTCTCTGCTCGCCTACGGGGGACGATAATCCAAACACCGGATCTAGAGATGGGCGTGCTGTCTAGAGTCAACCAGCAAACGTCCCTCCCTCCCGCCCGCACCCCACCCCACGGTCCCCACCCCACCCTCGGTCGTCCAGCGTTCTCGTCAATGGAACGCATCCCGCGCGGAATAATTTGGAAAAGAGGACGACTTCTTTAATGCTGACGTAACAACGGGTTTTAGACCGCCTGACCGGACTACTTTTCGACACCCGAAGCGAAGCGACACAAATCGGTAAGCAAGGTAAGTAGAACAACTAATTAGACTTGTCCACGGGACCATTTCACTAACGTTGTTAAGAACTCTTAAAATCTTATCAAATCTGCTTTGATGCTTAATAGTTATTTTTGAATACCTCTTTATGTTAACAGAATGACGCGAGATAGCGCTTTAGCTACGTGAAGCGGGCTCCGGGTGGGCACGATTCGCAAAACTCGCAACAGGTCCTATCTGCGCATCTACCTATAGAAATTGAAGACTCGAACGCGGCGCGTTTTTAACACGATATTTTGTGTTAGAGTGAGGGCTAAACGACGACAATGTAACGGTTTAAATTATAATACACGCAGTCGTGATGTTAACGAAATGACCCAGTTACTTATATAAGGAGCTTAGCAAATTAATTAACAAAAACATATGAACATTACTAAAATGCATAGAAACGACAACTTGAAGAAGAACTTAGGGAAACGAGATTGGTATGCATTGATATGATCGGGATAAGAATAAGCAGAAGACGAAGCAAGTTGAAAGTTACGCCTATCTGCGACAACGATACGGCACCACGGAACAAACAAGACAAAGAAAGAACCACGGCCGTAGAAATACCGCTGGTGCCTGGATGCCACTTAAGTCGCCAGGGCCAACGATGTAGACTTCCGTTGAAAACAATATAATGGCCTATTATCGGAGTGGATAAGTGGACGATTCTGGCCGTGTGCCAGTGTCGTTTCGATACGGGATTCGTAAATTACGCTAGAGTCACTACACGAAACTCATATTCACGTTTGCGTGCGTGAATTGATTTAACTGTTGTGTTATTCAGAGAAGTTGGACAAAAATGTTCATGTCAAGCAAACTACAAACTAATCACGCTGGCAGTGTGTAATATCGTACATCAACTAACGAGAACACGCCACCTCTCCGATCGGACACGTATGCCATTGGATAATTGTACTCACGTGTAAACTACCAAATTAGGTCAGTCTTTCTCAACAATATCAATAAGCCCATCGTCAATAGCGAGACCAGACTCGCACTCATTAGACGCAAGAACATTTTGTTCGCAACGATGTCTTCACTCGACCGTGTTAATCGCCACTTATTCCCGGTCTGCTGACATCGAAAATGTTCGCTATTAACCCTGTCAGCAATTAGATGCGAGCACGAATAAACAGACGCAGCAGGACATATTTCACGCGCAACATCCATATTGATTCACAAGATGTAGCCGGCTACAACTGCAGCAAAGGTTTAATTGTCGGTCGCTGCTGCGTTTAGTGAGACGCGAGTGACAAAGGCATACGGCGGGTTACTTTTGTCGATTTCGTAGGGAACTTTCACGCGTTGTGTATCGGAGGACATTTGCTGCGAGACAGGAACGAATACGCCAAAATTGGTTGTATCTGTAAAGTGATCGCGTGCTCGCCGGCGTCGCTGGGATGCTATCAACAAGGTCTTGTTGACCCAAGACGAGAATGAGTGTCACACGGCAACAACGCGCGAATGGTCGGCTAGACATTTGAAGAATACATCGCTTCCTTCCGAAATAAGGTAGATTCACTATTGTATGTGTGTGTGGGGGGGGGGGGGGCGTGTGTGTGTGCGGATGCGTGTGTGAGCGTACATTTGTGCGCGCGCGCGTGTTCGGATCATAAAAAAACCCATAAAATATGAATCAGAGGAGTACTATGTGCAACCCATTCAACACAGCTCTTATAAGTAGGCGTATTGATATAAGACAAACGTAAGTTCGAACAGCGAAAGGCTAAAATACACGTCACCCCTTCCATTACTGCTCATTACCATACAATCTTGATATTTCGGTAAGCATTTAGCCAATTTTCCGAAGGCGGGGTGACCTCAAGAAAGACCTATGCCCCGATTAACTGATTTGAAGGTTGATAACAAAACATAGTCGTATCGCGTAAATGCACTAATTTACACTATAATGGTCACTGATAGCAAATCTTGGTTTTAGTTTTCATGATAGCTATTTAATGTTACATAAAGACAGTGTATTAACGGACAGTGTCCGTTACCCTTTCAAATACTGCCCTGTGTCACGTGTTCTTTGTGGCTGTCACTGCGCATGTTTATCCAAAACAATTACAGACAAAGAGGAGTATTCCACACTAGTTATACAGGTTAGCTCAGATATAAAACCTGCGTCGTATTGCGGATTAACAATGGATTCAAAAACATCATAACTACTTGTTTGGCAAATCTCAAACAACAAATTATGTTTTTTTTTATCGCTGACGGTATTTCTAACGTAGTAACCTAGTACATATGTATGGGCAACAAATAGTACTTGGCTAAGTCAAGAAATCGTAAAGAGACATTTGTTATAAAGAAATGGTGTGTTACTTCTTTAACGCTTTAAGACTACCTTTTGGTAAAATGAAAATGAGGGCAAACTCGGCTATTTCAATTATGCATGTTCAATAAATTTATTCTAGTATACTACTGGCATTATATTCCTTGTAGCTGTTTTGTGTTTGTTTTTATTAATTCCTTTAGACGGATAGCACAAATGCATTACATTTTTGTTTCATTTCAATAATTAATACCAATAAAATAAAATAAATCCCAGAATAACGACTACGACGAATCTCAACACCGTAGTATGACTATTACACCAGTTATCCGACGTATCCCTAGATATTCTGTCCTCATAGGGCGCGCATGCCAATTAGATGTGGTCACACGTATTTATTCCACTCCATCAGTCGTAATCGGCCATCATTTCGCCCACGCCTTCTGCCGACGCCACCGAGCACCTAGTGACACGCGCAGCCAGACATACCGCAGACACATCAGACGGAGAGCACACGTGGCGGGCTAGATTTGTAATCCGTGTATAATATATATATATATATATATATATATATATATATATATATACATATATATATATATATATATATATATATATATATATATACATATATATATATATATACATATATATATATATATATATATATCGTATATATACGTATATACATACATATATGTATATATATTATATATACGTATATATTATATACACGTATATATATATATATATATATATATATACATATATATATATATATTATATATATATATATATACGTATATATATACGTATATATATATATATATATATACATACATACATATATGTATATATATATACATACATACATATATGTATATATGTATATATATATATATATATATATATATATATATATATATATATATATATAATTGAAATGTTGTCTATATCCATCTAAACTAAATTAGCATAGCATCTGGTGAACCGATCCGGAGTACCCATTTTTATTATAATACTAGTACATTGTTTATCTATAACTATATTTAATAGTTATTGATTGATTAATATTTGATGTACAGTGCATATGAACTTATTATTATTAGTATTACATTTTATTTTAATGCAATTGACCACAATATAATACCATATTTTTATGCGTGGTGTTATAGCATTAGCTCAGGCATATTGTTGTTGTGGAGTTTTTGTTAGCAAACGTTGTTTATTTTAGTAAACACATTTTAGTAACTGTATTATCTAGTATACAAGTAGTATACTGTATTACCTATTATACAAGTATTAGTATTTTACATATAAACATCATATATGCCTTTAACACAGCTGTGCTATCGATCTGAGTATCATAGCCAAGTTATGGTTTTAATTATTGGTGATGGTTTTGTTTTCGTCGTCTTCTTGATTGAGTATCGCCACATAGTATATATCCAAAAACACAATGATTAAAACAAATCCGCTGATTTATTGGAAGTACGCTTGATACCAAAAATAGTTTTAAAGGTATTGTATTTCCGCAGCAAAATTAAACATACGTACACACATACTGTAATGTCAGTGTCTATGGATTATAAGCCATCGGCTCGGTTTTGCGTATTGATTATGAAAACTGAGTAGCGAAAATATATTGAGGAAGAGGACCTTTAAACATTTGGAGAGACCTGTGCGTGTCCGTCAATATTTCAATTCCGGAACTGTGCGCGGAACGAACAGGAAGTCGTAACTATAAAGGTCATGTAGTGTTCAATTTACACACCGTCCTAGTGACGGGTTCTTTACCGCGCTGTTTTATTGCTGTTACGACCGTTAAACGAGTGTAGTGTTTGTTTAAGTTGAGGTAAATTCCGACAGGCGGTGAAAGCGAATGCCGCTGTGATAGCTGCCATCAGCGCCTGCATTCCGCGCGGCGTGATTGCTTTCTGCGAAACGTTTGTGGTAAAGAGGACATACCAAAGGACATACCAAGGGTGTCGATTTGTATATTACGACGGCACCTTCAAAGAGAATGAAAGATGTCTGTATTAATGACTAAGTCACGTGGAGGGCTGATGCAAAAACACCCACGGTATGAGGAGGCTGTCCGTCCGTCCGTCCGTCCGTCCGTCCGTCCGTCCGTCCGTCCGTCCGTCCGTCCGTCCGTCTTATAATTTATAATGTGTGTGTGTGTGTGTGTGTGTGTGTGTGTGTGTGTGTGTGTGTGTGTGTGTTTGTGTGTGTGTGTGTGTGTGTGTGTGTGTGCGTCGTGCGTGCGTGCGTTCGTGCGTGCGTTTGTGTGTGTGTGCGTGCGTGGGTGCATGCGTGCGTGTGTGTATCATTCAACACACACGTATCGTGATATCCACTATCCACTATCGTCTGGTACATATCGTCGTGTGTGACCGCTCGTAGGTTCTTGACATTTACGTCGACAATAGCAGTCAGTGAGACGGCCATTTTTACCAGTCACAGTCGTTTCGCGCGTCTCTTACAAATGCCATTGTCATAAACGGGACATTTACGACTTCATTTGGCTGTCCTGTCGTGTTTTATGGTTTAGTAACTACAACGAAGATGATTGCAAAATACGCGCACTAAGTGGTGTACACAGTTCTGAATTTCTTTCTTTACCTTTTTTCGTAGTTATAATGTCATGATTTAATACAATAGTGACGTGTCATACAACTTACTTAATGAAAACAGCATTATACGACAGTCTAGCAAGAGTTCAGTAAATACAAACTTAGAGATTAGAGAATGTTTTGGCAATCAACAGGTAACTCCATTTGTACTTTTTGCATAGACTACCCGGATGTCCACTAGGCGCTGTTACCATTGCGGCAATTAACGGCATAAACCGTTGTCCAAATCCGATCATTCACATAGACGATCATTCACATAGACCGACAACGGAGCGTGCGTTTGGTGAGGCGTAAGTGATTGTGATCTGAGCGGTGCAGTCTTGCGTCGAGGACAAATGTCTTCCATTTTGACATCGTTGCTTAGTCCCTATTATCGTCAGTTGAATCGTAATTCCGACCGTTTAGGTAATCGAGCGTTGTAAAGGTAAAGGCAATTTTTTTTATAATATGTTGCAATTGGTTGCTATGGTAACTGAAATC
>OZ024865.1:41885119-41900119 GCA_964017155.1 Oasisia sp. SBJ-2009
AGAGAGGCAGTGACGGATGGTATATATATATATATATATATATATATATATATATATATATATATATATATATAATACATATATATATATATTATAATATATAAATATATATATAATATATTATATATATTTATATATATTTATATATATTATGAGACAGAGAATGTGTCGGCGTGCGTACCGTGCGTGAAACAGAGCCAGAGAGCGGGATAGGGAGTGAGAGAGAGAGAGAGAGAGAGAGAGAGAGAGGGAGAGGGAGGGAGAGAGATAGAGAGAGAAAGAGAGAGGGAGGGAGGGAGAGAGAGATAGATGGGGAGGGAGGGAGGGAGAGAGATAGAGAGAGAGAGAGAGAGAGAGAGAGAGAGAGAGAGAGCGGGAAAGGGAAAGGGAGCGAGAGAGAGACGGGGAGGGAGAGCGAGTATATACGGGCGTGAGTGCGTGCGTGCGTGCGTGCGTGCGTGAATAATAAAATGACAGAGCAAGTGATCACAGCGAGACAGAATCACTCAATACAAACAGCACCTGGCAACTTGCTCTTCTAGTAAGTTCTGTCTTTGACGTAATATCACATAGTCACACTAATGCAACAATGTGTGTTTGACATAACGTGTGTAGATAATAATCAATAGGTATATAAATGAATAAACAATTGTCATATTTCTCTATCCTGCGTTACAAAGACACTCATTCGCACAGTTGGGTGGCCTCGATCATTACAGAGAGTGAAACTTTACCCAGTGTTCGACACGGCAGCAGGACGATTCGAACCAGACCCTCCCTCCCTCACTCCCTCACTCCCTCATTCCCTCACTCCCTCCCTCCCTCACTCCCTCCCTCCCTCCCTCCCTCACTCCCTCACTCCCTCCCTCCCTCCCTCCCTCCCTCCCTCACTCACTCACTCCCTCCCTCCCTCCCTCCCTCCCTCCCTCACTCCCTCCCTCCCTTTATGTTTTCATTGATATTTTCTATTTATTTATTCATTATTGATTACAATTGACACTAATAATGTATTGGTGTAGTCATTTAGCATTAACGAACTATTAGGCCCTATACATATAAATTGTAGTGTCTAATCAAGTTTATGATTATTAATATTATTACGTTGACATTTCAAACTTCAGCGGCCGAGCCCTGTCACGCCGTGGTCAGACGTACGGGACTCCACCCACCACAGGGCCGCGTGCCCGCAGAGCGGCAGCAGCTTCCCGGAGACACGGACAGACCTACAGGACGAGGACTGCCTCTACCTGAACGTCTACGCCCCCTACAAGGTAACTACGCCCCCTACAAGGTAACTACGTCCCCTACAAGGTAACGGGGCATGTCCTCACGGCTTCCTGCACCGCTTGTGTATAAGGGTACGTGCGTGCGTGCGTGTGCGCGTGCGTGCGTGCGTATGTGTGTGTGTGCGTGTGTGTATGTGTGTGTGTGTGTGTGTGCGTGCGTGTGCGTGTGCGTGTGTGTGTGTGTGTGTGTGTGTGAGTGTGTGAGTGTGCGTGTATGTGTGAGTGTGTGAGTGTGTGTGTGTGTGTGTGTGTGTGTGCGTGCGTGTGCGTGTGCGTGTGCGTGTGCGTGTGAGTGTGTGTGTGTGTGCGGAATTTACTGGAAATTGTAAGCGCAACAGTCGTGTATATTGTCTCTCCTCAGATGTCTGACCGCCGAGCCTCCTATCCTGTGATGGTCTTCATACACGGAGGTTCATATTTTTACGGAACCGGAAACAGATACAACGGAACAGCGCTTGCGCAGACGGGCGTTGTTTTTGTTGCGATCAACTACAGACTGGGGTTATTAGGTAATAAAAATGATGTGCTATGCATACTTTCAGCAGTTTCTGTAGGTGTGTGGTTGGAATTGGAGCGCTACGGTCAAAGGCCTATATCATACACTTTGCACATACACACATGGTCACGTAAGGGGACCTAATTCTTCATAATTTTGTGAAAAGTAACGTATGGATTGTGACATATGGAAAATTGTGGTTTCAACTTATGAATAGATATATTAATTTGTTTGTTGCATTGTTTTTGTTTATTGCGTAAATAATGTTGGCATTTCACAGACAAGATTACCTGACTTGTTATTTCTACTATTACTATATATTGCTGCTGCTGCTAAAACTGCTGTTACAACAACAACAACAACAACAACAACAACAACAACTACTACTACTACTACTACTACTACTACTACTACTACTAGTACTACTACTACTACTACTACTACTACTACTACTACTACTACTAGTACTACTACTACTACTATAGCAACAACAACTAGTACTATTTCTACTACTACCACTACTATAATAACAACAACTACTACATACTACTACTACTTCTACTACTACTACAACCACCACCACAACCACTAACACTACCACTACTATAACACTATAGTATCAACAACATAATAAATGATAACAGTATTTTAACAATAATAACAACAACAATTGTTATTAATCCTTCAGGCTTTCTGACGACGGGTGACAAAACGCTGCCAGGCAATTATGGCCTATACGATCAGATCGAGGCTTTGAAATGGGTGCAAGAGAACATCGGCGTTTTCCGTGGCGATCGAACCCGTGTAACCATCTTCGGCAGCAGTGCAGGGGGCGCCAGCGTCGGCCTGCTCTATCTGTCTCCCCTCACGACGGGTGAGTCAAGCATTACATACGACTTACGGCAACAGGGCACGCAAATGATTCTCGTTTCCGAGCTGATGGTAGATTGCCAAATAGCAACTGGCATATCGAAGTTTCGTTGAATTTGTAGGTGACATGTTTATCCCTGAGAACATGAACACCAACGCATGTGTACGAACTCGTTCTGTGAATAATAATGTTATTTTACTAACAACTTGATTTTTATTGGTGCAGAGATAAATACATAGCTACTCGCCAGAATACCACGCAAGCACGAACGCACCTACATACGCACACACACATGTTCACTCACGCAAACACACGCAAACACACTCATACACATACGCGCGCACACGCACACGCACACGCACACGCACACGCACACGCACACGCACACGCACACACACACACACACACACACACACACACACACACACACACACACACATACACACACAAACACACACACATTATGAAGACACATTTTGAATTAACTACCCCTATTCTTGATCTCTTTGTGCAGGTCTATTCCATCGCGCCATTGCGCAGAGCGGAACAGCAAACGCAATGTGGGCAACACATAGCAAGGATCGGTCAGACTTCAGGTCACACGTCGCGATATTCGGCCGAGAAAATGGCTGCTCGGAAGATAGCTCGATCGCAGATCACGTAAAGTGTTTGAAGTCAGCCGACTGGACGCGTCTGACCGCGGACGTAATTTGTACGGTAAATATAATAATACTATTTAAAATAATAATAGTAATAATAATATATCGCAATAGCTGCCGAATGAGGCCCCGTAGCTACGCTAACCTTCCCATCGCGATGACGCGTCGAATGTCCAGGTTGTTCGTGCAAGCAGAGCTAATACATCCGAACTGGGGCTCTTGAACAGACAGCGCCCTCTCACAGATGGTATAGAAACTTAAAAAAGATACCGTCCTAAACGACAAAACGTCCGAGATTGAGCGAGATCTGTGCACGTTTGGTTCCACAGGGGGGATGCCCCAGCTCCTATCTAATAGCTCTGGTAGACATGTAACACACTATCAACAATATAACCTGTTCGGTCCATCCTCGCGTGCCAGGGGTCGCTGCGACTGATTGCGTTTTGCTATTTTATATGTAGAAACTATTCGTATACAAAAACGTTCAGCTGCTCGTGCGATTGGGGCGGGCGGATCTTTACACTGAAATGCCCAGAAATTGTGTAGCCGTCTTCAAATTACGGCGAGTATTAGCGCTGTTCACACGGGTGAAGCGTCGTGATTGACAAAGTCAATAAACTAGTTCACCTCGACTAAATCAAGAACTTCATGTCGGTTTCTATTTCAGATTATCACTTGCGTGGAAGTGGACCCGAATTTCAAACCCGTCATTGACGGGGACGTTCTTCCTTATTCCCCAGACGAATGTCTACGTCGAAGGCGTTTCCCACGTGTGGCATACATGACAGGCACTGTGCGGTCTGAGTTTGGTAAGTTGTCCACTTGGTGTCCATCGAATCAAACCCTATATAAATGATTGCAAGAAGAACAATAATTCGTTTTTGTTTGACCCGTACATGATATAATACATCCATGTCAAAAATATATACATGTATATAAATACACAATGTTACTGAAAATATGGTATAATGTATGACATTGGAATAACAAAATGAAAGGTCAGGACACTCATCTAAGGCAGTAGTAGTCGCTGTCGTAGAGACACGCTTGTGAAAATCGTTAACTAGATCAACAAGTCAACCAAATTAAATTCTTACAAAAAAAATCTAAACTATCAATATTGTCTTGTATATATTATTTTGATAATTTTCTAAATAGAAATGTTGAACAAAATTGTCAAATCCTTTTAAATTGCTAGCTTTTCTTGGACTATTTCGGGTTGTAATTTAGTAGCATCAAATGGCTCCTTTGTTTTCCAGCCGGGGGGAGTAGGCTGTAGATAATTAAATACGGGGAGCTAGAAATTTAATTAAATGCGTGTCACTTTTTTCATTTAAAATGTCACATGTACTGGACGACCTCAGCGTAACGTCGACGCTTTCACTTGAGATTTTTTTATTTGTTTGAACCGCATGTGCAATTTAATTTATGACGCTTGACGTGTCTGTTGATTTTGTTTCATATTTAATTCGCGACATTAAAACATGTATTTAGCATGCGTCTGTCACGCCCAGCAAAATAGTAAAGGCAAGTAAATCGATTTTACGCTTTACTTCCCTGACAGACCTGTTCAATCAAATACCATCTCAACTTCTCTGGGAAGCATCCAGCCATATGCTACAATTAATGTGCGAAGGGCTATTCGTACACATAGTCACCACTGTCTCTAGCCAGGTACTCATTTATACAACTGAGTGAACTGGAGCAATGTAGAGTGAAAACATTTGCCCAGGTTTTAACACCGCAGCACAGGATTCGAACCCGGGTTCTCGTAGTCGAGAGTACGAAACTCTACCCCTGAGCCACTGCGCTCTATGTTCGCACTAGTGTGGTATCAGAAAACGTTCCAAATTATTTGTAGATACCTGATACAATATACTGATACTTCACACCTCGCTCAAATGTAGCAATATTATGAAATATTATGAAACGCATGAGACAGGGCGCTATTAACAAGTGAAACTCTCTGTGCATCTTAATGGAAGCATACGTCTTTTGCAGGTGAATCGTACGGAGATGATTTGGGGGCGAAGTTGAGAAACGACTCTGACGTACACGCCGACCCGCTGACGGCAGAAATCGACGATTTCTTGGCGACGAGGTATCATGACGACCCGGCAGTGCGCAAGTTCATCACTTACCACTACACGAACTGGAGCAGGCGATACCCGCTGAACGATAGCGACTACACGGCAAGACACTATAACCGAGCTGAGGTATGTATATGTGACAGTCGAACCATGGCGATGTAGCGAGGTTTTATTTTTAGAATAAATAAAGCCGGTGACGTGGGCCTACATTAGGTAGGGGCCTAGATAGCGCTTACATTTTTCCGGCGTTAAAAACGTTCCGATTGACGTTTCTGCGCATGCGCGATATATTTAAAATCATCAATGTGCAGCGAAAAGACCAAGCATTTATGGTATAAATACTACGGGTTGTTCGTAAGGATGTATGTAACATGTTAGCAAAGTTATTTGTCGCAAATTAGCACGAGGTAAACAAGTTTCGAAGCATATTTTGATACAATCGTAAATCACGTGACTGTAGTGCGCCATAATCCGTGATAGTGTTTTATATAAAATGTAATATTTTATTGCACTGAACGACATTTTAAGAAACTTTTCGCAGTAATCATCACATGAGAGTTAACGAACAGCCCGTGGTATTTATACCAAAAATGCTTTGTTGTTTCGCTGCACATTGATGATTTTACATTTATTGCGCATGCGCAGAAACGTCAATCGGAACGTTTTTAATGATCGTAAAAATGTAAGCGCGACAGCGCAAGCGCAGTGCCCACTTTTATCTGCTCTGACGTAGCGTTAGTGATATACGTCACGCCAGAGCCGAGTTTCCATAAAACACAAACCGCGCATCCATTTTTATTTACAATTTGCATAATAACATAGATGTAAATATAGAGGGAGGCCATAGTTTCGACTTTCTATGCCTCCCAGTGAGGGCGCTGCGAAATTAAAACATATTTTCCCGCCATTCACAGTCGGCGGGCTATCCCTCTGTTTTATATCTGTGATAACAACAATTATATTGTAATATTTTATGCATTACTAACGGAAATTAAGCTAGTAACAACGGAGAATCCTGGCCTGCTACCGTCGCGGTTCCAGATTCGACAGGTTCGTGCCGAATCTAGAACCACGACAACCGACACCATATCGTACAAAACATTTGGATACGCTAGAAACAACACAAACGAGAGCACCTCTAGAACGACATGTAAGCCTCACACAATTGTTTCGCAAACCTTGGCGACATTGAATTGGTTATGTGAGACGAGGCAGGATGTTTCTACACATATAAACTTGTAATGAATATGTAGATAAAAGCATGTGTTCTCCCTTTAAAAAGATAAAATTAGATGGCATGACGTTATATACGCCATTGGTGCATCCTTCATTCTCGAACACACACAGAAGTAACATCAGAAAACTTATACAACACACACTGTAAACACACGCACGCACGCACGCACACACGCACACACGCACACACGCACACACGCACGCACGCACGCACGCATGCAGCATGCATACACGTCTAAGCAAAGCCATTTGTCCGCAGATGCTTACTGACTTCGGACTCGTAGCGCCGACGGCCAAGATGGCTGCCGACGTGGCGTCAGTACCCGGATGTCGCGTGTTCGTGTACTACGTGGATGGCGTCACGTCCTTCCACTCTGTCGAGTTGAACTACGTGCTCGGGGCGCCCTTCCTTCGCCGGTCGTTCGACGAGTTTCAGCCAACTACGAACTTCAGCTCCACCGACCGACAACTCAGCGAAATGTTTATTCAACTGTGGACGAACTTCGCCAGATGCGGGTAAGTGGAGGGTTTCAGAAAACGTGACCCGTCAGAGAGAACCAGGTATTGATGTAAGACCACAATAAGGTTCATCCGAAGACCAACAAACCAAAGAGTACCATATAAAAAAAAACATTATGCAGGTTGTCTGAATTTCTGTCAGCACATATGTAGTGTGGAGTGAGTAGAAATGATATTTTCGTGCAACGTGACATCAGAGCTGTCAAATTACGACAGCTGTCAGTCGGTGCATTTCTGCGTATTAATACCGTTGTCATTTTGCTTGGTGATGTCATCAGGGGCAATCCGTGGGTGGTTCAAGCAGAAATGGAGGGGTGTAAGGTTTGAAAGAAGTTTATGTGAGTCTGAGGTATTAAAAGTTAAAAACACTTCACAGAACTTCTGTCTATGGAGGGTAAATATGCTGTGAAATTGTCAATAACAGAGCACCGCGAGATTAGTAGGAAATGATGGAAACGTTATAATGGTCGCCTATGGAAAATGCAAATGTCATCTGACTCCTATTAAGTGGCGCAAACCTATTCTATGGCATTAAATGAGCAAACAATTCAGTCTGTCTTCTCGGTGACGCCCCATCAATTTGTGTTCCTTTTTGCAATTTTTGGGAATACACATTTTGATAGACGCTCAGATGTGGTAACACCAGATAATATTAATGTGTACTTTTTTCAATTCAATTCAATTCAATTCAATATGATTTATTCAAACAACATACAACAAACAATACAAATTTAAGACTATACAAACATGCTATACACGTAATGTTGTTTGAAGGGAATACACAAGAAGTTAAAAACTTGTAGTAGTATGTATCCCCGCACACAATATTTGTAGGCACAACCATAAAATAAGAAAGAAATAATTATTATAATGTAAATATTGCACACATCCTAAATACATGACTAGGAAAGAACTGCATTTAGGATACGCCGTCCCTGGTACATTCTTCTGTGAATGCTCTGACCTAGTTGTAGGTCAGAGCTAGTGTGTATATCTTCAAATGCCAAGGTTAAATGTCGTCTTTGTTTTGCATGGTCTGATACAATGTTTTCCGCCTAGATATTTGCTATATAAAGGCACTGTTGTGTCTACGCACGGTCTACAATACACAACCAGGATAAGATCGACAATTCACTGTAGTGTTTCTTTGTTGTTGTCTTAAATCCGCTACAGTTGGTGTCTACTAACTTAAATATTTAGCTCCTGTTACGATGGATATTTCCGGTGTTGTGTCGTCTGCAAAAAACATTTCGCGACGGCAAAATCGCACGTAAGTGTAGAGGCCATCAACGGGGCCAGGCTAAAACGAACAATTCATCAAGTGTAGTGCGGTTATAAACAGAAGCTTTCTGTGCACTCCAGTTAACGTACGACACTGTGGCGGAAAAATTTAAACAATCTTCTTTAATCCGTGACATATGGGAATCGGACAAGCCCATGTCTTATGGAGTCATTCGTGGCGTGGTTGCTTCTTTAGAGTGGGACGCTTCTCCAAATGCATTCGCTTTAACACTCAGACATATACAATGCATTCCACAATCTCGCCACTATGCTCAAATAAAGCTGAACTAGTTTACCTCATTGGGGTGCGGGTGTGTGTGTGTTTGCATGTAATGTTTACGTTCCCAGTCGGTGGACATGCACATTAATAATTTCATCAGCGATACTTCGTAGTGACAATAATCTTTCCGTACATAGTAGATTTCGGTTTTTCATTGTCTATAATATGTTTTTTCCATTTTGAGAACACTTATAACCTGAATGAAGTAGGTTGTATAGATTACCTATGGCATAATCTCCAATTTGGCTTGTATCGTGGCATTGCTGACGTTTGAAATATCACATCTACAATGTAATAAAATCAATAATATGTATTTCGTTAAATAAATATCTAAAAGGCGTTATATTAAGACGAATATACCGCCAAGGTGTTAGATGTAAAGCGCTTTGAGTAGTCCTAAAGATAGGATTAGATAATAATTCCCCTCCTACCTTTCATGAAGTATGTTCTACTATATTATATATATATATATATATATATATATATATATATATATATATATATATATATATATATATATATATATATATATATATATATATATATATATATATACGCTGTTCAGTAGACGTGAACGCACAAACCTGCATCTTTGTGAAATACTCAGCAGTAATTTGAGCTAATTGATTTATACGACTCCATGAAGGGCAAGCGATGCAGTAATCTACACAAAGACACTCCAGAAAACCTATAGCCGTGTCTACGAGCAATCTTTCTACGATTTTTGGCAGTTATAGTACGAGTCGTAAGTTGACGGTAGCGGACACATCGTGCTATTTTTGGTTGTCCCGTAATTTATTAAACTTCAAACCTTCCCGAATAGTATCCCAGAGGGCAACCCGCTTAAATCAGTGTACCTCACTCCGAAAATTGCACTTACATTCCGGCCTATGCTGTCTTATTAATGGCCTGGACCTAAGTGCAATTTTCAGAGTGAAGTACACTGATTTAAGAGGGTTGCCCTCCGGAATATTATTAAGGAAGTTTTGAAGTTTAGAAAATAACAGGGCAACCAAAAATAGCACGAGGTATCCATTTCGATCCCCGTGCGCCCTGACTGTTACGCACGACGTTCCCATCTGAACATGATTACCGTAAAACCGCGCAACATAGGTAATGACTAAAGTAACGCAACTTAACTTTCGGTACACTTAACTAAACGAGCTCGAACAAACTACGAACAACTACGAACGTGCTGTGATGGTACATTAACTAATTTACTGCATATATTTACAAATATAAGAAGAATATATATAATTTATCATGCCAAGAATGTTCTACTCTTTTTATTTCTCTGTATATCTAGGGTGAGTCTGGGTTTTGATCCTGATACTTAAATTCTGGTGGTTTCTCACTTGTCATATTCTGTTCTTTCAACCATCCGTCTTCATTCCCTTGTGTCTATTGCGTCCTTCCTTACTAGAATACAGTTACGCAACCATGCATTCCTGTCGACGTCGGGTATTTTTTAAACAAAAATGTGGTTATTGTGAGAATGGTTATTCGTGCAAACATTTCGTTACTTTTGTACCGCAGCGTTCATAAAAACAGTGGCGCCATACGGCGGACTGGGATTTATCCAACGATAATTATTTTTCGATCGAATTACACAAAGAGACACAGGTTATTGGCAATTGATTTTGGTTCTTCTGCAAGTTATTTTTCTTTCAGCAAGTTATTTCTTTGACTACGTAGCCCCATCAACACCATGGAATATTATTCTACATATTAAATATGTTAAACATAAACCTCTTGGCTTCATTCGTTGTACATTGAGGCATTGGAAACAACGTGAACGTTTTCTATACAACACTTAACTAGTAGTTTAATCAGCATAGTCACACGATTTGGTCTACATTTAATTAACTATCGATTAGTTCGACACATAACACAGGTTAATTTCTTGAAGGAAAACTAAACCGATCAAGTACTCTTTATAACATTATAGTTCGTGAATATATTTTATTTAATGGTGAGATATAGAAGACAAGTTATTACATTATTTACAAACGGGTCTATTAGAAAGTATTGACCTGACTTAAAAACTTACGATTTTACAAACATAGTCATGCCTTGTCTTTAAAGTGCCACTTTCAATCAGTTCTCGACTTAACTGCTTACCTGATAAGTTCGAATTTAATTGCGCAATTGGTGTCGCTAGGTAATCAACTAAAAGTAGAGCTAATGAACTGTAGGTTATACATTAAAAACGAATAATGTGTGTTATGATGCAATTTGAGCAGTCATTACTTAACATTTTATAATAAATTTACCGTCGAGCATTAACACGTTTGCATTTTCAGGAACCCGACCCCTGATTCTGAGAACGCCGGATTCACGTGGGTCCAGTTCCAAGCAAGCGACATGACTTACGTCCACATCCGGGCGAGAGGTGAAGAGGTCACGGCGCAGATGCTCAGCGACTATTACGCCCGGAAGTCGTACATGTGGAACACCCTCGTGCCGGAAGTGACGAGACTGTTTAGGGAGGAGCGAGAAACGCCGAGAACGCTGTGTCCAGATCACCAGAAGTGGATATTTCTGACGATCAGTATCATCCTACTGTGTCTGCTGTTTATAAGCCTTTGTTACAGATTCAGGCGTTCTCCGACGAAAGCGTATTTATGACAACGGTAGCTGTCGTCATTTAGATATACATATATTTTTTCAGATATTCTCTCTATATATATATATATACTCTGTACATACATCGGTTTAAGATAACTTTGAAACAATGTAAACATATATTATTACCTGCACTAATTACGTACAGTCATATTGTGATAGTAAACCAGATCATAGAATTCATATATTACTTTACTAGATTCGTTGTATATATTACTGTATAGGTATCCTTCTATATTTTATAGTTTCACTGTATTCCGTGTAAACGATAATACAATTTGTAAAGATACACGTGCCAGCATGGTGGTTCTACAGCTGTCAAATAAATAAGAATAGTAATGTTTGTTATGTCGGCAAGCAGGATTCTCGCATTTCACGAATGGAACGCTTGTTGATTTTACATTAATTCTACCAAAGATGTGTCGAGAAGAGAGAGGCATTGACGGATGGTATATATATATATATATATATATATATATATATATATATTTATATATATATATATATAATACATATATATATATATATATATATATATATATATATTATAATATATAAATATATATATAATATATTATATATATTTATATATATTTATATATATTATGAGACAGAGAATGTGTCGGCGTGCGTACCGTGCGTGAAACAGAGCCAGAGAGCGGGATAGGGAGTGAGAGAGAGAGAGAGAGAGGCAGAGGGAGGGAGAGAGATAGAGAGAGAAAGAGAGAGGGAGGGAGGGAGAGAGAGAGAGAGAGAGAGAGAGAGAGAGAGAGAGAGAGAGCGGGAAAGGGAAAGGGAACGAGAGAGAGATAGGGGAAGGCGGAGAGAGAGAGAGCGGGAAAGGGAGCGAGAGAGAGAGAGAGAGGGGGAGGGAGAGCGAGTATATACGGGCGTGAGTGCGTGCGTGCGTGCGTGAATAATAAAATGACAGAGCAAGTGATCACAGCGAGACAGAATCACTCAATACAAACAGCACCTGGCAACTCGCTCTTCTAGTAAGTTCTGTCTTTGACGTAATATCACATAGTCACACTAATGCAACAATGTGTGTTTGACATAACGTGTGTAGATAATAATCAATAGGTATATAAATGAATAAACAATTGTCATATTTCTCTATCCTGCGTTACAAAGACACTCATTCGCACAGTTGGGTGAAACTTTACCCAGTGTTCGACACGGCAGCAGGACGATTCGAACCAGACATTCGACAGCTCTAATCAATAGTGAGTCTAGTCGCCCCGCCACAAGTCCAATAATATATATATATATATATATATATATATATATATATATATATATATATATATATATATATATATATATACGTAGTTTCCCGTCTTCAGGACTGACCGAGGCGTGTTACACATTACTCCCTGGCAGACCTGTTCAACTGAACACTTGAGTTATCTGGGATGAATTTAGTCACCACTGTCTATAGTCATGTACTCATGCATACACCTGGGTGAAAAGGAGCAATATAGGGTGAATGTATTTGCCCAAGGTTCAACACAGCAGCTCAGGTTTCGAACAGAGCTATTAGATAGGAATTGGGGCACTCCCCCCGATGGGACGAAACGCGCACAGATCTCGCTCAATCTCGAACGTCTCGTCGTTTAGTACGGTAACTTTTTTTTATCCGTGTGAGGGCGCTGTGTGTTGAAAGCTGTATATTTCCACAGTACTTATTTGAGCAACTTCTTCACTTGAATACATTGATATACGTCAAGGTATCACTGTATTTTGTTGGCCTTCCCATATTTTGTTGGTGTTCGATTGAACACTCCGCCGTGGACTGACATGTAAACACCTTTGAGCATTAGGTAAAAAAAATCCATTTTAATTGAAACGGGTATAACCAGGAGCGCCCCCTGGCGTGGATGTCTAGACGGTGTCCCGTGTAACGTGTTCTCTTAATTGGCATCGCTCGGTGTGGCTAAGACTGAAACGGTTTACGTCAATTAAATCAGACTGTTTACCTTCAGATTACACAAACGTCGCAATTCGGGTGTTTCTGTTTATGTGTCAGCACCGTGGAATTCATTCCTAATTAATGGTGTCAGGACGCACTATGATGACGTCAGCAGAAGGTCGTACACAAGTGGACTTCGTATACGTCCATAGCACCCAACGTCTTATTCTACCGCTACTCCTGTTTTGCTTCTTCTCCATCTATTTTGTATTTCGATTAGTTTGTACTTCTTCCACGTCCTTTGTAGCACCCATCCTTTTGATTTGTCGTCTTCTTAATCTTCTTATTAGTCATCATTTTCATTGTCGTCGTCTTCGTTTCCTGCCCGCCTGCCCGCCTACCTGTATGTATGTATGTATATCTGTCTTTCTGTCTGTCTGTCTGTCTATCTCTATCTTCTCACTCACACACACCTCCCTCTCTCTCTCCCTCTCCCTCTCTCCCTCTCTCCCCCCTCCCTCTCTCTCTCTCTCTCTCTCTCTCTCTCTCTCTCACACACACACTCTCTCTCTACTCCCACCTATTCGGTTTCAACTCTTCTCAGTTTATGTTCCTGTCAGTCAAACAAAATATGAGTAATGGCAAATATGTACGTTCGCGGTTTCATGACTCATAACAAATTTCCAACATTCCTTTACAAAGTCAACCTTATTACAAAGGTATTTCACCGTCAAAAAGCCACTGAGACATAGCCAAAAATAGCAACAGATTTATCCAAGAGATGAAAGTAGATACTAATGTTTAAGTTAACATTCGTGTTAGCCGAGGTGGATGAGGTCAGCCTTGAAGCTACGCTGGGTTACTACATGAAAGACGAAAGATCACGGTAGGGAATTTTACGTATCCCGCCTTTCGTAGCTTTCAGTGCGAAAAACCGCTACGGCTGTCGGCGTATGACAGGTACAACAGCTGACGGGCCGAGTTCGTTGTTAGCGTGTGCGTGTGCGTGTGCGTGTGCGTGTGCGTGTGCGTGTGCGTGTGCGTGTGCGTGTGCGTGTGCGTGTGCGTGTGCGTGTGCGTGTGCGTGTGCGTGTGCGTGTGCGTGTGCGTGTGCGTGTGCGTGTGCGTGTGCGTGTGCGTGTGCGTGTGCGTGTGCGTGTGCGTGTGCGTGTGCGTGTGCGTGTGCGTGTGCGTGTGCGTGTGCGTGTGCGTGTGCGTGTGCGTGTGCGTGTGCGTGTGCGTGTGCGTGTGCGTGTGCGTGTGCGTGTGCGTGTGCGTGTGCGTGTGCGTGTGCGTGTGCGTGTGCGTGTGCGTGTGCGTGTGCGTGTGCGTGTGCGTGTGCGTGTGCGTGTGCGTGTGCGTGTGCGTGTGCGTGTGCGTGTGCGTGTGCGTGTGCGTGTGCGTGTGCGTGTGCGTGTGCGTGTGCGTGTGCGTGTGCGTGTGCGTGTGCGTGTGCGTGTGCGTGTGCGTGTGCGTGTGCGTGTGCGTGTGCGTGTGCGTGTGCGTGTGCGTGTGCGTGTGCGTGTGCGTGTGCGTGTGCGTGTGCGTGTGCGTGTGCGTGTGCGTGTGCGTGTGCGTGTGCGTGTGCGTGTGCGTGTGCGTGTGCGTGTGCGTGTGCGTGTGCGTGTGCGTGTGCGTGTGCGTGTGCGTGTGCGTGTGCGTGTGCGTGTGCGTGTGCGTGTGCGTGTGCGTGTGCGTGTGCGTGTGCGTGTGCGTGTGCGTGTGCGTGTGCGTGTGCGTGTGCG
>OZ024865.1:41905119-41915119 GCA_964017155.1 Oasisia sp. SBJ-2009
TAGCCGAAACTGAAGAGACATTTCCTTCGCTCAATTTTAAGTTCATCGCATTTGATATTCAATGTTGTGCGGTGTTCCTCAAATATATTTTTCTTTTAAGAAAACTTCACTGAGTTTCGTTTTTTTTTGTCATTTGAGTCACCATTATTGTGTAAGTGATACACAAATTCGCATATCTTCATCTACTCCTGATACTAATTCTTGTGCGAATTAATAACCCTTCCGTCTTCCGATATCATGATTTGACGACTATCCCTCTGATTAGTTCAATCTTGTGACGTCCACATGTGCAATCGAGTCAGCGAGAGGTTGAGGTCACGTGACCGCCAAGTTCAACGGGTTGAACACTATATGCAAGGTTACGCTGTCGCGCTTACATTTTTCCGGTCGTTATAAACTTTCCGATTGACGTTTCTGCGCATGCGCGATAAATGTAAAATCATCAATCTGTAGTGAAACGACAAAGCATTTTTGTATACATGTTCGTTAACTCTCCTGTGATGATTACTGTGAAAAGTTGCTTAAAATGTCGTTCAATACAATAAAATAGTACGTTTGTTTACATCACTGTCACGGATTATGACGCACTACAGTCACGTGATTTGTGCTTGCTATCAAAACATGCCTCATACCTTGTTTGTCTCGTGTTAATTTGAGACAAACAACTTTGCTGAGAGGTTACATATATCCCAACGAACAACCCGTAGTATTTATATCATAAACGCTTTGTGCTATAGCTGCACGTTGATGATTTTACAGTTATTGCGCATGCGCAAAAACCTCAATCGGAACGTTTATAACGCCGGAAAAATGTAAGCGCTACAACGCCTTTCGCATGCTAACAGACGGACCGACTACAGTCATTTGTATGGACGATTTAAAAGTTTGCTATATTTTTATTCAACTGGCAGCGTCCATTAGCTACTTAACCAATTCATCATGCATTACACTTTTTTGACAACAGAACAACCGGATTAGCGGTAAGCAAGCCAGGTGATGACGCAGCAGTAACACATTTAGTCGTTTGCATGCTAAAAATGGGTCGATTGCTCTTTTTTGTATTTGAAGTCTATTTAGCTACGCAGTACTGCATACAAAAATTCATTACGATGCACAAAAATTGTTCAGCAGTCAGTGTTGATAGAGCTATGATTGTGTACGTGATGAAGCTGGTAAGTTACGTCACTATTTGTCTACGTCATAATAACAATTACGGGCTTGAACTATGTTACGTTTTGGCGACAGAAATTGTTTACAAATGTCCACTACGTTCACAGACAACGTGATATCTGTTAGATCGATCTTTCCTGTAAGTAGATAAACATTTGAAGGCAGAATTTCAACAAAATGCACAAGGAAATATCCGAGAGTTGCTAATTATTCTACATCCGTTTTGGTCGATTGAAGGATGAATTGCGAGGCAGTGGAAATAGTACGGCTTTTCTACATTTCAATGTAGTTTCTGTTAAATTAATATGTTTATCATGTCCTCCCTCTATCCCCACGTATTCTCCTATTCTTCTATTCTTCTATTCTTCTATTCTTCTATTCTTCTATCCTTCTATCCCTCCATCCATCCGTCCGTCCGTTCCTTCCTTCCCTCCTTACCACCCTCCCTCCTTCCATCATCCCTCATTCCTTCCCTTCATCCCCCCTTCCCCCTTCCCTCCTTCCCTCCTTCCATCCTTCCCTCCTTTCTTCCTTCCTTCCTCCGCTCCTTCCCTCCTTCCCACTCTCCATCCCTCCTCCCTCCCCTCCCTCGCTCCTTATCTCCCTCCCTTCCTCAGATATCACGCCAACATGTACGAGCTGTTTGCTTCTCAGCTCCATACGTGGGTACCAACAAGTATAATAATGACTCATTTAACCTTGCCTGACGGTCTGTTTTGTCGCGCTCTCTCAAAAATGTATTTGTTGTCAAACAGTCTTCGGGTCTACCAGGCATACCTAGTGTATCGCCCTACAGCAATACGTGTATATTCGACTGAGCGAGGGATGTTAATCGTGTCCTTGGGCGAGAAACAATTTGCGGTTTGCGGGATAAACATCGGGGTGGAGTTGTTTCATCGGATGCATAGGTCAGTGGCCTTGCCAAGATTTCGCATTGGTGGGGGTTATCCAGCAAAGTGTAACGTGTAAAGCAATCTGAGGATTGGATACTGCGCTATATAACGACTTACCTTTTTACATGTTTAAGGTGAATAACGACGTAACAAGCCAGGTTACTGACCAAAGTAACAGCCATGTATTTCAACAAAACATTCATAGTAAAAAAATACGAGAAACAGAGCAATATTAAAGAGCCAAAGCCAACCACTATATTTCTCATGCTACATCACCCAAACATACAGACAAGGAACTTGACAAATACCATCACTTAAGCCACTTGCTTTGATGAAACATAAATTACAAAATGGATGATGAAGCGTTGGCATTCAGTGCGTAATTTCACAACGTGTAATGTTGCTGCTTGTTAAGATTTAGGAAGTTCTACATACCCTGCGGAAAACTGATTAGAAATAATTTTGGCTACAATGTGCAATTTGACCTTATGTACCAGGAAACTATTATGTTGCATCCTTGTGTTGATTATTAATAACCATTAGCCGTCACGTACATTGAGAATGTCACTTGTAGGGTTGCAGCCAGCTGGATACTTATCGCCTACGACCGAAGTGGAGGATTTCTCCACTTTGGGTAACTTAATGCTATTTAAATGATGAAAAATTAATTTGCCAAAGTGTAGGAATGGGACGAAAGGTCTAACACAGGTATCCCTAAATCCTCTGTAATTTGTCATTCTATGAACCCCTCCGAATTTGCCGAGATTGTGGGCCCCTTGCCCCCCCCCCCCCCCCCACTGACTACGCTGGTCATGACGTTTGGAGACGCGGGTAACTACCGACTACAGGAACGTTCTGTGTTCCGTTACGATATATCATATGTGAAGTAATACGGACTAAACGAACGTTCTGTGTTCCATTACGCGATATCATATGTGAAATAGTACGGACTAAACTCTAAGGAACGTTATGTGTTCCGTTACGCGATATCACGTGTGAGGTAGTACGGACTAAAGGAACGTTCTGTGTTCCGTTACGCGATACCATATGTAAAGTAGTACGGACTAAAGGAACGCTCTGTGTTCCGTTACGCGATATCATATGTGAAGTAGTACGGACTAAAGGAACGCTCTGTGTTCCGTTACGCGATATCGCATGTGAGGTAGTACGGACTAAAGGAACGTACTCTGTTCCGTTGTGCGATATCACATATGATGTAGTACGGACTAAAGGAACGTTCTGTGTTCCGTTACGCGATATCACATGTGAAGTAGTACGAATTAATTGAACGTTCTACGTTCCGCTGCCCGATAGCAGCCAAGTTGATCGCTAGATGTTATCGTAAAATCACACCATACACAATAAACTGTACTTATTTTGTTGTAGTACATCTACAGCCCAAATGTGTTACTCGATTTGTTCTTGTCTAGAGAGATAACCGATTATCTGCGAACACCGCGATGCTTCTGAGTGGGTGGTCTCGGGTCATGTACAATTACGTCATCACGGCCAAGTTAGGTCACTATTTTTTTGCCTTCAGAATTACCCGAGGTCGTTAAACAGTGATTAGAACGACAGGTCGGCTAATTATTGTAAACATTGATTTGTTCCACTAAGATGTGCACTGTTTCGTTAGAACTGATTTTGGCTGTAAGTTAGTGCACATTATACAGTGGGACATCGCTGTTAACGACACTCACTGAAGAGGTCGAAAGTGACCTCAATAACGAGTCCCTTGTAAACCGGATTTATTTCCTACACTTGCTCGGGGACACTTCCAATGTAACCATAACTGGGCATTGGTTGCATTACAGAGGTGACCGTAACGCGAGGGAAGGCTATAGATGCAAAACTGGCTATTTTAAAAATGATTGGTTTGTTTACATTTGACCTTTGCGGTGGGATAAAAACATTCAAAATACAAGTACTGCTCTGAATTATTTACGGTGGTTTGGAAGAAAGTTTAGTTTCTTCTTATTTATTCTAGCTTAAAAACACCGCGTTAAAAATGAATATCCGAAGGGCTTTGAGTGCAAAGATACGTGTGTACGTGTAGCGGCTAGGTCGAGCTTCCCTTGCGCAAATTGTTGTTAATACAAATTCGTGTTATCTTTATTCGATCAATTACTCACTCGGTAAATAACGCGACTGGGTCGGAGGCGTCATCGGTTATTCCATCATCTAGTTAATCGTTATGGCTAACTTAATAATATTTTACTCGATCAACGTCACTCATTTTCCCATTTTTCACAAATCTTTGGTTTTTTTAGAAGAAAACCAAGAATGTGGCTAGTTACGAGTTAACACGATTAAGTGTCAAGACATTTAAGCACAGATGGTACGGTGTCATTAGCAACACTAACTCTTCTTGTGCAAGAGTGCAGCTTAAAGCAACACGGTCGTTTTACCAGGTGAACGCGGAGAAAAGGGGTGCAGTGTTTTGGGTTAACAAATGTCAGTTAAGGTGTGTGTGTGTGTGTGTGTGTGTGTGTGGGTGTGTGCGTGTGCGTGTGCGTGTGCGTGTGCGTGTGCGTGTGCGTGTGCGTGTGCGTGTGCGTGTGCGTGTGCGTGTGCGTGTGCGTGTGCGTGTGCGTGTGCGTGTGCGTGTGCGTGTGCGTGTGCGTGTGCGTGTGCGTGTGCGTGTGCGTGTGCGTGTGCGTGTGCGTGTGCGTGTGCGTGTGCGTGTGCGTGTGCGTGTGCGTGTGCGTGTGCGTGTGCGTGTGCGTGTGCGTGTGCGTGTGCGTGTGCGTGTGCGTGTGCGTGTGCGTGTGCGTGTGCGTGTGCGTGTGCGTGTGCGTGTGCGTGTGCGTGTGCGTGTGCGTGTGCGTGTGCGTGTGCGTGTGCGTGTGCGTGTGCGTGTGCGTGTGCGTGTGCGTGTGCGTGTGCGTGTGCGTGTGCGTGTACGTGTGCGTGTACGTGAGTGTGCGTGTGTGCACGTGTGGTGTATGTGCGTGTGGGTATATGCTTGTGTATATAATGTGCATGTGCGTGAGTGTATGTGGATGTGTGCGTATGTGCGTATGTGCGTACGTGTAAGCGTGTATTGCTAACCGGCGGGAGAGTTCGTATTTAGCGACGCATTTAAAATGCATTCTGACAAAAACTCCAATTTAATATTTTCTAAGAACGTGTATAACATGTAAAAACATGTTTACTTGTTTTATCATAGTTGCTACTACAGTTGCTACTACTACATGTCACTTTGACATTTCAGATGTTATTCACCCAATTTAAAATCTCCATTTGAAGAAAAAATGTTCGCCATATCACGCGTGCGAAATTATAAATGTAAGACGCACATCTAAAATGTTTAGTCTTTTTGCCGATTTATCTTAAAATTGAACGTCACGTGAAAAAAAGATGCTACGGAATTACGAAAATTGATATACAGTGAATGTTGTATAGATATAGTGGAAATATGGATCTCAGAACGTTAGCCAAGCAGGACTATAGTGCTAGCTAACTCATTCTTATTTTTGTCTTCTCATGTGTATCTTATAACCCTGGTATTGTCTGTTTTATCCAATACCCATTGTGTCGATATTCTGCATTATTCAGTGTCTTGGGTGGTAGTTTGTCCCCACAAGTATCCAGGGTGACATTCCACCCTTGTCAATCCAATCCGTTGGTCGAAACTTCGACGTAACTTCGGACAGATGGCGCCATAAAAACGAAATTCCAAATTTCTCTGAACCCGACCCCTTCAGGGGTCCCTGGGCCGCGCCGGGCCGGGCCGGGCCTGGGCCGTGCGCTGTCTACGACATGTCCAACGGCCCGACGTTGTAAAGATAACGCTGATGTCGATGTCGTATAGTGATGTTGTTAACTTTTCATATAACTGTCACTCGCGGTTTTGAGTAGTTTACTACTGGAGTTATATAAGACACTTGTTGTTGTTGGGGTTGGTGATGTTGCTGCTGCTGTTGCTGCTATTGTTGTTGTTGCTGTTTGTACTGTTGGAACGGATTTTGCTGTTGTTGTTGCTGTTGTTGCTGGTGCTGCTACTGCTGCTGCTGCTGCTGCTGCTGCTGTCGCTGCTGGCAATTTATATATGCATACTGCCTATGTATGTGTACATATACATATATATATATATATATATATATATATATATATATATATATATATATATATATATATATATATATATATATATATATATATATATATATATATATATATATATATATATAATATAATGTACGTATATATATTATAATATATATATATATATATATATATATATATATATATATATATATATATATATATATATATATATATATATATACGACAACAACGACGACGACGACGACGACGACGACGCCGACGACGACGACGACGACGACGACGACGACGACGACGACGACGACGACGACGACGACGACGACGACGACGACGACGACGACGACGACGACGACGACGACGACGACGACGACGACGACGACGACGACGACGACGACGACGACGACGACGACGACGACGACGACGACGACGACGACGACGACGACGACGACGACGACGACGACGACGACGACGACGACGACGACGACGACGACGACGACGACGACGACGACGACGACGACGACGACGACGACGACGACGACGACGACGACGACGACGACGACGACGACGACGACGACGACGACGACGACGACGACGACGACGACGACGACGACGACGACGACGACGACGACGACGACGACGACGACGACGACGACGACGACGACGACGACGACGACGACGACGACGACGACGACTATCGTGACGTTTGACGATGGCGTCCATGACTGTACAACGTCCACAAGTGACGAGTTATCGCGTTCTATGTTCGATTATGAAGCAGCTCCTTCTATTGATCGTCCGCGCGTCTCTCTCCCTATGGAGCTCAGTTCAACTCAACACTGAGTTTGTACTAAGGATTTGTCCCCAGATGATGTATACTCTGGGCGTTTGCTATTCCGGAAATGGCACGTCACTTCCTGTCTATGTCTGGAATTAGCATAAATCGTGATCGCCAAGTTCCAACGTCTCCTGGTTCTGACTAAGAAAAAACCCTTGAATCATAAGTCGGAATAATGTTTTAATTCATCACAATATTTAACATAAAACATCAATATAGAAAATAGCTAATGGAAAAGGAAATTGTACATTTATTAAACAACCGATATTCAATTTACAGACGAATACATGTGTGACCAGTAATTTAAGGGAATATTAGTTGAATAAACTAATAAAACATGATATTCAATGTAATGGTGGTCCAATTCTACCAGCAAGTATAATGCCATATTTAAAAAATCAAATTACCATATCTAAGGAGAACATTTATGTTCTGATAAGTTTAAACAATTAAGCATATCATACGTGAATATCGATTAGTTAATTCACCCGAAGAAGTGGCTTTAATTATAACGGGAAAACGATCATATAACAAAATCTGCAAACACAAACATGTGTAGGTGGGACAGAAAAGGCCTGTTTCTGTTCGATTTTAAGCAAACAGATATTATCGATTATTGAAAGTAGGCAGAATGTCTTGACATCGCATCATCTTGACATCGCATCTCTTACATGCGATAGCTCACATTGTCAATCTCAAACAGAAAGAGTATTATCCCATCATATTTCAAAATTATGCACAAATTATAGATTGCGATGACATAGCGATAACCAGATCCAGTTACTGCAGCTTCGGAAGTTTCGCGGAACGGGGTTTAATGCTTTCCAGATAAGTAGAGAATTCGCAAAACGTCTTCGAAGACGGTTTTGTGGTGCTGTTTCTTACCGTTCTGTGGTATTGTTGTAGCCATTTCGAACGGATTAGCTTAGTTCCTCTGTGTAAGTCCAGATTATCAGTGAATGGAATGTTTAGTATGTAAGAGTATCCTCTACTCTGCTAGACGTCAATATCCGAGGAATTTATTCTGCAAACAGTTTCTTAGTCGGATTGGCGGTCAGTAAGACTTCGTGAAACAAATTGATTGCCACTGGTGACTTGTCGTCGTAAATAGACGAAGTTGTTTCATGAACAAATCAGACATCGTAATTGTGGAAATGTTTGAGCGTATGTTCATTCACTATTGACGTCAGAACCACATCGACAGCTGCAATATCAGCTACAGTATAATTACAGCTGGTCAAGTAGAATGACTAATTAGTCGAGAGCGTATTCGCGGTGATATCGATTCACAAATACGTCTCCGGATCTTGACAGAAATAGACCTTGTTTCTAAAAAGGTTTGCGTTAGCGATACATGATTATAGTAATATATATTAAGTGTATAATAGCCAGTCATTAATTAACCTGTGAATTTGTTTACAGGAATGAAACAAAAATCAAAGTGGCCGGTCATTTCGTTTGCCGAAGCTTGCGCATAACAAGATAGGTTAGAAAATATTATCATTAACTAATTTGAGGATTTGGTGTCAATCATATAGCCAATGTGAGGATGTGAATGTTATTGTACTGTAATTTAAGTGATGGCGTCTGCGCTGAACATACTTGACGTCGGAAACTGATGTCGATTATTTTGGACAAAACCACTGAGACATGAGAATCTGGGCGTAGACCCCACACAGTGGAACGACGATAGGACCCACGATACCGCCTCCAAATCCCAGTGGTGCCACTGTCTCCACGGATAGGAAATCATTTTCATACGATTTCCATATCCTTTGAGCTACTCTGTGCAACGTACAATGCCGTTGATATATCGCAAGTCGCTGAAAGCTGGAATATTATCAACGGAGGGCGCGTCATAGGACATATTTCATCTTCCATGGCTCCCAGAATACCGACGCCTAGCATAGACTTCACTGACAATTGAATGGTCGTTGTCACGTGTCAAGGCTGGCTCTTGCATAACGCAATACCGCTCGTGCACAGCTGAGTGAATTGGAGCAACGCGGAGTAAACGAAACTGCTCGGTCATCGAAATTGAAATAAGAGTATTCCAATAGGGTAAGTCCTGGCATTGTGAGCTTAGTAGCGTTTCTAGTGAATATTTTGTGTGAGACTCGTGGAAGAAATACCTCATACGTAGTGCATGTAATAGATGAGTAATTGTATGGCGTTTCAAACTGTCGCAATACGTTCATTACTGGTTTATGATAAAATGCATTAGAGCTATTTATGAAAACATAATCCTAAAACAGATCACGTTAGCCAAACCGACGGGTGATATGAGCATGTGTAAATTGACCAACATATGTCTTGTTTGAATATTACGTTTAATGACGTATCTGTTTTTTATTTCAATATATACAAAATAATGTTTAATGCTTCACCGGCGGACCACTATGGCTGACAGTGGTTGTAGAAAAACACACAGATAAGACCATCTCCTAAAGTTGGATCGCTATGCTAATTATACCCGTTTCTGTGCCTATACTTATGATTAGCTCGTAACGGCACCGGTTTGGCGTGGGTAACAATTAGGCGAGCAAACACACGGCACAGATTAGATAGCGTCGTCGTCTTTGCAAACAGACTGCGATATCACGTTTAGCGGGGGGGGGGGGGGGGTAAACCCGTTCCGAGGTTCCACTTAGAAGCTTTTACATAGGCCATAAACATAAGTGGTACTTGCGATGCAGTGAGCGATAGGACGCGGTATGCGAGGCGAGTAGCGCCTCTTCGCCTGTCAGTCGCGAGGATACGTCGGTGACGAGCGGTGCGTAAGACGGAGTCACAGGTAAGGCGTGAGTGAGTGATGACGACGGCGAGGCTGGTTATGTGGCTGTGGGCTTAAAACAAGGCTACGTTGGAGATAGCATGTATTAATAGCGATATATATTGAAAAGGTGAGAGATTATAGTATTTTTTTCTCAATGGGACAAAGAATCGGAGGTATGTGGTAGTATTGTAATATATGGATCTATTCGTGCACACCACACGTGCGGGTATCCAGACAATGCATGCATGTATCCGTCCG
>OZ024865.1:41930119-41945119 GCA_964017155.1 Oasisia sp. SBJ-2009
TGTCGCTCCCTAAACCAGCTCAGGGATTGTCTCCAAGATGTCTCCCTCTGGATGAAAAATAGTAAATTAAAACTAAATGCAGATAAGACTGAATTTCTCATCATTGGTACCTCAACGCAGCGGGCAAAACTCAATGGCTTTTTCCCGACACATATTCTGAGTCAGAGTATCACACCAGCCACCTCAGCTTTAAATCTCGGAGTAACGTTTGATGAAAACTTCAATTTCAAAAAACATATCTCGAAAACATGCCGTTGCTGTTTTTACCATATCCGTGATCTTCGCCGTATCCGCCGGTTTTTATCACTTTCCGTTGCTAAAACCATCGCCACAGCTCTAGTAAGCAGCAGACTCGACTACTGCAATTCCCTCCTTTACAATACCGCAAACAAGGACATAGCCAAACTTCAGCGTGTCCAAAATTGTTTAGCAAGGGTAGTCACGCGTTCTCCACGTTTTTCTCGCTCAGTGCCGCTTCTAAAATCACTGCATTGGCTACCTGTGCACTATCGCATCATTTTCAAAATGTGTACAATAGCCTATCAAGCACTCTCATCTACACAACCAGCATATCTAAATTCAATGCTAACTCCAACAAGAAATTCCAGACAGCTACGCTCAACCAGTAGTAACCCTCTTCACATCCCTCGGGTGAAAACGAAAGCCGGGACCCGAGCTTTCTCGGTTGCCGCACCAACGGTGTGGAATTCGCTTCCTGCCAGTGTTAAATCACAAGGTAATATAGTTTCATTCCGCCGACATCTAAAAACCTATCTCTTTAATGCTGCCTATCCTCCTTAGCCTCCTAGCTTTTCCATCCATCCGTTGACGACTCACGCATTGCTTTCGATTATGAGATTGATTAAACCCCTGGTTTTGTCGCGCCACTGAGCTTGATTTTCGAGGATATTGGCGCAAAAGAAGTTACTATTATTATTATTATTATTATGTATGTATGTATGTATGTATGTATGTTTGTATGTATGTATGTATGTATGTATGTATGTATGTATGTATGTATGTATGTATGTATGTATGTATGTATGTATGTATGTATGTATGTATGTATGTATCTATGTATGTATGTATATATGTATGTATGTATGTATGTATGTATGTATGTATGTTTGTATGTATGTATGTGTGTGTATCATGGGATGCGATCAATTTAATCTATATTTTGTATGTTGGTAAACCTGATGTTCCAGTTTAATTTCTCCGATGCTGCAGCTTTACTGCCCGGATGGTGCATGTTGATAACCCGGATGTTATAAACTGACTACCCGGATGTTGCAGAGTGACGATTCGAAGGCTAGGTACCCCGTGATGGTGTACATCCACGGCGGCTCGTTTGAAGTGGGCAGTGGCAGCGTGTACGACGGCACGGTGCTCGCTCTACACGGCGTCGTCGTCGTCACCATCAACTACCGCCTCGGGGCCCTCGGTAGGCGAAGCGACTCGACACGCGGACCGGGGAGTCGAGCAACTAGTGATGGGGAGATGGATGGGAGGGTGGTGATGATAATGTAGCTGCTGGTGATGGAAACAGTGATGATGATGATGGTAATGATGACGGTGATGGTGTAAGTGGTTATGACGACGATGATGACGACGATGATGATGAAAACGATTAATGTTCGATGATTGTTGCGGTGATGTTGTTGGTAGTGGTGACGGTAGTGACGATGATGGTGACGACGACGATAAAGATACATTAACTTCTCTTTTTACTATTATACTCATATAAATGAATGCTATTACGAAAATATTTGATTTGAACTTTGAAAATTATTTCACTAATACTTGTTTTTGTTTTTTTAATATATACTCTATCAGTTCCATGATCATTTTCTTCCTTGGACGAGTGTTGATCTTTAATCATCAGAACTCAACAGTATTTCTTCAAACGCAGCTTTAGTTATTTTAAATATTTATTTACATGTTTTTGATATGCAATCTTATCTAGACAAATCTGTTTAATTTGGATGTTAGTAAAATGTGTGTGTGTGTGTGTGTGTGTGTGTGTGTGTGTGTGTGTGTGTGTGTGTGTGTGCGAGGGCGTGTGCGTGTGCGTATGCGTGTGCGTGTGCTTGTGCGTGTGCGTGTGCGTGTGCGTGTGCGTGTGCGTGTGCGTTTGCGTTTGCGTATGCGTATGTGTATGTGTATGTGTATGTGTTTGTGTATGTGTGTGCCAAGCCTTCGTGTTTATTTACCAAAAAATCTCTTGGTCATAGGGTTCTTGACCACTGGTGACAACACGCTGCCCGGCAACTATGGACTACTGGACCAGATCGCTGCCCTGCAGTGGGTCCAAGACAATATCGCCAGTTTCCGCGGCGATCCAGAAAGGGTCGTCGTGTTTGGTCAGAGCGCAGGGGGCGCCTCTGTCGGACTGCTCATGCTGACAAGCAAGACCGCAGGTGATTGGCTGAATTGATTTTCATTGTTGCAAGGTCGCAGGTGATTGGCTGAATTGATTATCATTATTGGCAGGCCGATGGTGATTGGCTGATTTCAATACAAATACCGAAAACGTTTATGTCAACTTTCAGTATACGGTTTCCGTGTATAGATTTTGAATTATTTTCAAGTAAACGTTGAAATGGATATGTTTGTAGTCAATAAGTTTATGAGTATATAACACACTTTTAGCACTTTCTGTACATTTTGGAACGTGTTAATTTCAAATATCCTCTGATTAGGTGACGGACAAAATAAATTGGTTAGTCCACCTTTCCCGAGAAATGTCCCCAGAATCTTAACAAGACAGTTCTGAGATATCCGACCAAATTATTTGTTGCTTGTGTTTTATTGACCGTTCCGTAACGTACTGACACTTAATTCTAGCTACTCGAAATCTCTGACGAACGGTCCTGAGGATGTCGCTCTAGTACACTGACAATAGACCTACACACATGGATAGGAAGCATATTTAAAAATGTATATTTTATCATTACGTGAAAAACATCCGCCATCGTGCTTTTCCTATTCTTACGTATGATGACTCTGTCAGCATATTATTTCAACCACGTTACACGTAGCAGCCGCGTGCAACGATTACGTGTTCTCTTTTATCTTGGAAAACTTGACGCCAGACGTGACGTACGTTTTGACGTTCCAGACGTCACGCGTAATCGCTGTACGTAAGTCGTCAGGTGACCTCTATTATCGACAGTTTTGGGAAATCAAACTGGCTGCCAAATGACCTGTTCGGAGATCGGTTCATTTAGGCTACACGCAAAATATTCTGGGTAAATATGTGTAAAATGTATTAATCAATAAACGAAATTTAAATTAAACAACATTTACTTGAATAACTGACGACTGCGGCCAAAGTTAGTTTGATGTGGCAACTGCAAGATGCAACTACATTACATAAATCGGCATTTCAACCACAATGCGAAAATCCACGAACACATTAGTGGCTTCGTGTAATCACGTGACTATCGATGTTCCTAGTGTCGCTTAACCGACTGTCTATCGGCTGCGTAACTACGCCGAGAAGACAGTCCGGTGACTTTGTCGGCTTTTGAATATTATCCGTGTGGGCTAAACAATGCTGCCACCTCACGGATACTGGTTAATCCTGCCGTAATTCATATTTAATAAACAACTGCACATTTCTATTTCTATTTATTTTGTGTTAGTATAAATTTAGTTTTGAATAGTTTTATAATACAGCATTATCTGATAAAAAGTATCGTTATTTAATTTGTTATTTCAAATTTGGCGTCTCTACCCTAATCTGGGGTAAGGCCGCCCTGGCGGTTACAACTGTAGCCCAGTAATACCCCAGGTAGAGTTGAGGGGCTTAAAAGTGCTGCCACCTCACGGAGCCTGGGTAACCGAGACTATAGATGTTCCTAGATCAGTCAGTAGTACACACGTGGCGTACTTTCTTCTGTCGCGCAGGTTTATTCAGCGGAGTGATCGTACACAGCGGGTTTCCCACGGCCTCCTATAGCGTGCATCCGGCGTCGACAGATCTACACGACTACGTCACGCAGGTGGGACCGGTCATTAGTTCACACCCGATTTCGACGAGACGAAACATATGCCAGCGATACCCTATTTCCGCGAGTTGTTGCACCATGAAAATGATATCGTTAAGGAAATTAAACTTAAACGTATCTCCCTACATCGATATTTTTCATCTCATTTCAAAGTCATTGTGTAAAAACCTGAAACCATCTCTTACGACTTTACACGTTTTCTTACGTGTGGAAATTTGTAATGTTATCCATTCGTCATTCAAACTATTAACAAAATTCAATCCTGCCCGAAAGTGTAAAGCGTTGGGATTATGCATGTTCGTCTCTGTCGATAAAGGATTGAGACGTTCTGAACCCTCTCAAAATTGACCGACATATGTTATTGGTGGAAGGCTTAGGCTTTTGGTAGGCTGTTGTCTATAAGACTAAGATTAGTAAAGCATTTCAACCATAGATGTAAATTAAAGCACATTTTAAACGAACTGATGACTATTCCACAGCTTTTAAAATTACAACCCCGCTCGTCAGAGGTCGCTGCTGCTGATTACGGCAGATCCCTTTGCAAAATTCATCCTTTTAGGTCAGCCAATGAAATCGCACAGGAGGACTGTGGGCGGCCTAAGCTCATGTGATCTAATTCGGTTGATTTCAACCACACGCAGCGCGTGTTACATATAGTGTATCCATCTTCAAATTGGGGCGGGTATTTGCGCTGTTTTCACGGATAGCGAAGTCAAACTAAATCGTGTGCTTCTCCAGGGGATCTGCCAGTGCTAGGATGAATAAATCTGACTATTTGGTTTTACATGTGGGCTACCTACTGATTTCTCACCAGGTTGGAAGCATTTTCCAATGTGAAAACTGTTCCATCGCCTGTATTGCTGACTGCCTTCGTGACGTCGATTACCGCCAGTTCATCGAAAAGCGATATTTGGTGAGTTCGGCTGAGAGTAGTTTCAGAGACGGTAACAATCTTGTGAAATCGTAAGACAGATGCTGCTCTTAAAATCAATTTCGCTCCTCAGCACTGATCTGATGTGGTGAACATTGTCGACGCCAGGGGGTACCACTAAGACACTTCCGTCAGTGTGTCACGGGATATGGTGGTTTTATGGATTTTGAAGAAAAAAACTGTAATGTATAAATATAACATAACAATGAATTTTTGTAATGAGGATTTAACTTGTGACCTCCATGTATCATGGAAACGGTTCACTCGGGGCACAATTCAACGTCGTATTGGTTTCTTTGGCGCGAATGCAAAACGGTGAGTAGCAAAGTTGTGTTTTAGGCACTTTTCTTAAAATAATTGATGTGCCTTACAAACACCACCTTTTCATACATTTCCAGGGTACATAACTGTAAATGTTGTTCAAGGAACAATAGGCCATAGTTAGTCAAATGAGCAATTTCAGTTTGAAGTGAAGTCGCAAAATGGCGTCCGAGCGATAATCTATGTCAGAGGCCAAAGTGGGTCCCATGGGGCTACAGTGCGACAAGCTACAGAGGGACGACCTGGATCAATAGACGTACAAGAAAGACGTCGAGGCTACAGCAAGACTGGTAACGTGCCTACAAACAACCGATTCAAAGAAGAGAAGGCACACAAAAGTTGAGAACATGTCAAAAAACATAGAAGGAAGACACTGACACTACACTTTTTCTGTGTTGTTCGGATATTTGTATTCCAACAGCAGAACATGGGAAAGCTGGATGTATAGCGGGGAGTGTAGCCGGTGGACACACCATGCATGTACCGGGTATGAGCGTGGCGGATTTATGTGCGAGAGTTGCGCCAACGATTAAGTGGTATCGCATAGCGATGGGGCCCACTTTGGCCTTCATGTGTTAGAATATAATAAAATGGGTGTCTTTGTAAAAATCGTCTAACGTATTATATTCATTAAGACAGAGTAAGTAGACTGTGCATATACTTAGTCAATATACATAGCTAGGTAGTGTAGCAAAAATTAACATAACATTTTGATAGCTAGGTAGTGTAGCAAAAATTTACATTTGATGTACATAAATGTCAAATTAAGGTCGATCGGTGCTTAAGGGGCCAACTTTATCAGCCCTTCCCCTACCGCCAAACATAGCGTGTCGTTTTTATTTGGTTATGTAATATCAAACTGCTTAAATGTCGCGGGTTCGCGACTTTTAATTAAATCACGGCGTGTCACTTTTTCTGAACAATCATCTACAGGAGTCTACTTAATGTCAACATAATTAGTTCCCCTTTAATCGCTCAAGTACAAACAAATTTCCTCGCTTAATCGACTTTCAACCGGAAGCGTGACTTCATAAACATTATCGCTGTGGCCGTTAGTGGATATTTGTGATCCCCGCCACCGATCAAATCAAATCAAATTTTAATTTGCGACAACAATAACATTGCATTACACATATGTAGACAATGTTTAAAATAAGTATTGCTACGAAATGGTCACATCACACATTATGTGCGGTCTTCCTGTGACCTCAAAACGTAAACTTCGAAATTTTATATAATACTTATACATAAAGACCTACGATGATCACCTATCTTTTGCATGCCAACTACATTACAGGCGCATGCAATTAGCAGATAATTACAATAACGTTGCATTTTTTCCTGTCGGCCAGTTTCCGTTGTTCGACCCGATTGAGCCAGAGTTCCGACCTCGAGTTGACGGTTCGCTCTTGACCAAACACCCCCGCACCTTGCTCCAGGAAGGCAGCTTCGTTAAAGTCCCACTCATCCTTGGAACTGTCCACGACGAATTCGGTAAGATACAAGTGTGTATCTGGTGTGCGTGCGTGCGTGCGTGTGTGTGTGTGTGTGTGTGTGTGTGTGGTGAGTGTGTGTGTGTGTGTGTGTGTGCGCGCGCCGGCGCGTGCGCGTGCGCGTGCGCGTGCGCGTGCGCGTGCGCGTGCGCGTGCACGTTCCTTTGCGCGTGTGAGTGTTCGCTATAAATATTATAAATATTATAAATATTATAAATATTATAAATATTATAAATATTATAAATATTATAAATATTATAAATATTATAAATATTATAAATATTATAAATATTATAAATATTATAAATATTATAAATATTATAAATATTATAAATATTATAAATATTATAAATATTATAAATATTATAAATATTATAAATATTATAAATATTATAAATATTATAAATATTATAAATATTATAAATATTATAAATATTATAAATATTATAAATATTATAAATATTATAAATATTATAAATATTATAATTATCATAAATATTATAATTCTTTTAATTCTTTTAATTATTATAATTATTTTAATTATTATATATTTTATTATAATTATTTTAATTTTTATAATCATTATAATAATCATAATCATTATAATAATTATAATCGTTATAATAAAAATAACAATATAATAATAACCATTATTATGATGGTATCTCTGCAGGCAATTATTTCAACGACGGGGACCGCTATTACTCATCCGTTGACACAGCATTGGACGGACACGTCACCAAACTGGCTCACAATAAACAGATTGTCATTGACGTCATCCGGCACGAGTACACTGATTGGAGGAAAGGTTTCTACGACAGAGGCGCGGTGAGTGAGGTCACAAGGTTCGTTCGATTCGTCGTTAAAGCGCAGTTTTATGAGATCAAGAAATTGTGGCGATTTGCTATATAGTGTCATCAAGGATTCTATAGCTATAATAGAGCGTAAATTCGTAGAGCGCAGTGGCTCAGGGGTGGAGCTTCGGACTCTCGACTACGAGAACCCGGGTTCGAATCCTTGTTGCGGCGTTAAAACCTTGGGCAAATTTTTTCACTCTACATTGCTCCAGTTCACTCAGCTGTTTAAATGAGTACCTGACTATAGACAGTGGTGGATATGTGTACGAGCAGCCTTCGCGCATTAATTGTAGCATATGGCTGGATGCTTCCCAGAGAAGCCGAGATGGTGTCTGAGTGAACAGGTCTGTCACGGAAGTAAAGTGTAAAGCGCTTTGAGCGGTCCTGAGGACTGGATACTGCGCTATATAAGAACTGCCTTTACTTTACTATAATATCCTTGGTGTCATTACCAATCTATGAAAAGGCAAGAATAAATTGTTAATCACATATCATATGCAAAATAATGATATATAAAATATATTTATATGATATATAAAATTCGTTTTTGTCCCAGTTCATTATATAGGAGATAAAACAGTCCGTGGCAACACGCAAACTATGGTAATACTACTTTATTTTCCGTAACTCGTGAAACACACAAAAGACGTTTTATCTAATGAAGACGTTTGCTTTTTTCGGATGGGCGGTTGACATCACGTAATGGAATACAATTATAGGTCTAAGAACCGTTTTCATTTCGGAATCATTTAAAACCCACAAAATTATATTATTCTGTGCAACGCTGGCAGCATTGCAGAATGCTTTCAATCCTCTCGTCATGTCGTCTTCGTTCATTCGTTCAGTCCTCACCTTTCTTTTTCTCTTGCATTCACCGATTTACTCACTCACTCGCTCGCTCGCTCGCTCACTCACTCACGCATCGATCTATTAATTAATTAATTAATTAATTAATTAATTAATTAATTAATTAATTAATTAATTAATTAATTAATTAATTAATTAATTAATTAACTCACTCACTCACTCACTCACTCACTCACTCCCTCACTCACTCACTCACTCACTCACTCACTCACTCACTCACTCACTCACTCACTCACTCACTCACTCACTCATCGATCCATTCATTCACTCATTCACTCACTCATCGATCTATTCTTTCACTCATTCACTCATTCACTCATCGATCCATTCATTCACTCACTCATTCACTAACCCTGTATTTTTCTCCCGCCTTCATTCCTTCCCTCCCTCCCTATCTCCCTACCTCCCTCCCTCCCTCCCTCCCTCCCTCCCTCCCTCCCTCCCTCCCTCCCTCCCTCCCTCCCTCCCTCCCTCCCTCCCTCCCTCCCTCCCTCCCTCCCTCCCTCCCTCCCTCCCTCCCTCCCTCCCTCCCTCCCTATCTCCCTCCCTATCTCCCTCCGTCCGATCCCTCCTCTATTCACGCTAATGTTTGGTTCAACTTATTACCATTTCGTAGTTGATTTTGCCATGTTGTAACTGGGCACGCCACTTGCAGTTGCTGTCCGACTTAAACATGGTGGCGCCCGCAGACGAGATGGCTTCACTTGTGGCGGGCAACTACCGCGAGATCTACAAGTACCACTTCGCCTCCGCACATAGTTATCATTCCGAGGACCTCAATTTCGTGTTCGGAGCGCCACTCAGCGGAATCATGGCGGACGAGATGAAAATGGGTCACAACTCTAACGAGCACTACGACGAGAAAGCGCGAGATCTCAGTCGCCGCGTCATGACAATGTGGACGAACTTTGCAAAATACAGGCATGTTACCGCTGTGCTGTTAATGGGTTTAATATGTCCTACGTGCAAATGCACTGGTATATCAGGGCGTGTTTTAAACAAAAAATATTATCTGTTCTCAATGTTGTAATTGAAAGGGTTACTATTTAGGTTTGAAATTGTTAACATTAATTACGTCATCATCGTCGTCGTTGTTTTGTTTTAGATGTTGGTTGTTGTTTTTGTTGTTCTTCTTGATTCTAATTTGGCACACACAACATACACACTCACACGGTCCCGAAACAAAACAAAACTCACTATGATGATTTTTCATTATTGAGATTATTACAGTTATTATGATTATTATGATTTTTATGATTATTATGGTTATTGTAACTATTATGATTGTTATAATTCTCTGTTTCAGACACCCGACTCCAAAGTCGCACAGTGGCGACGTCCACTGGCACGAATACACAGCTAAAGATAAAAACTACCTCCATATCGGCCCCGGTAACACGGGTAACACGGGGATGAAACGTGCGCTTCGGGCCGATAAAGCGGCCTTCTGGAACAAACTGTTGCCAAAACTCATGGCGGAAACATCCGTCACGAACGAGAAACCAAAACTAATGGCGGAACCATCCGTCACGATCGAGGAATGTCATTTTACTGACCGGTCGTTCACCGGCGTAATTGTTACGGGCTTCGTGGCTGTATTAGTTCTGCTTCTACTGCAAGTCGCCGTTGTCGTGAAGATATTTCGATGTCGTTCACCAAAACCGCGCAGTTTGTGAAGAATGAAGAACAGCGACGAGAAAATTGGTTCAGTTGCGTGAAATCGTGTATTGACAACCGTAGGAAGTTTGTAATAATAAACATATCTAAGCACTGACAAAATATCATTACTGATATGGAGCTAAATACGTTTAATGTTTATTTACAAATGTGTATCAGGGAGACGACTTTACCTTAACGCCCGGTTACACCAGCGATTGATAATCCGGGCATCTAATTATGTTGAGCGACTCTGTGCTGCCCAACCAATCGTAGAAGACGTTTCAGAGTCGAAAGATGAAACGATGCTTCCGATTGGTCGAACGGCAATATGTCGCACGACATTTGGATAATTAGTCGCTCGTGGGAATTGTCAGATGAACCATAATAGATCGTTGCAGTAGACTGGTTCTTGTGTCTGCATGACACAGTAGAAAAATGATTATGCACAAGTGCAGATGGGTAATTGAAAACAGGTTGCTTATTGTACTTAAACCGAGCTGGCTGTACCTCGTTTTTTATGTTTTTTGTTCTACTATACTTCGCCAGCGAAACGTAATTTGTTTTAAATAAAACATTACAAATACAGACGCGTCCCAAATCGCAGTTGGGTCAATATGTAACAGTTGAACAAAATGTAATATATATGAATATAATTTATATGTGTGTATATATATAAATGAGTGTGCATGCGTGCGTGTGTGCGTGCGCGCGAGCCTGTTAAAATGATGTACTATATTATAATTTTCACACATATCTACATTATGATTGGATTGAAAAAACATCCGTAGAAATCGGATGGCGGCGCAAACTAGTCCGAAACCTGGGACGAAGCGCAACTTATTCATTCGACTTCCGGTTAATAATGATCACCCTATAGTTTGATTCTGGGTGACAGAACCGACAGCTAGGATTTCCATGCGCAGCCTCCGTAATATCGTTCAATTCTAGGCTAAAACATCGATTGCTGAATGCATGAATGAATGAATAAACGAATGAATGAATGAATGAATGAATGAATGTATGTATGTATGTATGTATGTATGTATGTATGTATGTATGGATGGATGGATGGATGGATGGATGGATGGATGGATGTATGTATGTATGGATGGTTGGATGGATGATTGATTGGTTGATTGGTTTGTTGGTTGATTGATTGATTGGATGGTTGATTGATTGATTGGCTGATTGATTTGTTGATTGATTGACTAAAATATTGATTGTTGAATCCATGAATGAAAAGAAATAAGAATGGATGGATGGGTGGATGGATGGATGGATTGAACGAACGAACGAACGAACGAACGAACGAACGAACGAACGAACGAACGAACGAACGAACGATCGAACGAACGAACGAACGAACGAACGAACGAACGAACGAACGAACGAACGAACGAACGAACGAACGAACGAACGAACGAACGAACGAACGAACGAACGAACGAACGAACGAACGAACGAACGAATGAAGGTTCACTCAACAACTTAGAGGTAATAAATAAACAACACAGACAATGTGGTGTACTGCTGCTGTAGAAACGACGTAGCGCTCGAGGCATGTGTACGAAACTCTTGGTATTCACAAATCGTGCCTAAATGTGTCAAAATCACCGAAGGCGACACACACTGACACCTGATTGATTCCTTTTTGACCGGGTTATCTTTAAACTTACCTGTCTTGCGCAGATCCCTGATAGATGTGTGTGTTGTTGGTACTTCTTTGATAGAAAACATGTTATATCTACGAAATTTCTATTTATGCAATAAAACCATGAAACTCGACTCGCGACAGAAATGCGTTTTAGGGCCAAAGTCCCACAAAATGTACAATTACGTTTTAGCAGGTCGAAAAATAAATGTTTTATTCTGACCAATTAAATTATATTTTCTCTTAGTACACATATTGAGGCATATGTCACATAAACGGTTCATCGAAATAAGTGTTACTTTTGTTATGACAGTGACTAGAAGTCAGACGTGATTTTCGTCGCGTGTCCAGCGTCATTAACGAGAAATTACAACAGTGCGTACAATTTAAGTAGTTAGTTAAATAAACACTGAAAAATATTCTTGTGTTATTTAGAGTACATACCGTTTAATAAATATCAAGAGTTATACGATTCAATTTGACTTGGAAACATTGTTTATCGTTGTTATTACTATGGTGATAGTATTTGCACACTGTTGTTTCTTCGAACGGCTTATTTTCAATTAGTGCAGTTATCTCAGAAAAGCATATGGAATGATTGTTTGTGCATAACCAGCAACCACGATCATTTATCTTTATCAAAGCTAACTGTCACAGGCGTCCGGCAATCGACAGTAGGTAAACGGTGGCCTACAAAGTTGGTATGTGCTTATGACGCTGGACACGCAATGTTGCTTGAATTGAACACAATCGTTATCCTTCGTCATAAATTACAAAACAAGTATACTCATACGATTTTAAACATGCACCTACATGGACAATAATGTTTACATTGATTTGTTATAGTTCGTAGTGACATACATTAATTCACAATTGTAGACGTAGCATCTCTTTGTGTATTTTGATTAACAACTAGAACGACAACGCATTAGGTACAACATTAATACAGATATTTATTATACTCATTGAATGTACACAATATTTGTAGGGAATATATCGTCGGTCTAGATGCAACCTCCTCGCGACCAGGCTTCCTCCCCGAATTCTCTTTAGGTGACGTTCAGTGAAGAGTGACCGTCTTTTACTGACTGACATCTCTTGCAATTCGATTACCATTGATTCATGGACAGCGATAACCATTGTCACTTCTTTGTTTCGCGAAGGATTCAATCCGTCCTTCCTCATTATTATGTCAGCACGTCGCACCGGCGTTGACAAAATCATACCAGCTTTTGCTTGTCCTGAATTCTCTTTTTTCATTTCGGGTAGTGTGGCTTAAATGTTTCTCCAAAAACCCATGCACGTCTTTGCAGCCTCTTTGTGTTTATCTTCAAGGCAATTAGCTTCTTTTGGGCAGATGACCTCTTCTCCTTGAGAAATATTCCAGCAGCACGACGTTCAGCTGTCACATCAGCTGCTAATTATTGTGCTGCTTCACCACCAGGGTTTCTCTGAAACAAATAAGCAACCACACAGGTTGAGGTTGTATTTAGAGAAAATGACACATTGTTATGTTCTTATAACACAATATATTAATATTACACCGCAAATGTACTTGTCTCTTGAAATTAACGTTTACAAATATATGTTAGTATTAATGTGTAAAATAAATAAGTATAATATTGTATATCACCGTGCGGGCGTTAGAAGCCATTGGAAAGTTGCGTCCAAACATAGCATGCAGATGGTTTGTAAAATATAGCAACCTTCTACTGTGACCTATAATTATAATTATTACAAGAACTAAACATGTCTTATTTAACATGCAAAACATAAAATAAGACAAACACACACACATATATATATATATATATATATATATATATATATATATATATATATATATATATATATATATATATATAATAGTTATTATTATGCTCGTATGCGAATCGTTGCTTAGCTGTATGTTACATATTTTGCGAAGGAAAAATGATATATCATTCAAAGCTTGTATCATATTACATATGGTATAATGGTTAACGAGTTTGAAAACAACGCACAATGCCCAATGATGTACGTACTCTGAGTCAGCCAAACTCTGCAAAGACGTAGGCACTTCACTTGTGGTAGATGGAAGAGATGGTTTGAGTCTCTTCGACCTCCTCACTTCCACCTTCGGGGGTTGCTGCTGCAGATTCTGCGATAACCAACGCATCGGCTACTTGCATGGCATTCATCTTTTTACGATATGACTTGCTCTATATGAAGACATTTACATTTTGCGCATTACTAATTATTTATGTATACATGGAAATACGTACATGTAATATTTAGTAAGATATATATACAATTGTTTGAGGATGAATGGAACTCAAGACAAATATGTGACTTACATTTATAGCTTTGCGCGCTCGTTGAGCTTTTAGCTTTCGGTCTGGAAGGTGTCTTGTGCAGACATAATGAGCCTGTTTCTGAGCAGCACGATGGGCCGAAAACGAAAGGCTTTTTGTATTTCACGATAACGGTGCGCGATTTTAGCCCAGTATATTCGCGTGTCATTGCTTGCCATGATTATGCCACTTTGGTGGACGGAGTATTCTAAAAATGTAGAATGCAATATCAGTCAACCTGTATTTGGTTTGGGAAATGTTTATTTGCTTTCGAAAATAATCCCACGAGGTGGGCAGATCATGTGAGGTAACCGGAACTGTAACATGTTAGCCTTACGCTTTGCAGAAGCTTTTCCGCCATTAGCGATCATGCCCTTTGGCCATTATTCTTAAAATTACTTGCTAAATTTACAAAACGCTATATATAAATATACTGTTTTGTAATCTGCGTAGCATGTGAAAGGTATATTGATTAGTCTTACTTAAATGGAAATTATTCTTATTTATATCTATTTTTACCTTTGCTCAGCAGATGTCCACAATTATTACGTTTTGTGTATTATAGTGTGCTCACCGTGTTTGTAATTGGAATGCCTTCTTTTTATGTGAAGACCAATATGCACTTGACACATCTAGCCTAAAATGTAGCACGTCAGTATCATCTACATCCGGCTAATGTACGTTTGGTTAAATTTGCGTGTCCAGCGTCATCAAATGGCTTAGACATTAGATGGTCATATATCAGCATTCCCACATAGCAATCTATCGTATTATTGTTCATTGGTTTGTCAGAACATAGCTGTTACATATACTAACGTTAAATGGAGCTACGTTTATTAAGTTACAATATTACCTTCATTCATATTACATCATTT